>JASCZW010000541.1:0-263771 GCA_034211315.2 Aedes japonicus | reverse complement strand
TAGTCGACGTGACTGGTGAATGACAACTTGTCGTCGAATATGACCCCCAGGTACCTCAGAGACCTCTTCGATCAGATTGTGCAGTTACCTGCAGTAATCGTCGCGTGATGATCTGGTTTTCGGTAGTTAACAACCGTGAACTCGGTCTGATGGTGGGCTAGCTCCAGTTGCCTGAACTCATTCATCTCTTTACAATACCAATGGAGTGCGAGGCCGTTAGCTCCACCTCTTCAAAGGATTCATCGCATACCTCTAAGGTGATGTCGTCTGCAAACCCGGCCATCTTCACCCCGTTCGGGGACTCCAGCCGTAGTATCTCATCGTATATCGTGTTCCATAGCACCGGACCCAGGTTCAAACCTTGTGGGACCCTTGCGGTGATCTGAACACGTTTCTGGCCTACCTCTATATTGTACACTAGTACGCGATTCAGGAAACAACTTCTCAGAATCTTGTACAGGTACCCCGGAACGTGGAGGCGTTGGAGCGAACCGGCTATTGCCACCCAACTGGCGCTATTGAACGCATTTCTCACGTCACAATAGCGGACCCCTCGCTTCTTGCGCTGGATTGCCACTTCGGCCGTTTTGGTGACGGAAAGAATTGCATCCACCGTCGACTTCCCTTTACGAAAGCCGAACTGGTTTTTAGACACACCTCAAACATAGCTTGATGCAGCTTCGTAGGTCCTTTCAGGCGGCATGTCGCGAGAGGGACAAACTGGAAGCTAAGCTCCTAGCCGACCAAAGTGCCCGGGAAATGGCAGGGCTAGTAGCAGGGGAAAAGGCCAGGGAATCACGAGAATCTTAACGAGAGGCTCACGGAGGCTGGTAAAATCTTCACGGCCGCAAAAGTGAACGGAATGTTCATTTATAGCTGCTATGCACCGCCGAGATAGTTGATTGACCAGTTCTCAAAAATGGATAGTAGCGGGTGACTTCAACGCCTGGGCGTCCTGGGGTCCCTTTACGAAAGCCGAACTGGTTTTTAGACAGACCGCCCAAGCCCTCCGTGTACTTAGTTATTTGTTAAAAATAACCCTTTCGAGCACTTTGCCTGCTGTATCCAAACGGCATATAGGTCAATGTGGCGATGGGTCCTCTGGTGGCTTCTCTGCCTTTGGTAGCAGTACTAGAGTCTGGATTTTCCAAGCGTCCGGGAAGACGCCCTCGTCCAGACATCTTTGCATCGCCGCCTTGAACATTCCGGGCGCCAGTGAAACAGCCGTCTTGATGGCCAGGTCGCCTTATGCCCTCCATCCGCGAAACCATTGTCGTGGGACAATTCATCATTTATAAGAGTCCAGGGTCTCTGGTCTCGGAAAGAGTCCCCTAATGACAACCTGCAGTAGCTCTGGAGATTGCTCGGTTGGAGCTGTTGTGCCCTTGGTTTTAACCATGACCACCCGATTGGCGTCACCCCATGGGTTCTCATTGGCTTTCGAGCACAGACCCTCAAAGCCGGCTCGTCTGCTGGCCTTTATCGCTTTTTTAAGTGCAGCCTTAGCGGTGGCTAGCACCGCGCGATGGTCCGTTCTTTCAAAGTCCGACCGCACACTTTGCATCCTCCTTCTAGCTCGGCGGCAGTTTTTCCGATCGTCTGCGATCGTCTCTGTCCACCAGTAAATCGGCAACCTTCCATCCCTAGGTTTGACCTTTCTGGGCATGGCTGCGGCGCACACTCGTGTAAGTAGTGCTACGAGTTGATCACCGAAACGATCCTGGGTAACGCTCAATCTCTGTTCTCGCTCAAGCGCCTCTTTGAATACTTCTCTATCGAAGTACGGCTTCCTCCAATGGCGGACGACGGTGCTCCTGCCTCAGCGCGCTGCCTAGCGCTGTAGGTGATGCTACAGCGGACCGCCAGGTGATCGCTACGAGTGTAGCCATCCTCTACTCTCCAGTAGCTCAACAGCCCAGGGCTGTCACGTCGAAAATCGACTCCGCTCCGTTTCTATGGTAGGTACTATTAGTACCTACATTGGCTAGGTCTACGTTGAGCCTGGACAAGGCTTCAAGCAGAATCTACCCCCTTGGGTTGGTAACTGGCTGACCCACTCCAACGCACAGGCGTTGAAGTAACCCGCTTCTCCGATCGACCGTTTGTGAGAACTCGGTGGCGCATAGCAACTACAAATGAACACTCTGTTCACTTTTGCGACCGCGAAGCCCTCGTTTGAGGTGGATACAACCTCTTGGTCTGGGAACTTGCCCGTCATCCATAATACCGCCATATTAGACCTATCCGCTACCCAGTTTCCGTTACCGGCGGAGATGCGGTATGGGTCAGATATTATTACGATATCCATTCTTGACTCGTGAGCCGCCTCAAAGTGGTTTAGGTTCAATTGAATTACCTGTACATGGGGCCTCCCGTGACGTGCTTGTCGTCTGGTTTCCCAGAGCACGTCGTGCATTTGGGGGGCTCCTTGCACCCTCGGGCCTTGAGACCTTTTCCTCCGCACCTAAGGCATAGATAGCTCCTATCGGGGCCGTATCATTCTCACGACATATTTTCGCTCTCGACCACTTGAAGTACGCATTGGGCGCCTGGTGCAAACACAGTGGGCAAACGGACCACCCCACTTTGAGTTGTTCCACTTTTCGGGCCGACTCTGCGGTGGCAACTGGCAGTCGTATTTTTGCCAGTTGAGTCCCAAGTGAACCCTTTTGCAGCCATTTGGCTGTTGTGGCAACCTCGACCCGACACTGGACCTTGATGGCCGTGGAGATTTCACCAGCCTCTGTGATCTCGTCCAAGTTTTTACATTGGAGAGTTACTAACGTGGCTAGGGCACGTACCTCCACTCCCACTTTTAGGGCCTCTTCGGGGAGTCGTTCTTAAGCTCTCAAATATGGTGCAAATACGGTGGATACTCCGTACGTTGGCGCTCAGATCCACGAGTTTAGCATCGCCGCCCATCGTCTTGACGAGCTCGGAGTACTTAGACTCTTCGGTCTTCACGACGAGGGCCTCACCGCGGTTTTGCTTGGGTTTTTACTGGGTGGTTCGTGATGTGCAAAACGGTGAATCGCACCGGGCTATTGCTAGGAAATACTGAAACAAAAAAAAAAACGTTCGGATCAGTGGTGGTTCGCTAAGACAGAGGCAGGAAGCACAAAACGGATATACGAACGAACACCAAGATCATCCGCGAAGTCATGAAAAACCCACAAGTAACTGTCCGTGCGATCCAGGAAACCCTTCGGCTTTCAGTTTCTGGTCGAACTATTCGTCGCCGTCTTGTAGCACAGGGGCTGATTAACTAAGTTGCCCGGAAGCGCACATTTATCAGCAAGACAAAAAAAGCCAAACGGCTCAGGTTTGCTATTGAGCATGCTGATAAGCCCACAGAGTTCCGGAAAACGGTTCTCTGGACGGACGAATAAAAATTTGAGCTTTTAAATCGAAAGCGGCGGGTTCGTGTGTGGTGCAGATCGGGTGAGGAGCGTCAGGATGGCCACATCCAAGGCACGGTGTAGCATGGAGGAGCAAAAGTTATGGTCTGGGGGTGTTTTTCGTGGAATGGAGTAGAAATCAACGGGATAATAACGGCAGATTCTTACATCAACATCCTGCGCTAAAATCTGGAGGTTTCGCTAATCCAGACGGGTCTTGAAGAGAATTTCGTATTTCAGCAGGACAACGACCCGAAGCATGCTGCCAAAAAGACCAAGTATTTTTTCCGGTCTTGTCGGATCAAACCACTGGAATGACCTCCACAAAGCCCGGACTTCAACCCTATCGAGAATTTGTGGGTGATTCTAGATGCCAGGGTTGACAAAACTGGTGTTACCAATAAATTCAACTATTTTGAAGCCCTAAAGCGCGCCTGATCCACAGCACCTAAGGAACCTGGTGGAGAGCATGCCGAAGCGCCTGCAGCTGGTCCTAAAGGCCAAAGGAGTACACATAAATTATTAAATTGCTTAAAGTGGGCACTTGTTTTTGTCACTATTTTTTATTTTCAACTCGAATTGATTTTGTTTCTTCAAGTCGAACTCTTTTTTATTGTTATTCCATATGTGAAACTTGAAAAGAATATGAAAAGTAAGATCCCAAACAAACTTGGGACTACAGTGTGTTTACTTTAATTTAAAACAAATAAAAGAGAGAAAATCAAAAAAAAAATGATAATGTGTGCTCTTTATTTTGCCTATCAGTGTATTTTAAAGCTCTGTTCAACCAATTATGAGTATAAAAATTTTGGAAAAAAAAGTAGCTGAAGTACCAAATAGACGTAAAAATACCATTTCTAAGGGGTGACCAAACCCATCCTCAAATGCTTTAAAAATAAAGAAAAGTCTCATTACATTATTTAAAATTTGTGAGAAAACTTCCCTCCAATTTCATTTTTGAAATAGTTGATGCCCGAGAAAATCATTTTTTTTTTTTGGTAAAACAGGCAACACTGATTTTTGAAAACATTGTTTTTCTTCATATTTCTAGAAATTCGTCGAAAAAAGTGAAAAAAATGACTAATTTTAACAGGCACGTAAAATTTTTCGTCGCTCAAATGCAAGCCAAAGCAAGCGTAAACAATGAAATTGTATGCAATCTTTCATGCACTGGATCTGATTTAGGCGATATCTGGCTTTATCCCATGAACTTATGCCAAATCTAGATTTCCATACATGTGCATTAGATAACGCAACTTATATTTGATAGTTATCCGAAACACATGTTTAGTCACATTTTGTTTTCGTGCTACTTGTACATGACCAGAAAACTGTGTTCACCCATCTGCGGCTTAGTTCCTGAACGGGGATACAGGGATCAAGGATTCCGTAGATGTGGCAACCATGAAAAGCAAATAATATCTTGAATCAGTTCGTTGCCTAGCCCTTTCAAACGATAATGTGACGCAATAATCTCGAATTATTAAAAAAAAACACTTTTAATAACAATATTGAATCGGCTCCGTTGAGTGTTACAGACACCTGAGCCTAACAAATAAACGAACTAATTAAAAAAACATTTTTAGTCACAAACAATAACTTTTATTAATAACTTTTGTTCCATCATGATTGCCCAACACGCTCGTTTGTAATTAGTCAAAACTGAGTTGAAAATTACTCAGTTTCGTTAAAAGTGGAACTACCCTAATTAGAGTAATTGAAGGGTTATTCAACTAGGTCACCTGTCAAAATTAGAGTTCGACTTAAATTTTTTGTTGATCACAACATACAGTCGTCCCATCTTGAACACTTTTGATCCACTGAACCTTGGACTCAACCACGTTTTTCGCTTTTGACAGCTTCATTATAATTACTTATTTTTATAAGTACAGCGCTTTTACAATCAGAGTTTCCCTATATCAAATTACTCAGTTTTGAACATTTAGCATGAAAATACTAAACTGAGTGAAAGTTACTCTATTTAAAGTAAATCTGAACGAGCGTGTTTGAAACAAATATTTTAGACGAGAGATCATGGCATTCGAACTATTCTTTGATTGATCCGCTATCATGCCTAAACATGATATGGAAATACCCCAAATCACCCCAATCCTCAAACCGCCCCATAGCTCACATCCAAGCGTAATTACCCAGACAGTGTTTAATCCCCGTTTCCAATCAAAATAACCCCTTTCGCATGCATGCATTTAGCTAAATCGCAGCCCATTATCACGTATGTAATAAAATCTGCATCCGAGTGGCAAACCATGGCTCACGGTCTATTTCTGATTCCTGAACCGGCAACTGTTGGTGGATGACAGCGATCAAAATGACGACGACGACGACGACGATGTCCAAACGGCGGCTAATCATGATGACGTGAGAGATGCTCCCCATCTCGATCCCACCACCTAACCTCTTTCAAGTGTTCCAACAGTTCCCCGATCGACTGCCCCATCCAGCTGGCTACGAGCAACTAACATCGAGAAATTTAGCACGGTTGCATAGCAACAAGAACAATAAACTTTTCATATTATAATTCTCCGACAAAGTTCACATTAATTGACCCGTTTCGAAATATATAGTACGCGGTGGAGTTTCAGCTCAGCGGCAACAACAACAACAACAACAACAACGACGATCTGTGTCGAAATTTGAAATTGTATGAAGTTACCTCGATACCAGCGTCGGTACATGGAAACTCAGATCAAAACATTTTTCTTCTTGTTGCAACCTGCAGCGTTCCGACGACCTGCGCTTGTGATAATAACTTTGCCTGTTTTCGCATTTAATCCAACATGGTGGGATGGGCAAGCTTGAAAGATGCATATTTTCATGATGTAGAGAAAATACCTTCATGTTGTTTATCTTTCACCGAAGCGAATGGTAGATGGTGCATAAAGTGCATCAACGACGGACAAAAATTCCCAATCATTTATTCGGTTTTTTCAAAGCAACATTCTCCCGTTCGTTGCTAAAACAAAACAATTTTTTCACCTTTAACGCTCGATTGCCACGGCAGCGGCAATTGTTTGAGATTTGTAGCATTTTTCCATCGCGTTTTTCGCAAGATCGCACTACTTGAAGACAGGTTAATTACCCCTGCTCTCCTCCTCCTCCTCCTCCTCCTCGAACAATGTACACACGTGTAGTGTTTCAGCATAAACATGCACTTCTATTGTTATTAGAAATGGCACATCGCTGTGTTCGCTGTGACGGTGTGATCCGCGCTCGGCATAATTAGATTAGCGCTGTCCGTATGACATAACACAAAACTAATGAAAGTTGCTGTCGCCGTCATCTCCGTCTTCGGTTGGCAGGCAGCTATGCTAATGATTATGCGAAATTCAATTCATACCCTCGTCCTCTCGATACGTGAGATTGCCATTTAATGGTCGCGTATTGCACGCATAAATTAGCCGCCTTCCAATTGCCATGCTAAATATGATGTTGAGCAGCGTTGTTGGACAATGAGGGTGGGAACGGGCGCACCCGTTTCCAATGATAACAACAAATAGGCTCTCGAGCGTTTGCGCCACCCCGCCTGCTGCGGGTGGTGGATGGCGAAACTGGTTGAATGTGATGTTTATGAGTTCGGAGATTAGAGTGACTTTCGCCAGTCACTGCGTGAGTGAGGTGGGCATTATGAAACTAATTAGGTGTTTTTTTCCATTTTCTCGACGTATTTTCAGATGACGGAAGATGTCGCCCGGAAGAAGAGCGAATATCAGAAGCATTTAGAGTACTACAAACTGCTGCGGGGGCGGTTCGAAGAAATTATCAAATGTAAGTATTTTGTGCGGGATTGTAGATTTCAGGATGATCAGATACTTATGTAGAATCGGTGGACTTTCGAAATGACTTTCGAAATTCGAATATCTAAGCAGGGATGCCAGATATACAGACATGTTTGTTTTTATACAGACATTTGATCATGCATACAGACATTATACAGATATTTTGATAATGTTACAGAATTTTTCAAACATTTATATCCATCAATAAGATGAAAACGATTCTGAAACAATTTTATTTTCCATATAAAGTTGGCATGTTTTGTTCATACATTAATTGTTATGTTATATATTCTCCGTGCGAGGAGTAACGATTATGATGTAGAAGGAGATGTTCGCTCATCACCATGAGGCACCGAGAGTGAACAACAATGTTTTTTTGGCTAGAATTTAATTCTAGCCAAAAAAACATTGTTGTTCACTCTCGGTGCCTCATGGTGATGAGCGAACATCTCCTTCTACATCATGTTTTGTTCGTTGATCTAAAGCATTTTATATTTATAAAAAGTTTCTCAGAAAACTGCTTAACTTATCAGATGTTACAGGCTCTTGTTTTGAAGTTCTTGTAATATCCAAATATTCCTCAAGCTAATTCATCATTTTTATTTTTTTAAGTATTGAGCGAAAAGTGTTTTGAGCTTCGCCATATCTTCTATTGATAGCGGACTAATGACTTGAGAGTTATTAAGTTACGTAGTTGACAATATTGATTGTAAAACTCTCTACAATTTATTCGTTTCGAAGATGCCAACGCATTTATTAATAGTACTGTTAGAGATGAGCAAATGTTGTCATATTTAATTTTTCAATGCCGTTTTAGTTCTACGTGAATCGTTCATAAATGCTGGGTGTAAAAAATCATAATAAGTTTTAGTAATAGAAAGCTTTAAAACTGCTGATATTTAATGTTTGCTCTACAATAAATTTAAGGAAAAGTGTAGTAATAAACTTTTTAGCTTTCTATTTTTTTTAATTCAAACATTAAAAAAAATACCACAAGTGTACTTATCAGAACAAAACAGAACATGTTTGAAAATGACTGTAGATGTAAATGAACTTAATAAAAATTAATCAAATAAATAAACTCTAAAACCAAGTGTTCTGTTGTTATATTTCAAGTACATGCTAAACTACCTCATACAAAATTATGAATAATGAAATAATTAAAAATAAGTTGGGTGTAATTAAAATACTATATACTTATGTAAGCTGTAAATAATTTATTAGTTTTTGTTTGGCTACATCGGAATTGATCTTTTTTAAATCCCCTGGTTTTTGTAAATAATCGCTACAGACATAAAAATATCAATGAAAATTTGCAGGAGTATCAATAGTTTTGCAAAACTTTTTGAAACTTCTTAATTTTATTCGTATTGAGAAAATTACGAAGCTAGATTATCTAATACAAAAAAATATCTGCTCAAATCTGTTTATCCCGCTGGAAAATCCCATAGAAATTTATGAAATTTATCAGATAATCAAGAAGTAAAAATATTGTTTGAAATATTGTGGATCCAATATATTAAATTTTAACAGAAGTATTAAAAAAACTTATGTTAAAATTTAAAAATGTCGAATTAATCTGAAGATCAATAATATTAAAAAGCAGCACCTCATCCAAAATTATGAATAATGAAATAATTAAAAATAAGTTGGGTGTAATTAAAATACTATATACTTATGTAAGCTGTAAATAATTTATTAGTTTTTGCTTGGCTACATCGGAATTGATCTTTTTAAATCCCCTGGTTTTTGTAAATAATCGCTACAGACATAAAAAATATCAATGAAAATTTGCAGGAGTATCAATAGTTTTGCAAAACTTTTTGAAACTTCTTAATTTTATTCGTATTGAGAAAATTACGAAGCTAGATTATCTAATACAAAAAATATCTGCTCAAATCTGTTTATCCCGCTGGAAAATCCCATAGAAATTTATGAAATTTATCAGATAATCAAGAAGTAAAAATATTGTTTGAAATATTGTGGATCCAATATATTAAATTTTAACAGAAGTATTAAAAAAAACTTATGTTAAAATTTAAAAAAATGTCGAATTAATCTGAAGATCAATAATATTAAAAAAGCAGGTTTTATTTTGGAAAAAAAAAAATTTGAAAGCAATTTCCTCGAAGCGATACTATAAAATCTTTGCTGATATTCGAAGACTATTTTTAAATGACCTATGTGCCTTTCGACATGTGATTGGTAGATCGGATTGGAGATAATGAAAGCATTGGGTATAGCACCAAGTCTTCCTCGGTTGGTACAAGACAGATGAAATTGGATATCCATTGATGCATAAAGTTGACAGAAGGAACGAAATGCTTCTAGGGACTCCAATTTCACAAAATCCTGAAATCGTTATTCAAGGAATAGGTTGCTGTCTAGGACTTTCAACTTGCTTCTTGCAGATATTTGTTCCAGTAGTAAAATAGTTTGTAGAATATAGGGTAGGGAACGGCTTCAGCTCCCCGGGACCCTATTCCAAGCACGGTGTTGAGGCGCTTGGTTGCCTCAATGGGAAGGTTGATCCGGTTCGAAGGACCAAATGTTGAGGCGCCTGATTCCCTCAATGGGAAGATTCTTTCGTCGCAAAGAAAGAAGACGGAAAAGTTGCTTTTACAAGCCTTTATTTCATTGAGCCTTAGCCAGCTCAAATTGTGATGATGTTGTTTTTGAGAAGGAAATAATTTCTCATCACCATGAGGCTCTAGGAGTAGACAGCATTTTTTTGCTAGAACAAAGTTGTGAAGAGAAAATATTGATAGTTCCGTTAGCTCACGGCAGGCTGTGAAGATTGAATAGAAGTAGTTTGAAATTGAGCGGAAGGCATTGTGAGGTAGTATTCCGAAACAGGAAACACAGACTTTTTGCCAAGCATCCCCATGCGGGGTAGGTCAAGGCGTGATCGAATACACCACCTTGACTGGCTGCCAGACAGGCAAAAAGTCAGTCGCACCCTCCTTCTCCAGGTTGCTTACTCACCGTTTGAAGCCCAACTGTGCTATCAAAAGAAACTGTGTCTAAACTCAAATGCTGAAGATCAGAGGCTTAACAACGCATGCAGAAATGTGACAGGAGAATTGCAGGACTCTTTTCGAGGCATAATCCAACAACATAACCAGCTACGTACATCGTCTAAGTTTCCAAATGATAATCACTTAGTATTGACAAAAGAACTAACGGTGAAGAACGCTTAAATTTGAGATGAAAACTACAACGCGGTTTTGAAAGCATCCATCTAAACGTTCCCGAACATTTTCAAGATTTTGTTACAGTTTTTTTTTGATGATGCTCACTTTTCAGACAGATGAAAGATAAAGGGTGTCCGGTATAAAATTGAAAATTGTTCTAACTTTTGGATTCTCTGAATACATTGAGCAAAACAAAAGTTAATGTGTGTTTTGTTTACATTGCAAGAGGCTCAGCGTCAGTTGAGTAAAAGGAACAAAAATGAAGTAGCAAGAGTAAAATAAATGGAGAGGAGTATTTGGAAGAATACCCGAAAACAAAATTCTCGTAGATTTACAATTTAATGTATTGTAACCATATAATAGAATCTATATTATTTACAATTATTAAAACTGTTCACTATAAGTTGACAATAGGACTTATTGTTTCCACAATGGAATCAAATGTGAATTGAAACATCGACAATAGGAAAGGGGGGTTGTTATGTATCTTAACTATAGAAACAATTATTTTGTTTCCGAACAAGTTTACAACTATTAATTGTATTGTATCATAATTGTCAACAATCCTTCCATATGTAGTGAATAGTAGATCTATTTTAATGACAATATGCGTTTTTCCAAATACTTCACAGCTACGTCCGATTGAGATGAGCAGTTATGAATCTTCGTAAACATTCTAATATCAACAAATATGGTCGTTAGGGTGACAATGCAATGTGCGGGGGAAAAATCCATCAAATTTCAAAAACGACATTACTTACAAATGTTACTAT
Organism: Aedes japonicus; assembly: GCA_034211315.2. Classification (NCBI taxonomy): domain Eukaryota; kingdom Metazoa; phylum Arthropoda; class Insecta; order Diptera; family Culicidae; genus Aedes; species Aedes japonicus. The sequence goes on along the minus strand of JASCZW010000541.1, from coordinate 252,609 downwards.
CCCAAATTTAACCCTATGCAAATTATCAGCTTAATCGTACATGGTTTATGGGTGTCTTTAAATGATCAAAGTTTTGACATTTTTACCCAAGAAAATTTTGCAAAGGAAAAATCGAAAATCGATTTTTTTTTTCGATGCCAAATGACTTGAACATGCATAAAACTTCGAGATCAGATGTAATATTGAATTGTTTAATGTAGGACTACGTTTATTTTGTCTATACCGGGCGTCATTTCAAAATTTTGAAAAATGAGAGCGTTACGCTAAAGTGAACGGTTTTTGAATGCTTATAACTATCTTTCGACTGAACTGAATGACTTCTTTCATAAACCATTTGATCAGAAAAACTTACAAACATTTTGCATTCAAATTTCAAATATGTGCTATTAGTATAAATAGTTCAATTTTTCACTTAAAAATGACCAGCTTTTGCTCTCATATAAATCTTCATATGAACAGGTTGAAATTATGGTTTTCCCTGTCCGGGTCCTCAAAAACGGGTAACTTGTGGTTCAAATCATCTTCTTCTTTTTATTTCATTAAGTTTCATCCATGTTTAATACACCCATAGCCACACCCCACAGCTGCAAAATTATTTTGCTTTGTTGCCGGTGTCTGATTTTATAACTGAAGCCCGGAGCAATAGATGAAATTGCTGGGGAGTGTTCATTTAATTAAAATTTTAAAATAAATAAAAGATTCAGTAATTTTAGTGGAAAAACCGCTCCTTTGAAATATCACACACCAATTTTAAGATGCTGTTTAGAGTTATACGTAAGGAATTGAAACTCTATAATGAACACTCCATAGCCATTTCATCAATTGCTCTGTCAAGGGTCTATTCATAAACCACGTTGACTTTTCTGGAGGGAGGAGGGGGGTGTTGACCAAAGTCTACGCTCCATACAAAATTTAAAAAAAATGCATGGAGAAAAGTCTGCGAGGGGGGAGGGGGGGCCTGAGATTTTCAAAACTGAGTACGTGGTTTATGAACAGGCCCTTAGTAACCTGATCTCAAAAGTTGTCATAGTTCCTGAAAATTTAAAAAAAAATCCATTAGTGGCACCCCTAAACTATGTCCGATTGAGCCCCAAATATGGTATAGGGGCATATTTTGGGCTAAGGAATGATTTGCGCAATGTAGGTTTATATACAATATACAATGACCCCTCGCATGAACACTACCATGTATCCATTGGATACATGAAGGGCATTGACACTTCCAGAATTAAAAAAAAAAAACTTTTTTTTCTAATTCTGGCGCGTATCTAGAATTATGAGTTTTATCATTGTAATAAGAAAAGCAAAAATGAACGATCTCACCGATGTTTTGTTTCGTCATTCTCATGTCTCTTTAGTTCCAAAGTTTACTCCAACGTTGCATTTTTCTTCAAAACTGTTACATTGGAATAATATAAGCAAAATTGTCTCACCATAAAAGACCTCGATACAAGAATAAAGGGTGTTCCGATCAAAATTTGGTCAAACATTAATGTGTATGAGTCGATTAAGGTTTTTATCAATAAATCAAATTCTTTTTCCTTTTCAAATTCAGTTAATACTGAATACAGCCCAATATTGTTCGATTGGACGGAGCTCTGGCATGTTGGGAGGGTTCTTGTCCTTTGGTACCACTTGAACGTTGCTGGCCTTTTTTCCGTCCATGGCCTTTTTCCGTAATGTCAAGATGCCAAATCCGGCAAAATAGAACGGAACAATTGTGTCGCTTCAGGAAAGGCAGCAGACGTTTTTGTAGGCACTCGCTCAGATAAATTTCCTGGTTGACGGTTCCGGTCGCAATGTAAACGTTGCTCTTCAAACCACAGGTACTGATGGTCTGGATGGTCTGGCCACTGGATATTTCTTCGCGAACTTTGATAGTTTAATGTGCTTGAAAATATCTGCCACCTTTTCCCGTCCGGTCGCCGTATAAAGTTCCTGTCCAGGAAGCTGTTTAAAGTCTGCCTTGACGTATGTTTCATCGTCCTGTACCACGCAATCAAATTTTGTCAGCATCGTTGTGTTTTGTTTATCGGCGCGATTTAGAGTCATCACTTTCTTTCTTGTAAGTCTTGAAAGTCCAGCTCGTTTTTTAGCTCTATCCACGGTTGAAGGCGCCACTCCCAGCTTCTTTGCGACATCTCGGACGGAGAGGTTGGGGCTCGAGCGCAGTTTCGAGCGCAGCGGGCAACTCATTTTGTCGTCGCTGTGGCCTCCAGCTTTCGATTTCCCCCCGATCCAGCTTTCCTGGCTGTTGACAAACTCGTCCGGCTGTCGACCGAACACTTTCAATACGTTGGTTACAGTTGATTCAGCCACTTTCAACAAATTCACCAACTTGGCGTGAGAGAAGTTTGGATTTTCGCCACGCTCGTGCAAAATTTTGACGCGTTGCTTCTCTTCCTTCGACGACATTTTGATAACTGAAGTGCTAAACCCAAAATCAAAATAGAGGCATAATGCTACACGCACACATCTTCAAAATGAGGGTTGTGCTAAATTTTTTAATGCACAATGAAAGGAAATGCGTCAAGTTTAAGTCGACCAAATTTTGATCGAAACACCCTTCAGTATCTAGAGTTACCAATCTCATTTTCATCTCATTACTTCGATTCGTACTATTCGAAAACGAAAAATTGACACATTACTATCTGATTTCTTAATTTTTATTTATTGTTAATTTTATTCATTTTAATTTGTTGTTGTTGTTGAAACAAATTGAACTTAATAACAAAAGGAAACAATTAATTCATATATCAAACCTACATTTACGATCAGTATGAATGATGGATCATGAGATGAATGGAACAACTCCCGTATGTGGTGATGCCCTCGAAAAGTGTGCTGATTTGTGATAATAAACTATTTCAGCTTTTCCAACTGAGTTTATATGATCAAATGCAACATTTCAACTATTTTCAAACACTGTGGTTGACCATTGATCACCATCTCCAAATAATAATGTGCATCGATAAGAACTTCTGAACTGGAGAAACTTCAGAAGCAATTTTGGGCTGCATTACCACTGATCTGGCAACACTAGTGCAACTAGAAAATGAGTTACAGGTATTTCACTCAACAGCTCACACTTTCCAGGATTCAACACTAGTGTGTTTCGTTCCAAAATGGTAAAGAATCAGACCAGCCCAGGGACTTGGTAGTTGAAGTTATACTACCTCATGGTTTTGCCAGTGCCTAGGGAATTTTTAAGATAAAATATCGATTTTAAAATTTATATTTTAGGTAACATTTTTAAGTCATTGCAGCAAAATGATGATTTTTCCTTTGGTGTCCCCATTTGGTTAATGAAATTTGTGAACAATATTGTTTTTTTTTATACTCGAAAAAGTTATTTTCAATACTCAGAGCAGTTGAAATATTGAGAAAACATGGAAAAATATGTGATTTTTTTTTAAATTGGGAACATCCTTCTTATCAACATGCAGCCCTAGGAGTGGACAGCAGGTTCTGCTAGAATCAACTCCTAGTGTTGCATGTTGATAAGAAGGATATTTCCAATTTTAAGCATTATAATTCGACAAACATTTTTCATGAAGGCCTAACTGACAAATGTAAACGTTGTCTTTTTTCACGAATAAAACTTGCCTAATCAATCCACCACGGTTATTTCGAACAGGAAAAGTTCACCTATCCGATTGAATTGAAGGCTTACATGGGTAGCCTTTGTAGCACGAGAAATTTACGGAAGAAGCCATTGTTTACGTTTGTCAAATAGGCCCTAATGAAAAATCTTTGTAGAATTGATTACGTGCTTCGTGCAACAACAAACCACATGATTCGTTAAATGCAAAAAAAGTAGTTGGTTCTTATATTTTACAAAACCTCATGGGCAGGGTGCGAAAAATTCAAATTCAATAAGCAGTATCCCGTGAATTTATCCAACATCCATCTCGTTATTCACCGATTCGGTGCAAAACTGAATTTCAGAAGAGCCAAAATTCGGTGATAGCAAGAACACATTCAGTCAGAATGTTTGCGATTATTGTGTTTTGTGATGCTCTCCTCTTTTTGTTTTGACTGATTGAACCGGAGATCTGTAAAGAAAAATGTGTCGGTAGCATCCTGTGTGAATGAAGACACTCGGTGCGAGTCACCTTTTTGGAGGGGACCGAATGCTTGTGTTCGTTCGTTCATTGCCTCTTCTCTTTATTAGTAATTCGTGTGTTCAGCAAAGACCAAAGAATTGAATACTGTTGTTTTTCGCACTCATTTCGGGCTGTCAATTTTTTCACACACTGCTCATGGGTGGTATTGTGGCGATAAGAAACGCAATTGAATCAAATAAAGGCGACTAAATTTGGTTTGACCGTTTCATGCAATACTCTGAATGTTTGATGACAATCAGATAAGAAGCTGATTGCGGTCGAATTGTTTAATGTGGTGCAATTTTATCGTGAACACCCTTTAGACATCTTCAACCAATTTTCTTTCGTGTCATTAAATGCTATTCAAACAAGATTGACACGTCTAGGTTAGATTTGATTATGCGTCTATAATCTGTCCTCCCAAAGCAATTATGCTAATAGTTACGCGAAATTATCTTCCATTGAAGATTTTTAAAATACGTAAATTAAGATAGTATATGAATTTTCCTGAAAGAATATTTCAAATCAAAGCAATTATCTATACCCAATATGCATAAACGGTCAATTCCACTCCTAATTCAAACGCATTTCCACCGTTCAATCGAACCCAACAAGCTTTGAGGCTTCCTAACAAAACGATTTTCAGCTTAATCACTGCCTCTGATTATACGCAGCGAACCTAACCCCAAAAAAATGACTTCGCATTATAACACACTCATCATTCCCTCCTTTCGCTTTCCAGCGGGTCGCTCCGGTCGCAAATTGGACGACGTCATCGACAAGTATCAGAAAGCCTGCCGGAAGCTCCACCTGGCTCACAACGAGTACGTCCTACTGCTGAGTGAAGCGGCCGAAATCGAAAAGGACATCCGGACGATCCTGATGCCGGGTCTGCTGGAGCACCAACAGTCCCAGCAGGAGGGATTCATTCTGACGTGGTGAGTTACTCTGAGCTGAAATTAGAAGCAATCAATCATTTTCCTAATTTGCATTACCCTCCCACCCCTCAGGCGAAACCTGCTGCAGGAAGTATCCAAATTGGGCGATACCACATCGGACAAGTTCAGCGAAATCCAGCAGCGGATAGAGACCAATATAAGCAGTATCAGCCCGGCCGAGGAGTACCGAGAGTTCACCGAAAAGCACAAAACGACCCCCACCGCCCCAGTGATATTCCAGTTCGACGATTCGCTGATCGAGGACAGCCTAGGGAAGTTGCAGGCCAACACCCTGACGGTAGACAATCTGACAGTGGACTGGCTCAAGGCACGGCAGACCGAGCTCGAAGCGTCAATTAAGGATCTCCAGGAGGCACAGACCAAGCAGCAGCAACAGGACCAGAACGGAGTGAACGGGACGACTGCCAACAACACCACCGCGAGCACGAACGGAAGCGCGACGAAACCATCCACGCCCATCCTGAACGGATCCAACGGAACTAGCGTTAAGGATAGTAGTAATAAGTAAGTACCTATTTGGTGGAGGCAAGTCTCGAAGTTGCAAATTGATGTTTGTTTTTCTCGCGACAGGAATTCCAAGGAACTGATAGCGTTGCGATGCCAGGAACGGCAGATGCAAAAGCAGGTGGAAATGATCCGAGCTGCCCTGAATGACGTGGGCTGTGAGGAACTGCCGTCCGGTTGCGATGACCTGTCCACGATGGAGCATCTGATAGAGAACAAAAAATCCGTTAGCCAAGATCTGTCGGTAAGTAGTGAAGGTAGACTTAGTTTGGGTTTGGGAGGGAAGTTCGCGTTATGCTTATGGTTTTCGGGGGGCTTGATTGTGATAACACCCGGTGCCTGGTGGTGGTCTTTATTCTTTCTTGTTTTCTTCCTTTGTCCTTTATTGGAACTGTCCCTGTTCAACTAAGGAGGACTCGCACAATACATCGACGACGCCGTTCTTCTCGACAAAGGGCGCCACGGCCAGCGGGGTAATGTCACTGCTCAGGGATCAATTCCGTCGTAAGTCCGGCCCTATTGCCGGCGCATCGTTGCTAACAGTCAAAGATTCACCCGTATCAACTCCCCGGCCTGGTCAGAAGCTGCTGTTGAAGAATGGCAATCATCAGGGTTCATCAACGGTAAATGAGTGTGAACCCCCGATGAGTGAAGAGAATGTGTACGTTGAGCCTGTTGAAGCGAGAGTTGACGCTACTAACCGTCCGGATCCGGAGTATCCGGAAAACCGTGTGTCCACTAACACCTATGTTGATATGGAAGCTAACCTGCTACAAGCTGACGCTGCCGATACTAACGAAGTGGGTGGGCTTAGATTTGATGAGGGCTTTACTAACCACCATAGGTTGCTGAGCTGCGACGATGGAGTGGCCAGCTATAAGCGACTGAAGGGAAGCGAAGAAAGTGAGGTTATGTTGCTGAATTCGTTGAATTCGCCCGAGAATCAATCGACCTCGGATGAGCTGTACGCGAACGATATGAATGATTCGAAAAATAACCTCCTACATGAAGATTCCTACGAGGAGCCGAAGGTTCTGCTAAATTCGTCCATCGATGCCCATTTGGACAGTATCGATGAATTAAATTCCAAACTCGACCAGAAACTGTTCTCAAAAGCAACGGAGCAGAATGAATACAGCAACGTTCCATCGAACCCCGATGCCGTATCCAAACTGGAAAAAGGTCCGGAGAAGGCCAGTTTTCGCGATAAAATCAAACGAAAAATAAAAATCAAAAGTTCCAATTTGGAAACGCCGGACCGGGATCAGCGGCTGGACGAAATAGACGAACCGGGCAATAGCTTCACCGACCGGTTACGCAGCAAGGTGTCCAATCTGAAGAAGAACGATAACGATCAGTTCAAACTAATGAAAAATGAATCCGGTTCGGCGGCGGAAACTCCCCGGGGGGAACTGGACGAGAGAAAGAAGAAAAAGAAAAAGAAACGCAACAACAAGAATCGCAACCATACCTTCTCCGAGGACGAACTTCTCGGCGAGGATGGGGACGAATCGAAGCTAAACGAATCGGGCCATCCATCCTCTCAAGCGACCGGTGCCAGCGGCGGTGGGGAGGAGAAAATGACCTCTTTTTCGAACACGGTCATGTCCACCTTTCGGGAGATAATGCATTCCACCAATAAGGTAAAAGATTCTTCCCTAAACATGGCACTGCGCCAGCATCATCATGCCGGATCGGCAGGGAGGGAGGAGAAAGTAGATCTAATTAGCAGCAGCAGCAGAAGCAACGGCGGCAAGGACGCCAACCGTCTAACAGCGATAAAATTCATTTTCTCCGACAACCGCCAAGATTCTGCCGGTTCGACACCGACCACTCCGGAACATACCATTACCGAAATGGGCGAATCCCATTACTCCCTTCCCGCCAACAATGGCAGCACGGTGGTGGCGGGGTGAACGAAAGCATCGAGTTGAAGCAGCAGCACCCCGATTGCAGCAACAAAGGCGCATCAACGGAACAAACATCTTCGACGAAGCTTTCCTCGCTGTTGAAACATAACCTCAAAAATCGCTTCAATAAACTGCACCAAAAGATGCCGAAACTGCTGCAAAGTAGTAGTAACAGCCCGGTAGGGGATCAGCAGCAGCAAAATGAGTCCAGCGTATGCGATGCTTGTAGTCGTCGCTTCCGGCGGCTCCATCCCAGCAAGACGGTGCAGGATTTTACCAAAGAATTCCCCAACGGAGGCCGGTTCTGCCGCAGCCATGGCGGTGCGTACGATCCGGATGAACCGGTGGACGACGATGGAGACGGGATGGAGGACGACGGTGAGGAATGGTGTGCATCCGAGATGCTTAATCTCGACTATGAGGACATTGATGTTATTACTATTAAGATCCATAACAACTATGCTACAACTAATACTACTGCTAGTGAAGATGGTGAGGATCGTGATAATGATGTTATTGATGATGATGATGATAATAATGGCGATGGTGTGAGTATTGATTTTCGTTGTGTAGTTTCTCGCCTATAGTGCACTGCCTGTGCTTTCTATCTACCTTAGGATGCCTCTACCGTTGTTGCTTTGTAATGATTTGTTGTAAATGTAAGAACATGCATGTGTAGTCTCCATGCACGCTTTGTATTCATCCCGCTGAGGGGAACGCTTGGTGGCTTATCTCATGGCATCCGGCGTAGACTTGCTGGTAAGCCACCGAGCGCCTCCACGCCAAAACATTTTTCAACTCGTTCAATTCCAGCTGCAAGTAAGGTAAGTCATTTGTTTCTGAAGTCACGACAAAAGTGAGGAAGCTTGTGATTAATCATCTAATCGGATAACTCGAACTTGCTATAGATGTAGCTGTTACAACGGTTAATGTTCTATTTTATGGGCGTTCTTACTGGAACTGATGGTGGATCAATTTATCTCACCCCCGCAAAGACCGGCACAATAATGCGTGCTGCTGTTGAGGTTTTCTGCTGGACATGGTCCGAGCCAGTGAGAGATTAGTCTCTACGTGATGAGCATCCAAAATTCTACAACGTACCACAGCAGGTCCGGCCCTGTTGCTGTTGTATAGAACTGGGAGGAAATACTACTTTTATTGATTAGGTTTGGCTCTCGACATGCGAGGAGTGATGACCGGCGCGATGAAGGTGATGATAATGATTCCCGACATGATGAAATTGTGTTTTGGTTCAGCGTGTTTCGCTCGGCATGCTGAGGACACGGTTCTTGGATAAGCCGTCTCTTTGGTTAAACGAAAGTTTTTCAAATCGAATGGACAACGCGATCATAAGCTTACTTACCTAGATAGAGGGTTAAACACTGATAGGAGAACATCCATTAGTTATATCACGCAAAATGTGACTTTTTAGACTCCCCCCCTCTCCTTTCACGTTTTTTGAATTGGACCTTCAAAATTATGTGTATGGATTGCACGTTTTCCTCAACACCGCCCCCTCCCACCTATCTGCGTTACATAATTTATGGACCTTCCCTAATGGACGGGAGACGATATTTGATTTTGACTTTCATATAGTTGTTTTTTAAATAGAGAGAACAGCAACTGTATTATTTAGTCAAGTAGTATTTCTATCGCTTTCTACCAGCGATATTAGAAAATTTGTCCAACAGTTTGTTTTCAAGTTTTCAATGCGACGGGCAATTTTTTTTCGTGGTTCCAGAGATCGAAGTAGACCGTGCTTCTAAGTTGCCATGTTTTGCAATGTCGCTTGTAGATTTTTTTTCGCGACGTAAACTTTACAATTGAAATGGTTAGGTGAGGAACTGTGAAATATTAGAGTAGATTTTTCGGTTATTTTTGTGACGATCTAGATGCGTGGACCACATTCTCTTCAATTTGATGACTATTTTGACATTGTGGTTTTCATTGTATGTCCAGAGGATGTCTCGAATAAAAGCACTGAACCTCAGTTAATTTTGTGTTGAAGAACTCAATTTGTTCAATTAATTCTTATTCAAGCAATCGTGAATCGTGAAATGGACTGGGTTTCAGAACAGTTCTGGTATGCGGAGATACTGGTGTCATTCTTGTGTGGCTTTTGACGGGTGGGACGGATTTAGAGTTTAAGGTACCGCCACATGGCGCTTTAAATCTATGTTATAGTTAACTATAACTATATAGACGCCAACTATATAGATATCTATGTCATAGTTCTATGAGATTCCAAAAACGGTTTTGTTAAAATATGAGATATGAAGTGATAGTAGCTATGTAGTAGATATCTTTGACGCAGCACTATCACATATTTCCTGTGTACATACGATTGAATTTCTTTGTGGTCAAATATATCCAGATGTGTATTTAAAAAAATAAATTTCGTAAGTTGTCATGGGCACATTAAAGGGTGATACGGTCAAAATTTGGTCAAGGGAAAACGCGTGTAAATCGGTGAAATCGTTTATTTAAAAAATCAAATTAAATTTCTTTTTCAAGTTCAATTAGAATAAAATTTAGGAAAAATATTCAGTTAGGCTTCCGCTTTTCCAAATCCGAATTGCCGGGCCTTACGCTTGACCCCTGCCATCAGATTTTGTACAGCCACCTTGTCCACCTTCTTCGCCACAGAAAGCCAGTTTGCCTTGAACTGCTGCTCGTCCTTAGCAGTTTTTTGGTCTTCTTTAGGTTCCGCTTGACAATAGCCCAGTATTTCTCAATTGGGCGAGCTCTGGGGTGTTGGGAGGGTTCTTGTCCTTGGAACCACCTGCACGATGTTGGCGGCGTACCACTCCATGGCCTTTTACCGTAATGGCAAGATGCAAAATCCGGCCAAAACAGTACGGAACAACCGTGTTTCTTCAGGAAAGGCAGCAGACGTTTATTCAAACACTCTTTCACGTAAATTTCTTGGTTGACAGTCCCGGAAGCTATGAAAATGCTGCTTTTCAAGCCACAGGTACAGATGGTTTGCCAAACCAGATATTTCTTTATGAACTTTGACAGTTTCGTGTGCTCGAAAATATCTGCTACCTTTCCCCTTCCTTTGCCGTATAAAACTCCTGTCCCGGAAGCCGCTTGTAGTCGGCTTTGACGTAGGTTTCGTCGTCCATTACCACGCAGTCAAACTTCGTCAGCATCGTCGTGTACAGCCTCCGGGATCGCGCTTGGCCGTCGTATTTTGTTTATCATCGCGATTTGGAGTCACTACCTTCTTGTAAGTCGATAGTCCGGCTCGTTTTTTGGCTCGATGCACGGTTGTAGACGATACACCCAGCTTATTTGCGGCATCTCGGAGAGATAGGTTAGGGTTTCGCTTGAAACTACCGGCAACTCTCTTTGTCGTCACAGCGGCTTCCGGTTTTCGATTTCCCCCCGATCCAGACTTCCTTTTCCTTTTCGATTTCCCCAAACACTTTAATTACATTTGTAACGGTTGATTTGGCAACTTTTAGCGATTTTGCCAACTTTGCGTGCGAGTAGCTCGGATTTTCGCGATGCGCGAGCAAAATTTTGATACGCTGCTCTTCTTGCTTGGACGGCATTTTGACAACTGAAGAGTGAATTCCAAAATCAAAATAGGAGCAACATTCTACACACACACACCTTCAAAATGAGGGGTGTTCAGGTTTTTTAAATGCAAAATTGAAAGAAATACATCAAGTTGATATTGACCAAATTTTGACCGTATCGCCCTTTAGGTAGCTATGGACAGAGAAAGAATATAAAATGCTGCAGTTGTTGCGTATATAAAAGCTTAGGAATTTCTTTCAGAGAACGTCGGGGAAGTTCTTTAAAGATGTTCAGGGAAGTTTTTAAGAGAAATTCAGGGGTTCTCTTCAGAGAAGTTCAGGAAAGTTCTTCAGATAAGTTTAGGGAAGTTCTTCGGAGAAGTTCGGGCAGTTTTTCAGAGAGCTTCAGGAAATAATATCAGAGAAGTTCTTCAGACGAACTTTAGAGAAGTTTTCAAAGGAATTTCAGGGAAGTTCTTCAGAAAACTTCGGGGGCTTTCTTTAGAGAACTTCGAAGGAACTTTAAAGAAGTTCTTCAGAAAATTTTGGGGAATTTCTGTAGAGAACTTCGGGAAGTTATTTAGAGAACTTCTAGGAATTTCTTAAGAGGACGTTTGGGAAGTAGTCCAGCGAACTTGAATGAAGTTCTTCCGAGAACTTCGAGGTAGTTCTTCAGAAAACTTCTGAGAAGTTCTTCAGAGAACTTTTAGGAAGTTCTTCAAAGAACTTTTAGAAAGTTATTTAGAGAAACCACAGCCAAGACGAAACGGTGTTTACTAGAGGTTGTTCCGAGCAAGAAGATTTGTAGAAAACGCTTTCGAAATTGAATCTGCTCGATTCCGTGTTTTGCGACGGACATCTGAGCATCCCCCAGAGAGAGTGTATTTAATAGTCCGCGCAGTGTGTGTCCTTCAAAATTTTCAGAACTTCTGAACTCAAGGGCAGTTTTGGTGACATAGAGGATCCAAAGATATATCATTCTATCTGTTTACATTTCAAAAATGTTTCTTGAATCATTCAAATACATATTGTTATTTTGTTTGCTCCATAAAGCTACAATTACAGCAGTAGATTTACAGTTTTGAATTCCAGGATATTTTGGATAACCAAAAAGATTATTTCATAATGTCTGTTGGACTTCCAAGATATTCAATGTATATGTTTCATTACACAGCGTTGCTTTGCATAGCCCAGAGAGCTTTTGTTGCAACTGTTGCATCCTATGTTATGATCGCAAAGATAGTTTGGATGACCCAGAATATGTCATATTGCTTTATGATGTTTGTTGGTTTCTAAGAATATTAATTGAATATATTTGCATATTTATTGTAGCAGTAAAAAAAAATACTGTTACAACTGCAAATCTTAAGTTCTGAACGCCAGGACAGTTTGGATGACCTAGAGGATCAGAAAGTTATAAAATATTGACTATTGACATTTCAATAGTTTATTGAATATGTTTGGATACATATGGTAACCTTATGTAGCCTAAAAAGCTACTATTACAACTGTAAATCATATATTTGAACTGAAGGACAGTTTGGATGACCCCGATCATCCCAGTATATCTCGTAATGTTTGTCTACATTTTAAAATATTATCTGTAAATAAATCTATTTGTTGAATATGATTACGTAGCATTTCTTTATATAGCCCAAAAAGCTACTATTACAACTGTAGATCTGAAGTTCTGAAAGCAAGTGTATTTTGCATAAACCAGAACATCCCAGAAAGATACAAACATTTTTAAAGTTTATCACCAGAAATTCAATAATACGTATGCATACATACAATATTCTAAAACAACGCTCTATACTATTAAAAAGGCATTTATTTGTTCTTCCCGAGCTAGTTCATATTAAGGATTTTATATTTCCCAAACAGAAAAAAGAAAGTGTAAACTTTTATCCAGTCTGTGATTTTATACAGCCACTTTCCTTCTGTGGTCATATATGACCCCTTAGGCCTGAAGAGGTTAATATACTTTTTAAGACAAGGCTTAACATTTATGAATTTTTTATTAGTAAGTGGCATGAAATCAACATTTTTCTTCGTTGAAATAGATGCGTAGAAATATTTCCGATCGATTGGTGCAAACATTGAAAGTCTTTTGAGAAATAACTGTGATAATATAGCTCAAACCTTACCTTTTTTCGTGACGGTCGATGATAATACATCCAAATTGGAAGAACAGTATTATTGTAGAAATCCCTGCAGAAAATTCTGTCGCAATTTGTGGAGCAAATTGAAACTTTGAAACAAACTCGTCTCCAACTAAATACTTGAAAAATTTATAGTCATTTTTGGGTAAATATAAGTTAGAATCCTTGCAGACATCCGTGACCAAATTTAAAAAAGAACCCCGTTGCAGATTTTTAAAAGTTAGAATAAAATAGATGAGATTAATTGCACTAATTCCATATTAGTGCAAAAAATATTTCTTAGATTAACTCAACTAGAGAAGCCGAGTAGTCGAGTTATAACTACACGACACTGAAGAAGTCTGCACATTTCAAACGAAATACGCGTATCTGTCAAGATAAGCATAAAGGTAGTTGTAATTAAATGGAAAATACTAATTTTTCTTCTCATTACTAGTTACAGATATTCCACTAAACAGCAGGATTTCTTAGATATTTTTAATAAATCAATTTTCTCCAAATATTAGAATTAGTTAAACCTCATAGTTTTTGTGCACTTCTTTCAGGTGCCCTCCAGGGATTCCTTTAGAATCACAAGTGCAGGGATTCCTCCGTAAATTTCACCACAAGAAAATCCTGAAAAATTGCCGATGAAATGAAAGAAGAAAGTCCTGAAAGAATCCCTGGAGGAATGCCTACAAACTTCTCCTATGCTAGCTATAGAAATGCTAGAAGGAATATCTCAAGGAATGCCTGAGAACTGTTTATAGAGTTTTTGAGAACTTTTTATTTCTCCTAAAAATTTCATAAATGTTTCTTAAAAAAATATCTCAAACATTTTATGGAGAAATCATTTGGGTGTACACACACAAACTGGCCTTCATACTGTCATTTATCACTGTATAGTGTCAGAAAAAATTGTTTTATTTTGCTTCATGGGCCAAGCAAGGAAACTTGGTAAAAAGTACTAAAATGTATTAATTTTTTAAATTTGAGGTTTTTGTGGAACAAGCAATTGCCAAAAATCTTAAAAATCTCTAATCTTTACATACAGATACCTGTATGTAAAAATCTGTGTCAATCTAGATGAATCCGTACATTGGGCAACCCTGTTCCTGGCTGACTAAAGCTGTTGAAAGTAGAGTTTAGCGGTGACTGGTAAAAAGGACGACGAAGAATTATTTTGTTCGATGGAGATTTTTCGGTCTAATGTTCATGGCCTTGGCCCATATTGGAATGCGTATTTCGAAATGGGAGCACACGCTGGGAACACTTAACGATCAAGAGCAAAACGGATATTCCTTTCTAAGGTAATTAAAAAAGGGTGTATTCGATAAAAATGGCACACAGAAAATCTTCTGTAACTTTTGAATCGTATGAGTAAAAAACCTAGAAATTTGAGTAGATCTTATCCATAGTGTATTATTTACATCTGCCAAGTTTCATAGTTATACTTTCAGTAGTTCCAGTCATGTCGTCGAAACAAGAAATTGTCCGTGAGAAAATTTTGTGCACTCACAATCAAAATCCAGGGGCGTCCCACCAGTGGATTGCTAAAAGGCTTGGAATTGCAAATACAACTGTGTCTCGTGTAATAAGAACCTTCAAGGAGCGTCTGAGTGTCCAAAGGAAGGAAGGAGTGGTCGTAAAAGTGGTCCAATGGACAGTAAAATGGGCAGGAAAGTCGTACAACAATTCAAGAACCGTCCAAACATGTCAATTCGAGATGTCGCTAAAAATTCTAAGGTGTCAGTCGGTTTTGTGCATAAAACCATGAAGCGTGCTGGGTTACATGTTTACAAAGTGCAAAAAGTCCGAAACCGGAATGAAAAACAAAACATCACTGCGAAAACCCGCGCCCGGAAACTACACGAAGCTGCTCACCAAATCCGGTTGCATCGTGATGGATGACGAAACATACGTCAAGGCCGACTTCCGTCAACTTCCTGGGCAAGAATATTTCGTTGCCAAGTAGAAGTTCGATGTTCCGGAGGATGTTCGAAAGAAGAAATTTGCATCGAAATTTGCAAAGAAGTTTCTAATCTGGCAGGCGATTTGCGGATGTGGTGAAATAAGTGCTCCCTTCATCACTTCCGGAACAATAAACGGTGCGATTTACACGGAAGAGTGCCTTAAGAAGCGTCTCTTGCCATTCATTAAGAAGCACAAAGGATCAACTCCGTTTGGCCTGATCTAGCATCCTGCCAATACGCTCGAAACGTATTGGAGTGGTACCGAGCCAACGGAGTCAATTTTGTGCCAAAGGATATGAACCCACCAAATTCACCGGAACTTCGTCCAATTGAAAAATTCTGGGCAATTATGAAAACGGAACTTCGCAAACATCCCAAAACTATAAAAACAGAGCTAGAATTGAAGAAAATTTGGGTAAAAACAACAAAAACACTGGGAAAATCGGTTGTACAAAACTCATTAGTAGTTCTTCATTCCCTGAAAATTTCAAGAAAATCCGATAATCAGTTTAATTTTGATGAGTAAAGATGTGTGTGCCATTTTTATCGAATACACCCTTTATTCATGTTTTTTTGCAATCGTTTCTGCTTTAAAATTACTCGTTTCTAACCTATTTGTTATTATGATGCTAGAAACTACCAAGATAAGACATAATCATGAAAGCATGTTATTCAAAGCATCTTGAAAACGTATTATTAGTCCTAAATCTGTATCTAAAAACTTCTTATGTGACCTTGAAGATGTTTCAAATAAATCGATTTATTGCGCTGTTTTGGTCATATAAGATACCAAAATAAGTTATGTGGACTAGAATGCATGAGATCATGTCTTAGAGATGAATTTTTGATCATTACATAACAAGTTGTGTTACTTGGGTCGTAAGTTGGCAGATGGAACGGATCTCGCCAAGGAATTCGGCGAAGAGCAAATAGTTGATTCTAACCTCTTCACTCCATTTTGGTAATATGTCACAAATTGAACTCAATGTTAGAGTCCACATTACTCAGTTTCATGGGAGTTACGACTCAGTTTCGTGAAAAGTGGAGTGACTCATAGACTGAGTAACTCCACGTTTCATGAAACTAAGTCATAGCTCCCATGCGACTGAGTAAACTGGACTCTCATATAGAATTCAATTTGTGGCCAATTAGATGCCAAACTATAGAGTAGTATTCGAGAGTTGGTCGAACGCGTGAACAGTATTGTGACTTCAGGCAATAAACATCGGTAAAGTGTTTAGCGATGCGGAACATGAATTATAACGGTCTGGATGCCTTTTCAACTATATAAGACACTTGACGTTCGAACGTTAGCTGCGTGTCCAAAATAACTCCAAGATTCTTAACATGGCCGACATGTGGTTCAACATGATGAGTTAGCGAAATCGAGCGTATGAAACTATTGAGTAGTTATCAGGATTAGCAACTATGCAATCCCGAATCATTCATGGAGCGAATCATCAGAAAAATCTTCATAAAGTTCTGTTCAGTTAGAATCCGGAATCACTTAATGTGTTGCAGCGGCACGGAAAGTGACCGCTGCAAAAATTACAGTAATTTGTTTACCTAGGCACCCACTTTCTGTGGTATAATTTTCACGGTGTTTCCTGTAGTCAGTCAAAAGTTATTGATGGAAGCCGAGAGGAGAGAAAAAATTCTGCACACCCACGTTGATAATCCAACGTGGTCCGCAATAAAAATCTCAGAACCGTTGAAAATCACCAAATCAACCGTGTATGATATGCTCAACCGTTTCAGGGAGCGAGAGAGCGTGGATCGAGTGCCTCAAAGTAAGCGTCGTAGTGGAACGCAGGCTGAACCAGAAGGTGTTGAGAACCGTCAGAGCAAACCCTGGACTATCAGATAATGAAATCGCACAAAAATACGCTGCTGCTCGCAGTACCGTTCGAAGAATACGTTTGCGATATCGTACTTATCGAGCCAGCAAGCAACCAAACAGAACGTTGAAGCAAAGTTTAGTCGCCAAAACTCGAGCTCGGAAATTGTACCAGCAGGTTTTGACGAAGTTCCAAGGATGCCTGCTCATCGACGATGAAACCTACGACAAAATGGGTTTCGGACAGCTTCCTGGCCAAACATTCTACATGGCATAGGCACGAGGAGATGTTCCTGCGAAGTTTAAGTTAGCTTTTATGGACAAATTTGTCAAAAAAAAAAAAAGATGATTTGGCAAGGGATATGCAGCTGCGGAGCAAAGGCCAAAGTGTTCGTGACAAATAAGACGATGCACTCGAAGCTGTACAAGTAAGAATGCCTCAAAAACCGCATACTACCTTCCATTAAAGCCCATAAAGGTCCCGTGAAGTTTTGGCCAGATTTGGCGAGTTGCCACTACAGCCGGGAAGTCATCCAGTGAAACCACAATAATAACGTAGATTTCATCTATAAAAACATAAATCCACCTAACTGCCCGCAGTTCCAGCCCATCGAAAGATTTTGGGCAATAATGAAGCGGAAGCTTAAGAAAAGTGGAAAAACGGCTCGGGACGCGACTCAGGTGACCAAATTGTGGAACAAATGTGCCAAGGATGTAGAAGGAGATGTTCGCTTATCACCATGAGGCACCAAGAGTGAACAACAATGTTCTTGGCTAGAATGAAAGATATGAAGAGAAAGTTTTGATAGTTCCGTCAGTGTGCGGCAGGCTTGGAAATGTAACAGATGTTTTTTAGGAAAATTGAGCGAAAAGGGCATGTGTACAGTGGTACTCGAACCAACGACATTTTTGCCTAACATCCCACTGCGAGGTAGGTCGAAGCACGGACTAAGTCCGCCACTTCAACAGGCAAAAATGTCCGGTCCAACGTAGAGACCTCGGAGAGAAACACCTCATGGTGATAAGCGAACATCTCCTTCTACATCATAATCGTTACTCCTCGCACGGAGAATATATAACATAACAATTAATGTATGTAAAACCATAAATGGTGGTAACCATTAATTATACTGGTGGGGACCAGTATCGCATCGCTTCACGGTGTTTCTCTCCGAGGTCTCTACGTTGGAGACGACGAGAAAAACTTTAGTGATCGTCAGTCGGTGCGAATCAAAACAAACCCAAAAAAGGAGAGAGTTCCTCTCCCATGTGCGCATCAGTAAACAGAGTGCACACAATAGATCGCTAGAATAACTATACAAGCCACAGTGGTACATGAGCGTCTTCCAACCGGACATTTTTGCCTGTTGAAGTGGCGGACTTAGTCCGTGCTTCGACCTACCCCGCAGTGGGATGTTAGGCAAAAATGTCGTTGGTTCGAGTACCACTGTACACATGCCCTTTTCGCTCAATTTTCCTAAAAAAACATCTGTTACATTTCCAAGCCTGCCGCACACTGACGGAACTATCAAAACTATCTCTTCATATATTTCATTCTAGCCAAAAACATTGTTGTTCACTCTTGGTGCCTCATGGTGATAAGCGAACATCTCCTTCTACATCATAATCGTTACTCCTCGCTCGGAGAATATATAACATAACAATTAATGTATGTGCCAAGGATGTTAACTCCGGAGGTGTGCAGCGTTTGATAAGAGGAATAACGAAGAAAGTGCGAATTTTCATTAGAAACGAAGAGAAATGATTTGTATTGATATTTTTTCCTTAAAGTACACTCAGTAGCAAAAAAACAGCCGAGCAAAATTTTGCATCCAAAAAACACAATGTTCAACCTTGTGTAACTTTGTCAATTATCAATATTTTTGTTTTTAGTTTTGACAGCACTATAACTAATGTATAGACTGTATGTGACCAAAATTCCATGTTGATAAAATTTATAAATTTGAAGTTTTCATAACATATGTAAAAAAAAAGTCATTTTTTGACATACCAATTTTAAAAATCCGTTTTTCTGTGAAAAATTTAGGTAGCCTATTAAAAAATTCTCCATTGCTGGACAAAACATGAAAAACAAAGTGGTCGAAATTTGAACTATTTCCATCAAGTCGTTTGGACTTCAGCTGGCGTCAAATTTGACCACCAACAAATCAGGATTTTCTCCAAAAATAAGAATCAGGTACCTTATAGTTTTACTGTAGTTCTTTCAGGTGTCCTTCAGGGATTCATTTAGAACCACAAGTCTATGGATTCCTCGGTAAATATCACCACAAGAAAGATCTGAAAAACTGCCGATGAAATAAAAGACAAAACTCCTGAAAGAATCCCTGGAGAATGCCTACATACTCCCGAAGAATAGCTATGGAAACACCAGAAGGAATATCTCAAAGAATGTCTGAGAATGTCTGGAGTTTCTTAAAAAAATATCTCAACAATTTTATGGAGAAATCATTTGGGGGTACACACACAAACTGGCTTACATACTGTCATCCATCACTGTGTTGTCTGAAATAACTGTTTTATTTTGCTTCATGGCAGGTGAAATTGGTTAAAAGTCGGAATTTGAGGTTTTTGCCAATTGCCAATTGCCAAAAATCTTAAAAATCTTGGTTTACTAAAAAATCTGTAATCTTTACATACAGATATCTGTATGAAAAAAATATTTAAAAAATCTGTGTCAACCTTTATAAATCTTTACATGTGGCAACCCTGCTCCTGGATGACTAAAACTGTTCAAAGTTGAGTTCAGGGGTAATGTCGGTGTCATGTTCGAAAGAAATTTCTTTTTCTATCCCAAACCCATGTTAAATTCCGTTTACCGAAACGGAAAAGTTAAGCATCGAAAAGAAATTTCTGCAGCAGTATCCAAGAGAACGAAAAATAAAATTGGAATTTGTAAGGTTTCCTCGCACACTAATGGGTGCTGTCACTTTTACTTTCCGAAAAATGTTGTCAAAATTCCGTTTGGTAATATTCCGTAATGAGTTCCGTAACCTCTCTACTTTTTAATTCGATACTGGCCTGTAACTGGTAAGCATGACGACGAAGACTTGTTTTGTTCGATGGAGATTTTTTTTCTAATTTTCACGACCTTTGCCTATATTTTAATCCCACGCTGGGAACACTCCACAATCGAGAATGTAAAATAAAAATCACAAAAAAAGAAATTCAACAGAGCAAAAACGACAAGAAGAAATCGCGCTTCGAGCACCGTACACTACGATCTCCCGCCAAAAAGAAAGCCAAAAAATCACACACAGAAAGAAATGATGTTGTAGTTGTTCAGTTGCAAACAGCAAGCGTAAACATCGAAATTGTTTGCAATTTTTCATTCTAAAGAAAAAGATCTGATTTGGGTAATATTTGGCTCGAATTTACATGAATTATCCCATGGTCTAATTCCCAACCAAGCATTCCATGTATTTGCATTGGAAAACGCAAAAAATAACATGTTTCCTCGAGACAATGTACCAACTATATGGCCAAAAAGTCTCATGTTCAAAAACAAAAGCTGGTTGACCACAGTGCAGAGTCTACACACAGGTAATAAACTTAAATATTTCATAAGGTTCAACTTATGAACGATGTTTTCGCATTTCGTAAAGCTGTATTTATTAATGAATTTGGCTTTACACAACGTTCTTCTTGTATGCCTTTAAGATTTGCGATAACAAGCGTTGATATGTACTAGTGGTCAAAACACTGGACCCATAACCTCAACGTTCAAGGTATCCATATTTTTATATTTTCAACATCATTATATTTCATAAGGTAAATTTATAAATGTCATACTGATTTCTTGTTGCAAATAATCAAAATGAAATCTTATGAATATCGAAAGTTTATTTCGCTGAGTGTACCGAACCACCCATGCACAGGAGTCCCCAGCCCCAGTGAGAACGTGTGAATTTCACTCTCAAAACATAAACGCATTCTCCCGCGGCATAATCTGGTGCTAGATTCATGACATCCTTTGCCTACAACTGACAATGTCAAAGTCGCCCTTATAGCCATGAGCTAACTTTCATTTTCCACCCTGGCGCCGAGGCAGTCCCCAATATTCGATTGAGACCGAATTCCGAAATATTGGGAAAGATGTCGTTAATTCTGCTCGTCAGGGTGAGAGTGGTCCGACGGAACGGAGAGCAGTGAGCCGAAATAGCACTGTGGGCAAAAAAGTGAACTTTATTCCTTCGGTTTCAAATCGGAGATTTTCTCTCCCAAATTTTTCCCGCGGCAGAAATTTTCGCTCGCTCGCTCGCGCAGCTCCACCGGCTTAAAATATTGGATTTCAGTTTTTCCTTTCATTCCCGGTCGAGCACGAGCCCTGAGTGAGCGTGATTTTCCACAAAGGGTCAGCGTGCGTTCATTTTTTCGTCTTTCGATTCGGTGTTTTCCGTTGCAAACCGACCTTGATTTTTCGAAGATTTGTTAGTGAAAATTCCTTTACAAGAAAGTCGCAAAATGTGAAGACGCTGCGGGTGTGCGCGTTCGTGTGTATGTGTGAAAGTGCAAAGCAATTATCCCACGCGAGTAGTTGAGCATTTTTAAATGTGATGTAATTGGGACTTTTCCCTCCCGTAAAATTGTAAAAGAAGAATAGTTGGAAGATGAGTACGACAGAGATCAGCACCACGGCGTCCACTTCGTCGTATGACACGGATTGCCACTACAGCAACTACCAGCCGAAGGCCCCCGTGAGGAAGAAACGAATCATGTCCATGTTGATGGTAATACGAGGAAAATACGCTCTCTAGTCTAGTTAGTGCTTGTTTGGTGTAGAAATGGACCGACTTCTCTGAAATGTTATAAATAATTGTTCTCGAGTTTCGGCCTGCGGAACTGGGAGAAGCGAAGAAAAACAAGATTTGAGCAGCTCTAAGCCGACTGTTCAGCTACCTGTGAATAACAATTGCGCATATTTATCTTTTCTTTTTTTTTGCATTAACGATCGCCGTTTGGCCGCGCCAACGCTGACTGACTGACCGACCGAAAATGCCGGTGAAATCAAACAGAAAATAAGCCAAGCTACTAAATCGTTGGTAAGCCTCGTAACCGGGTGCAGTTGATTTTTTTTGCCATGAAATAATATCCCCTTGTGATCAGGAGAAATGTAATGAACTACGAATATGACCGTTTGCTCTCATCGCATCATTTTTCGGTGGAAAATCATTATCATAAACATACGAGTTTGCAAGCCCCTAATGAGTGGTGATCAATTCCATTTTCAACTCATGCAGTTGAGTGACCCCGAACTATGCGTTCAATATAGGTTATGTTTATGAAAAGTTCCATTACGAGGTTAATAGTCAATACAGAGCTAGAACAAGAGCGAATCAGACTTCCTCAATTTCGCTTCATCCACTTGCCCTCTTTAAAAACAAAGGTGACAAGAAGTAGGATTGATTGTATTTTTTTTTACCTCAGAAGGCACTGATTAAAATTTTCGACTTGAGATGAAAAATGCAGCCCACCTGCTTCTTGCCACCGTTTTTTTTTTTTTAAAGAAAGGGGGAAGTCGATGAAGTCTTAGTCTCCCTTATTCCAGCTCTGAATTAAATTGATTATAAAGGGCACGTTCAATATTGCTGTTTTAGGAAAGACCAATCTAGTTAATCTACTATCGTACCGAGAACCTTTCAGCTTCCTGCAACAGTCAAAAAGTGTCCTGGTCACGTCCCTGCAACTAGTGCAATATTACCGTCACCCAGTTAACAAACGAGCATTTCTATTTGCGCGCAACATCATACAAACATTACATATGCGTTTAAGCATGCCTTATTAATATTACCGAATATTGCCCGATCATTACGATTGAACCCCGCAACTTCAATCAATGCTTCAACAAAATCGATCAACAAGCAAAAGCCCTTTTATCGTGATACGGATGTGTCAAATAGAAATTTGAATTGTACTTGATTTTGAGAGTTCAAGTTACGTTACGCGCTGGTAACGGAGTATTTCGTAGACTGCCTACTGGACTACTTTATAATTCTTATTTTGTTGCCTACTTAGTTACATGAAATGGACGTGCTCCACTAGTCTCCTCCACGTTTGCTGGACCAACCATTGTTGCAAGCCTCTGCGTATTGTCCCAGAGGGATTTGAGGCGAACACCATTTTAGTCGGGTTGTTTTCCGGCATCCTGACAACATGCCCGGCCCCTCACATCCTGTCACCCTTTTCCATTTTCTGGATGCTGAGTTCACCGTATAAGGCTTGTTCGCGACAAAATCTAGACAGATTAAATTTGGAATAAAACAAATTTGCTATTAGTTCAATCCAAAAGGCCTTTTTCATTCATTTAATTGTGCATTATTAGTCATCTTAAAATTAATTGCAGTTACCTAATTAGGCTGCATGAAGAAACTACAAACTTTTGAGTTTACTCTAGAGATGTGCCAATCAGCTTATTTTAAAGAGTGGATTTGAGCCGATCAGCTCATCGGAATAAATCGATTCTTTTGACCAGTTGTTTTGGTTTTGTGACGTCAACGTACACAAAAGTGTGAAAATGACTAAACTTGGTTATTATTGGACTCAAAATATGGATAAAATTAAGCTTTAGCAAAGAAAATACATTACAACTTGTTTTTAGTCTAATCGATTTGAATATGTGATCTGATCACGTGAAATACAGGATTACAAGATTTATTTATTCAGTTAACCAACTATAATCGCGTTGTTGATTCACCAGTCAATGACATGTATTTATTATTCAATCAAAAACTCATCAAAACGATTCCACTACCTTTTTAGATTGAATAAGGTTAGAATTCTAAAATAAAATGGATTTTAGATTCTTTACTGTAAATATTAGCACCAACACAGTAGAACTCGATTCGTCTATTTTGAAACTTACTCTTGTTTGCGTTGCGTGGGATTATGCTTCGCAAAGTGACAGCCGGTTCGTCAATTTGTAGCAAAAAGAAAACAAAAGAGAATCAGTTCACTTCACACAGTTCTCTTCTCTTTTTCCCTTCTGCATTTTAATTGCAACTTTCAATTGAAAGTCGTCGTGGGACGATGCACTGAACATTCATCCCTTTCAATTGAAACACATTATCTTCTTTTGACAGCCACTTCTTAGTCTGCTTCAGCAAATTAATCTTCGAACAAACATTTTGTTCGTCGGTGTTTGTTGTAGCCTTCGGTGTCAAACTGTCAAAATTGTTGAGGTATTTATTATTTTTAAGACTTGAAACAGTTGGCACAGGTACATAAATTGGAGCACCAAAAACAATAATCAACCATTTTATGAAATGATAAATAAGATTGCTGTTATTTAAGTTGCTTTCACGTGATTCCTGTTTTGTTCACAGCACCAGCGCAAATGCGTCAAATGCAATTTCAATAAGTCACCGTAGTATCAACCAGAAACGCGCTTGTCAGCTCGCGTAGTTTTTTTGCCGAGCAAAGTAACAGCAATGCGTGCGTCGTCAAATGAAAATATTTCTAGCAACACTAGCACGCATGTTTCGTTGTGTTCGCAGTGACCATCGTGCACGTTCACTGCACGTCGCTTGTCGCAAGCCAAGTTTCATTTGAAAATCAGTGTTCGATGTTATTGAGGACAATCATCGTACCTATCCTTCTGAAGATGATGAGGGCTCTGCGCACAATGCATCGCATAGCGCTTAGAATTCGGTCGCAACTGGGGACAGTTTGGTGGGTTGATGTCTTTTTCTACGAACTTGATGTTATTCTCCGTCAGCCACTGTAGAGTGGATTTGGCGTAATGTGCCGATGCCAAATCTGGCCAGAAGAGAGGAGGGACTGGTGCTTTCTATACAATGGTAGCAACCTGTTCTTCAAACATTCCTTTTGATAAATCTCAGCATTTATAGTTCCTTTTGTATAGAAAATTGAAGAACGCAAGCCACATGTGCAAATAGTTTGCCAAATGAGCACCTTCTGACCGAATTTCTCCATCAGCAACAGTCGTATCTGCGGTTGGCACACGTTCCCCAACAGATTTAGTATAAAACTGCGGCCCCGGTAGCGTTCTTGAATCTTCTTTAACGTATGTTTCGTCATCCATCAAAATGCACTGGTCGACATTGTCCAAAATGCAGCTGTACAGCTTTCGAGCCCTGGTTTTGGCACGAGACTTTTGTTCCGGAGTTTGTTTGGGCACTTTCTGCTTTTTGTACGTCTTCAAGTCATTCCTGCGCTTGATTCGTTGAATCATTCCGATGCTGGTCCTGAACTTCTTGGCTAGATCGCGAGTAGAGGCAGATTTGTTCCGTTGAATATAATCCACAACTTTTGGTCCAAATCGGGGTTGCTGGAGCCGGGTTTCCGGCCACTTCTTGGTAAATCCTTGAGGGAGCACTCCTACCAAACTTTTCGATGATGCGTTTTACACTTGCCGGGTGAACATTTACTCTTTTCGCAATCTGGTTGTAAGTAACACCTTTTCGGTGCACCAAGTGTGCAGAATTTTCTTTAGTCTCAAATTCAATTCGCGACATTTTGAATACAACTTTATCAACGGAAATGATTGAACCGAATAATCATGTTTATGAGATGTATACAGATGCGAAGAGCAAGATGTGCGGCTGGTACACAAATGCTAAACAATCCATGATACTAGGTAGTGTATAGCTGTAATAACACATGTCCGAATGTTTAGTGCACAAAAAGGCATTTTCAGCCAGAAACCTCTTATAAACTATACAATTACCGAAAATAAACAATCCATCTTGTGATTCGCTGTTGTTGTGAATTATTGTTTTCGGAGATCTACGTCACGCATGTTTACAAAAAAACAGGCTGTGCATCATCTCACGAACACAATGACAGTATTTTGCATTCCACTAACACAATTTAACCACTTCTTCTGCACCTGTACATACCTCATTGACTATGACTTACAATAAATCTGTACGTAAACTCACACTTTTGTATGGGTGCGTTCATACGGTCACTCTGCTCCTTCATTTTACCATGGGCTGGATGGTCGGGAAAAAAGTATAGAGAAATTTTGGCTCAGGAAATACCAGCGCATCGGTTATAAACTAAATGAACCACCCTTCGAAACATAACTTCCAACGAATAAAGGTTGTACGGAATCAAATTGCACCACTTTTAAATGGCTGTAACTTTTTACTCGTTGGGTATTTTCAATTGAAATTTTGGGAGGAATAAGTTGAATGTGTATTTGTTTA
This sequence comes from Aedes japonicus, assembly GCA_034211315.2. NCBI lineage: Eukaryota > Metazoa > Arthropoda > Insecta > Diptera > Culicidae > Aedes > Aedes japonicus. The sequence continues at coordinate 226,464 of JASCZW010000541.1, read as the reverse complement.
CGCTGTGTAAAGGCTCAGCTACAGTGGGGAGCGCAACGGCGCGTTGCTGCAGCTTTAGCAGACATAAAATATTTGGACTAACTGTCAAAAGCTGCCGCAACGCGCCGTTGCGCTCCCCATTGTAGCTGGGCCTTAAGTTTCACTAGCAGATGTGCAATTTTTGCGAAGATGGAGCCGGAAGAACAGCAGCGGCGCAAAGAAACACGTACAAAGCCCAAAAGGCGCCTAATCGCGATGAACGGCAGAATACGGTAGATAAAACACGTGCGCGGAAGCTCTACACCCAGATGATAACGAAACCACATTGCCTCGTTATGGATGATGAGACTTATGTAAAAGCGGACTTCCGGCAGCTTCCGGGGCTCCAGTTTTCACTGCTCATCATAAATTCGATGTCTCTGAGGACGTTAGAAAGCAGAAGATGTCAAAGTTTGCCAAAAAATATATGATTTGGCAAGCAATTTGCTCGTGTGGAAAGCGGAGCACCCCATTCGTGACAACTGGAACGGTCAATGGGCAGGTGTACCCAAAGGAATGCCTCCAAAAGCGTCTTCTTTCTCTTCTGAGGTCACAAGATGGTCCTACTATTTTCTGGCCGGATTTAGCCTCGTGCCATTACTCGAAAGAGGTTTTGGAGTGGTACAAGGCTAAGGAGGTAAATTTCGTGCCGAAGCATCTCAACCCCCAAACGCACCGTAACTGCGGCTAATTGAAATGTACTGGGCCATCATGAAGCAGGCACTTCGGTAGCATCCTAAGGAATTCAAATCGGAGGAAGATGTGAAGAAAAATGGATTGCCACGGAAAAAAAAGTTAGTCCAATTCTCGTGTAATTCATGATTAGGGCCTAAAAGCCATTTGTAAACAATGACTTTAAACATTGATATCTCACGAATCACGAAAATCCCACTATGTCCAGCTACTCCTTATGGTAGAACTAACATTCTTCTACCAAATGCTGCTTTCATTTCACGAGAGTGATTTAAGATTCAAGAGAAATCGACACTTAAAGTCATTGTTTACAAATTAACATGAATTACTCGAGAAATGTTGTACAGGACCTGTCGCAATTTGATTCCGTACACCCTTTAGCCTCTAAAGTATTCTTTCAAAACAAAAACAAAGATTCTAGTACCGAAGAGAGAAAGAATGAGGTAATGGAGTTTGGAGTTTCACAGCAATGAATCAATTTTAAATCGCTAGTTTGATTGTTGGATTCGACCATCCGTATATTGGGCCAAAAGCGGCATTTATGTTGCATTTAAGGTGATTTAATTGCTTGATAGGCTGCCGTAAAGATGCTTCGGAACTGCTTATTGGTTACCTAGATGTATTTATGATTTCTTTTGAGAGTAAAAGTTAGACAAAACGACTATGATGACAAACTTGATGCTTCGTTTGTAAACGAGTAAATCGACAAAGATTTTTCATTAAGGCCTAACTGAAAAATCGTAAAACATGGCTTTTTCCGCGATTTTCTCGTCATTGAAAACTGGCCGAATCAATCCACCACGGCCATTTCGAAGAGAAAGAGTTCACCTATCCGATAGTATTGGAGGCTTACATGGGTAGCTTTTGTGTCACGAGAAATTTAAATAAGAAGCCATTGTTTATGTTTTTCAGTTAGGCCCTAATGAAAAATTTGGGTCGAAATGTGAGTGATAGCAAGTTTCACGTTACAATACCATGTGACATAGCCATGGTTAACAGAGACGAAAGCAAAATGAACACACGCAACCTTTTTATTTTAGCACATCCCGAAACCTTTTTATTTTAGGAAATAAGATTGTGCCGGATTGTACACTCAAAAGCACAGATAAACCTCAAATGACTGGAGGAATCGTGAATAAATAGTATGTTCAGCTCTCCCAAATATGAAATAAGTTTAACTCAATTATCATTATCACTTTCTGGTTACAAGCTTAAAGGTGAAAAGGAGTGATTCAAACATTCACTACTGTGCACGTGAACAAATGTAAAATATGTAAAGGTAAAATTAATTCTTCAAAATGACAGCAATTGACTTCTAGTCAATCATTATTTATTGAATCATTAGTCCAATAGATAGAGATAATATTTGTATAATTAAATTGGGAAATATATTTTAATTCGGAAAATATAAGAGTTTTAACCCTTTTACATAACAGCTGATGAAAACAGTCTCCCCTGATTAGGGCAAATGAAAAGAGATCTTTTGTCTATGTTATAAGAGGTTCAACTTACGATTACCCTCTGCCATATTGGTTGAGTGTATTAGATCTACTTTCAGTGAGTAAATTGCATGCCTACATTTCATTGCACTATGTCGTCGTCGATGCAGTTTTGGCAATTCAGGCAGCTGTTTACGCGAACTTAGAAAAATTTCGGTTATTTAAATCGGTTTAATGCTCTGTTTTGTGCTCTGAAATTTTTGCGATTGACAATAAATTTCCCAAAAACATAGACCAGTGTTTATTTCTACATAATTTTAATCGAATAGTATAACGGGTGGCAATTAAAATTTTGGAATTTTTTCGAGACCTCTATGCTCAACAACAAACGAGCTCAGAGAAAAATAAGAGTGTGTATGCGTTAGCTCTTTCTCTCCTCTTTTTGCTAGTATTTTCTGTTTTGTTTATGCTTGCTCAGTTTTGCTCAAAATGCCGTCGAAACAAGAAGTATTTCGCGAGCGCGTTGTACAGTTCTACGAACTACACAGAAATCTCGGCAAAACGTATACGGTACAGCATTTTAAAAGCGAAAATGTTGCGACTTCGACTGTTTACCATATCCTAAGATCCCCAACAACTGCTCGCAAGCAAGGTAGTGGAAGACCAGCCAAAATTATGGACGCAAAAGGACTTCGTTCTCTTTCTCGTGTCTTCAACAACAAGGATTCACTGAGCCAACGGGATGCCGCAAAAAACTGTTCAACTGTTCTCACCAGTACATCTGCAAAACATTGAAAAGAGTCGGAATAAAGTGCCGAAAGAAGACACGAGCCCTGGAATATACTGATGCACAGATTTCAACGCTGAAATCCCAATGCCGTTGGTTGATTAAAAATTATTCCGGAAAAAGTTTTGTTTTGGACGACGAAAGCTACTTCCCTCTTTCGAAGACACAGATTCCCGGAAACGATCGATACTATTCAACGGATAGTTCTACTACACCTCCGAACATAAAATATAAGTTTAAACATAAGTTTGAACAGAAAGTGATGCTGTACATTGCCATTTTCGAGAAAGGCATTTCTAAGCCATGGTTCAAGCCCTCTGGTTTGGCAATCAATCAAGATGTGTACCAGAACGAATGTTTGAAGAAAATTTTGATCCCGTTTCTACAAAAACATCATGCTGATGGACAATACGTGTTTTGGCCGGATAAAGCGTCATCGCATTACGCCATAAAAACACAATCGTTCCTGAATACCCATTCGATCCCATTTGTACCCAAAAACCACAACCCGACAAATCTGCCTCAGTGTCGCCCAATCGAAGATTTCTTCGGGGTTTTGAGTTCCTTGGTGTACAAAAATAACTGGAGAGCCACGAATTGCAAACAGTTGATTGGTAGAATCAAGAGATGCATTCGCAAAGTTGACATGGAGGCCGTACAATGCTCCTGTTCCGACATCAAATGGAAGCTTCGCCGAACACCCGATTACGGAACGTTTTCAAATGTTCACTAATTTTTTTTCAGCAATGGACAATGTATCTTTTATTTGAATAAATCAGATCTTCTTCAACTATGTTTGTCTTTTTTTGACAGCTTGAGAAAGAAATTCCAAAATTTTAGTTGCCACCCGTTACAATCCGCAACCCACCGGTTAAAAGTCTCGCAAATAAAGACAAACAACAAGCAACTACAACCCGCAAAAAGGCCATGGCAAATTTTGTTTCTTTGGTTTAAATTCTAACACCTAGTAAGCAAGCTCCCTGAACTGTCAAAAAAGTAACGTTAGTGTTGTGTAGCATTTAAGTGTTTTTTTTTTTTGGTTTTCAAATAAATTTTCAAATATGTATCCACCGTTGTTTCTTTGGAATATACCCAAGTAACCACAAGCATTATATTATAGCACTTATTCAACCCAAAATCAACATCGGTAATGCGGGATCGCATCAATTCAACCGTTTTCAAGTAATGAAGCGTTAGATTAGCTTAAGAATGTAGTGATGCATTACCAATGCAATAATGCTACTTTAGCACTGTCTTATGGCATTACAAAAGATATAGCATTAGTTCGATCTTAGTGGGACCCTTTTCAGCTTTACTCCAACTTTAATGATGCACTAGACGTAATGCATATGCCCTATATATGCATGCTATTACAGCCTCGTGGTTACTTGTGTAGTCCAAAGGCTAGTCGTACTAGGCTAGGAAACTAATCGATTAAATCTGCTACTCGAGCTGACTTATTTATGACAGTCGGAAACTCAATTCTGACAGACATCTAATCGAAAGTTTGTTGATCACTCACAACAGGATTTTGATTAATTAATCGAATATTTTCCATCTGCCAAGTTTTAGTAAAAGTAATCGTGAATTTGTGAATTGGTACACAACTTTAGTTCAATTTACCCATAATCGCAAAAAGTGCACTTACCTAAAGGGTGTCCACGATGAAATTGCCACACTATGAAATTGCTCTAACTTTTTAACCGTTGGGTAGAATTTGATGAAAATTTGGGTGGATTTAGTTCATAGTGCATTATTTACATCCTGCAAGTCCTGTGATCAAAACTCGCGGAAATGGAGTCGAAAGAACAGCTCGTGCGTGATAAAATCTTGCGCATTCATCACGAGAACAAGGATCTCTCGCATCGTTCCATCGCTAAAACGTTGGAAATTGCGAATTCCACGGTGTCGCGAGTGATTAAGCGGTTCGAGGAACGGATGACCACCGATCGGAAGTCCAGAAGTGAAGCAAAGTATTCCGTACAACACCAAAAATCACAACCGCGTAGTTGGGGCCTTCAACCGAAATCCGAACGCCTCCGTTCGGGATGTGGCTAAGAAGCTGCACCTAAGCCGAAGTTTTGTCCAGAAGGCCAAAACTAAGGCTGGGCTTCGAACGTTCAAGGTACAAAAGGCCCCTAATCGCGACGAGAAGCAGAACAAATCCGCCAAAACCCGTGCCAGGAAGTTGTACCTCAACATGCTGACGAAAGTTGAATGCTGCATCATGGACGACGAAACATATGTGAAGACCGACTTCAAACAGATCCCCGGCAACCTGTTTTTCACGGCCAAGGATAAGTTCAGCGTTCCGGAGCATGTCCGCACTCAGAAGATGTCCAAATTTGCGAAGAAATTCCTGGTTTGGCAAGCCATCTGCACGTGCGGGAAGCGGAGTGCACCTTTCGTGACCCAGGACACGATGAACGGACAGGTGTACATAAAAGAGTGCCTCCAGAAGCGGCTGCTTCCTCTCCTGAAGGCCCACAACGTCCCAACAATCTTCTGGCCGGATTTGGCCTCATGCCACTACTCCAAGGACGTGCTGAAGTGGTATGCGGACAATAAGGTCAATTTCGTGCCGAAAATGTTCAACCCTCCCAACACTCCGGAGCTCCGCCCCATCGAGAAGTACTGGGCGATTATGAAGCAGCACCTTCTTAAACGACCTAAGGTAGTGACGACAGTCGAGGAACTGAAGAAAGTATGGATTTACATGCAAAAAACTGTTGATTCACAGGTTGTGCAGAATCTTATGGCCGGGGTTAAGGCCAAGGTGCGGGCATTTGCGTATGGATTCTAAATAAAATACGAGTAAAATGGTAAAATGAAGTTTAATAGTTATTTCTCAATCCCTGAAAATTTGATGGCAATCGGATGAAAACTCGAATTTTGCGAATCAATTTTGTGTGTGGCAATTTCATCGTGGACACCCTTTATATATGGGTAAAGTTTATTTTACCCGCATTTGAGTACAGGAAAAACTACTCAAATATGAGTAAGTAGTAACGTACCCATAAATAGGTATGTGCACTTTTCGCGATTATGGGTATTCTCCACCCATATTTAGGTATACTGAACAGAGCGTAGAGGACCCGATCGCAGCAAGCCGTGCTTTGAAAATGACGTGTTTTGCTTTTGCTGCGTTATTTTCGCGGAAATAAAATTAAAAATTATTTCCTTTTTCAACTAAAGTAAATGGTGAAGTTATAGTTTTCCGAGTGTTTTGAGTAGTGGAATGGAATCCCTCTCTTAGTGTGTTGGGGTCGAGTTTCTTTAGATGGAGTGTTGCTTCGGTAGTTTTTTTCCCCACATTTTTTGGTTTTTTAGTGCCCGCTCCCGCATCCGGACGAGCTTTCCAGCATCAGATAAGGAACATTGGCGAGGTCGTTTTATATTATCAAAAATATACTTTAACTATATACACGCCAGGATCAAGAATGTCCATTTTTTATTCTGGAAGTGTGAAAACTCTTCACATATCCATTTGAAATGTGAAGATTTTCATGCGGGGCTTATTGTATATGAAGATGACCTCAGAATGTACGTGTATGAACAGGCATTCTTGAAATGGGTCGTTGAATTTTCAATAAAGCTGTCACCTTCAATCTCCAGGGCTAAACATGTTTGCACATAGTGATTACGTATAAATTACTGAAGAAATGCAGACAAGTTTCTTCCATAAAAGCACTGCCGGTCAGTGGGAAATTGATTGCAACACACACACACACACACTGAACAGAGCGTGGAGGACCCAAAAGCAAGCCAAAAAATTACTTATGCCTCGTTTAAACTACGGAGTTATAACATGTTATAACGGTTGTCAAATAATTTCAACAAGAAATTCGTTATCAAGACAGGCTTATAACATGTTATAACTGGTCAGTTTATTTTTATTTTACTTATGCTTTGTTCAGCCTATGGAAGAATCCAGACAACACAAAAGTGAGGTTAAACGTCGTAGATGGCGCTCTTTCAAAATGGTTTTTCGAACTGTCTAAGCAAAGTAATTGGTGATCAAAAAATAAGAAAATCAACGATAATGACGATACTGACCAATTCCATACAATTTGAAACATAGCTAGAAAGTTATTATCAATTTCAGTTTTTGGTACTACGATATTTAACCTCACTTTAACTTTACGTGGATTTCTCAATAGAGTTGTAACATAATACAAGGGTGTTCTGAAAAGTATCAACAAAGAAAATGTCATCATGATAGCCTTGTAACATGTTACAACGCTGTAGTAGAACAAATCATTAAACTTGACAGACGGAAAATAATCGATTAATTGATAAAAATCCTTTTGTGATTGGTCAACATACTTTAGATAAGGTGTCTGTCAAAATTGAGTTCCCGACAGTCAGAAATAAGTCAGCTCGAGTAGCAGACTTAATCGATTATTTTCCATCTGTCAAGTTTAAGTGAAAATTTAAATTAATTCGCGAAATGGGACACAGCCTAAAATTAATTCTCGATTTGGGACACACCGTTAGAAAAGTTGAAAATATATCCAATTCTTATCTAAACCCGACAGGGAAAGCTCATTGCTTAAAACGCGATATTAATTCACAGATGTAACGATCAAACGCAAATCTGACTGCCAAAAGCAATGCTTTATTTATTCATGATGCCGGTCATATATCGATGCCAAGAAATGAAAATGATACCAACGTCGTCGGTAATTGTCAGGTGTGGCGAAAGCCAGAAAATCCCACTATAATTCAAATAACTCCTCACACTCCCATAGGCTGCGTTCTTCGGTGAAAGATATTTCTAGCTGACCATTTTTGAGTCTATAAAAAAAAGTAGGTCTTTTCAACTAACGCCAAACAACGATTTCCTCTCTTTGCGTAGGTCTCATTGCATTCAACAGTCAGTAAGAAGTAGGTAGATATATAGACGCATTCGAATATTAGCACTAGTGTAAATATAGCCTCATCCTTCTTCTTGCTTCGAACACGACGAATGACGTTATTTATCCGCAAGGAACGCTTCTCCTCCTCTCTTCCCAATCCTACTCGCTTTGCTGCTCAACAGCTGCTTCTGACTTTGCCTTTACTGTATCTGCATGCATATTCGTTTATCCCACTATTCTCGTAGATGTTAAGCCAGCAACCTTTCGATCGCGATCGATTCTCATTTCTCACCGCATTCCCGATTTGCTCTTTTCTCTTCCTCGGCACGCGACATTTGTAGATGACCCTATCGACGAACCGGCCGCTCTACGAGGAGGAATGGTTCCATGGGGTACTGCCCCGGGAGGAGGTCGTCCGATTGCTGCGCAACGAGGGTGACTTCCTGGTGCGGGAGACGACCCGCAACGACGAGAGCCAAACCGTGCTCAGTGTCTGCTGGAACGGACACAAGCACTTCATCGTGCAGACGACGGCCGAGGTAAGGGTGTATTTGATCGTCCTAACTATAGAAGGGAATTCGCTAATTGATAACTCGGTTCGTTTCACTAGGGCCACTACCGCTTCGAAGGTCCAGCATTTCCCAGTATACAGGAGTTGATCCTACACCAGTACCAGTCGGAGCTACCGGTCACGGGGCGTTCCGGAGCAGTCCTCCGCAAACCAGTATTAAGGGAACGATGGGAGCTCAGCAATGACGATGTGATACTGTTAGATAAGATCGGAAGGGTAAGTCCGGAGTTGGGAATCCCACGGCCAGCTATTAACATACAATTGAATTTTCAGGGCAACTTTGGCGACGTGTACAAGGCCAAGCTGAAGTCCTCGAAGAACACGCTGGTGGCGGTCAAAACCTGTCGGATGACGCTACCGGAGGAGCAGAAACGAAAGTTCCTGCAGGAAGGACGCATCCTCAAACAGTACGACCATCCGAACATTGTCAAGCTGATAGGGATCTGCGTTCAGAAGCAACCGATTATGATCGTGATGGAGCTGGTTTCGGGCGGTTCTTTGTTGATGTTCCTGCGGAAGAACACGGCAACGCTGACGCAGAAACAACTGATGGCCATGTGTCGCGATGCGGCAGCAGGTTGGTACCACTTTGCCTTCTTTTGCGAGAAACGGCCAAACTTATTCTGTTATTATTTCAAGGAATGCGCTACCTGGAATCGAAGAACTGCATCCACCGAGACTTGGCAGCCAGGAATTGTCTGATCGGCAGCGAAAACATCGTTAAAATCTCAGACTTTGGAATGTCCCGTGAGGAAGAGGAATACATTGGTAATAAACCCCTTGCCCCCCTGCTAAAACCCCCTGTAAAACCCTTTCGCGTTCTTCCAGTGTCCGGTGGTATGAAGCAGATTCCCATCAAGTGGACAGCTCCGGAGGCGCTCAACTTTGGCAAGTACACTTCCCTGTGCGACGTGTGGTCGTACGGCATTCTGGTGTGGGAGATCTTCAGCCGAGGGGACACGCCCTACTCGGGCCTGAGTAATTCCCGTGCCCGGGAGCGGATCGACGAGGGCTACCGGATGCCGGCACCGGACAATACCCCACCGGAGATGTACCGACTGATGCTGAAATGTTGGTCCTACGAGTCGGAGAATAGACCGCACTTCGACGAGATCTTCACCGTGGTGGATGCCCTGATGATGTGTGCCAAGGACTAGCGAAGAAGGATCGCTGCGCGGTCAAACGCAACTCGGTCGAAACAAACGCAACAGCAGCAGTGTCTTTCTTGCAAAAACAATAAAAACAGCAAACGGGACGGGCTCAAAAATCGGCGAAGGCGTCCCAAAGCCTACTTTTGCTCATCGGTGGCAATGCTTTCTGCCAAGGCTTAAGATGTGCGTTGGCCGAGCTTTTTCGCGTTGTTTTAATTTATTGAATTATGACTTCTTTTGAGTTGCTGCAAATATTTTTAGTTTTTTATTTCGGGACAACGAACAAGTAGATCGAGATTTGATTGCTAGCTAAGAAGATACGAAGAATAGAGTTTTGTTTTTAGAGACAAGTTTAGGTGTTTAGGAGAATGAATTGAACGACTGTGCTGAATGTGGCCAAAAATCCCCAAACAAGCGAGAAAGTGATTGTTTTTTTTTAAATGGTGTACCTTTATAGAGTGGACGGAAGAAGACGACAAGCGCAGCTGAAGGTTGAAGGGAACATGTTTTGTGATGTGAGAAGATTTTATCGATTAGTTAAGACACGTTAGCTTGTTAAGCGCCGTTTATATTTGAATTGATTTAGGAATGATAAAGTATATTAGAAACGAACAAAAATATCACACGCTTATGCTAGAATGGCTTCATTGTGCAGCTAAATTGCAACCGCTCACAATTGTTTTGTACATGCAAACTTATTTATAGAGGATCTTATATTTAAAACGAACGTAGTAATGTCCAACCCTAGAAATCAAATCTCAACAAATGATTATGAAAAAAGAAAAAGGTTTCTCCAATAGCCGTGTGATGTTGGGTGAGAATTTTTCAATTTCATTGCCACTAACTGCCATCCTTGAACAGTGAGGATTGGAAAATTCGCACCGGAATCGAAAGTGCATATTAAACGGTTTATATACAACATACAAACACACAAACACGTATTGACATATAATACTCTCTTTTATCCATCTATCTATATCTAAATAATTCAGACGCATAGCACGGACGAGAAGCACATTTTGCTCTAGATATGAACTCTCTGAGTCGCAACAAGAACTACATCAATCACCACTATTCTGTATTCTGTTGGAAACATACATTTTTTTTGAGTGGGAAGTTTGTCTCGAATGGGATAGAGAATGAAGGTGCCCTGTGGCTAATTACGGACTTTTAAAACGAAACAAAAAAACATCCTTCTGAAATAAAATTAATTGTAATATTTACATAATATTAAATATTACGCTTAAAAATATTTTATAAAATAAAAATGTTTTGCTACGCTGACTGGTAGAAGATTGTATCACATCCTTGAACAAAATAGATTTTTTTTGCGGCAGGAAAAAGGAAGTGCGAAATTTTATGGGATTTTTTTTGAATCCCATTTTCAGTTATCTTTACTAGGTACTTTCAAACACATTTACTCGATGAGTCCTCGATTTGAATCAGTGACAATCTCAAGACGACGCTGGAGGCTAGAACACGCCTTTCGAACGTAGTCCCCCAACATCGCTTGCCATGTGCGCGTTTTGACAGTCTCCAGAGCTTTCACACTAGAGTGAGATGTTTTGCAGGCTTGTCCTTCAACATACGCCCAAATCGAATAATCCGATGGGTTAAGGTTCGGACTGCTAGGGGTCCACAAATCTTCTGGTCAGTGTATCCGATTTGATGTGTCACACGGCGCTCCATCCTGCTGTAGGACATTGTATTAATCCTCAACAAAGTAGTCCTTAGGAAAGCACTTGGTCCATCAAAATACTGATATACATTTCGGTATTGATATTAACACCAGCATCAACGAAAACAGGCGTCATTTTCAAAACCATTGGACGCCACCAAGTCAAATGTAGAGGCCATTTTGCTATTGAAGAATCCAAGGGAAGCTTAAGTGAGGTTAAACATCGTAGTATCTAAAACTGAAATTGATAATAACTTTCTGGCTGCATATCGGAAGCGCGGTTCGCGAGATAACTACGAGCGGTACATTGCTCTTGAGCGTAAATTTAAGAGCCTCGCCAAAGCCAAGAAACGCGGATATTGGCGTCACTTCGTCGAAGGGCTATCACGTGAGACGTCGATGAGAACTCTTTGGACCGTCGGGAGAAGAATGCGAAATGCGTCGTCGGTGAATGAAGACAAGGAAAGCTCTTCCCGGTGGGTCTACGCGTTCGCTAAGAAAGTGTGCCCAGATTCGTTTCCGGTGCAACGAATTACTCGCGATACTCAAACCAATCGTAACGAATTGGATGCGCCCTTTTCTATGCTTGAATTCTCTCTTGCTCTTCTTTCATGCAATAATTCTGCGCCAGGAATGGATAAAATCAAGTTTAACTTGTTGAAAAACCTCCCAGACGTCGTAAAGAGGCGCTTGCTGAACTTATTTAATCAGTTCCTGGAGAGCAATATTGTTCCGGATGAATGGAGGCAGGTTAGAGTTATAGCTATACAAAAACCCGGGAAAGCCGCGTCGGATTACAACTCTTATCGTCCAATTGCGATGTTGTCGTGTATACGGAAGCTGCTAGAGAAGATGATTCTCCATCGGCTCGACAAATGGATTGAATCTAATGGCTTTCTATCTCATACTCAATTTGGTTTCCGCAGAGGCAAAGGAACGAGCGATTGTCTTGCGCTGCTTTCAACGGAAATACAGCTTGCCTATGCCCAAAATGAGCAAATGGCTTCAGTTTTCATGGACATTAAGGGGGCTTTTGATTCAGTTTGTGTAGACGTCCTTTCAGACAAATTCCACGAGTGTGGCCTTTCACCATTACTAAACAACTATTTGTACAATTTGTTGTCCGAGAAACATATTAGCTTTTCTCATGGGTCTTCGACAACTTCACGAATTAGCTTCAAGGGTCTCCCCCAGGGCTCTTGTTTAAGCCCCCTTTTTTATCATTTTTATGTCAGAGACATCGATAGCTGCCTCATGGAAAATTGCACGCTAAGACAGCTTGCGGATGACGCCGTTGTTTCAATTGTAGGACCAGGGGCGAACAACTTGCAGGGACCGTTGCAGGATACTCTAGACAATTTGTCTACCTGGGCTGTAAAGCTGGGTATCGAATTCTCTCCGGAGAAAACTGAGGTAGTTGTTTTTTCTAGGAAGCGTGAACCAGCACAAATACCGCTTCAACTCATGGGTAAAACAATAACTCAAAGTTTGTCTTATAAATACCTAGGGGTCTGGTTCGATTCTAAATGCACCTGGGGAAAGCACATTAAGTATCTGATTCAGAAATGCCAGCAGCGAATAAACTTCATGCGTACTATCACCGGAACATGGTGGGGAGCCCACCCGGAAGATCTGATAAAGCTGTATCGTACAACAATTCTGTCGGTTCTCGAGTACGGTAGTTTCTGTTTTCAATCCGCCGCGAAAACTCATATTCTGAAGCTGCAGCGAATCCAGTACCGTTGTCTTCGTATCGCGTTAGGCTGCATGAACTAAACTCATACTATGAGTTTAGAGGTATGAGCAGGAGACTGATTCCACGCCAAATCGGTCGGTCACCAAACTCAACTATCTTCGATTTTGATGATACTTGGTACACGTCTTCGGTATGTTGAAAAAAAATCCACTGGTGTTGAGATTATTTGGATTCAAGAGTAACTTTTGAGATGGGTGTATGTTTTTTTCCAACATTTTACTTGAAAAATCGTAGTTCAAAAACCATTACATTTAGAGAAAAACTTTATATGGGGAGTTGTAGAGAACTAAAAAGGCTTTGTAAAAAAATGTACACTGAAAAAAAAATTTTTTTCATAAAGAAAAATCGAAAATAAATACTAAAAATCAAATATAAAAAAAAACATATTTTTAATATTTTTCAAATTTGTTTTGTGGAAATTTGAGAAAAAAGACACGTTTTGAAAAAAACTCTAGGATGGACGCTCTTATAATAAAAAAAGTTTTCCGAAGAGCGAACTTTGGTGCATATTTCAAATTTTGGTTATTCATTATTATAAATGAAAATTAATTATACAATATGATTTTGGAGATCATTAAAAACAATAATGATGATAATGATAAATCACCTGAACGCAACCGTTTTCGAGATTTTTCGGATTTTATTTCAATAGAATGAAAAAACATAAGAAAATTCGCTCTTTTCTTAAGTTAATCGAGATTTCCACCAGAAATGATAAATTTTCCAAGATCTTCATATTATAACGTTCACATTACTCTAATGTCCTCTTTTCTTTTGATATCAGGATGATAAGAAGACTCATTTGAAAAGAACAAGATAAATAGCACTATTGTTTTAATATTGCAATCAATATATTTATAATTGTTTTATGGCTGTATCGGTCGGGCCGCTCAGAGAATGAAGGGAGCGAATTTGCTAAAGCGATGAAAGTAACAGCGAGATAGATGTCGCAGGGGCGACAAGTGTGAAATGGACAGATGATGAAATTATGCGGAGGGTCATATAGAAGAAGCATATTAATCGAACTGCTGACTATTTTGCCAAGCTCCAACGATGTTAGAGGTCGGGTGTAGTGTGTGAAAACTACACTCCGAACAGTTCGGTGATGTAGCGATGAAAGTAACACATATTGTTTAAGGTAGGTAGACAAATAGCAGCTATAACGTATGTCAGGTATATCTTCTCATAAAAAAACAGCTAATGTACGCTGCCTGTAAACTACCAGAGATGTTTTATACCTGCATTTCCAAAGGTACCACAGCCAATATATATGCTCATACATAGTCGCATTCATCAGTAAAATCTATCTGAGTGAACTGAAAATGGAGTTTAACATGAAGAAGTGTTGTATGCCGTTTCCCACTAAACGGTGCTCAAAAAACCTTCGTAAATTAACCGTAAAAAAGTGTCAAAAAACTCAAGTTTATGGGCAAAACACATTTGGACACTTCTTTGATGATTTGTGATAATTGTCGTTTGCATTTAAATAGAACGGAACAATCCCATGCTGCAATTTCGGAGCCTAGTGAGAAACCATCAATTACTAACATTATGGATCCACAACCATCTACATCACGGCAAGTAGACTTGTATGGTCTCGAGGAAACGCCATCGGCAATATCATTAATGTCAGTGCCATCTGATAGCAGTGTGCAAGATTATTCAAGGCGCCATAATATTGAGCTATTTAACAAGGGCGTAGCTGGAATCAACGTTTCGCCAATATCGGCTAAAAAGTTCCTGAACGTAAATTATGCCCGCAAAAAGTTCAAAGATGTTTCAAACGGCATTCGGACACACATATTTGGGGATCAAGCGGAGGAGAATGACCTGGAACAATTGAAAGTGAAAGCAGCCGAATATGACGAAATAATCGCGCAGCTAAAGGACCGGTATGCTGATCCAGAAACTTCGAGGGACGATCAAGTAAGGATACTTTCGGTTTTACCACAATCTTGGACAAATCAAAGAGTAATGGCAGAATTTGGAATAACAAACAAGTACACAGTAAACAAGTAGTAGTAAACAAGTAAAGAAAGCTACGTTTATGTCTGACGGGGCAGCATCCCAATATAAAAATAGGAAGAACTTTGCAAGCCTTTGTAAGTTTAAAAAGAAATACAATATTGATGCTGAATGGCATTTTTTCGCAACATTCCACGGTAAGGGACCTTGCGATGCAATTGGTGGTACATTAAAACGAATGGCAAGATATGCAAGCCTTGCTGTACAACATGAACACCCTATAAAAAGTGCATTAGAGTTATTCGAATGGGCGAACCAAAAAAGTGATGATTGTTTAACAAAAATGTCGTTTTGTTATGTATCACATGAAGAGTATGAACAGGGGGTAGCAGAATGGAATGAAATTTACCGACAGACTAAAACGATTGCAGGTACACAAAAGTACCACTCATTCGTTCCAATTTCAGAAAACGAAGTTTTTGTAAAACTGTAAATGACGAAGAAGGCAGGATTCATAATATATATAAAAGCAATCAATAGTTTATATAATGTTTATGTAATATTATCAATGACCGAGACTAATAAATGGTATATATAAATATAAATCCAACCATAATTCATTATTTTTGTCTTATATCTTTAAGTGAAGCTTTTTCAATCGACGAGCTGTTAAGAGTAAGTAAGAGGCACATACATGTGTTTTAAAAAGGCTAAAAACACAAGAGAAACAATCGTTAGCTATTGGTGTTTTAATATCACGAGTAATTTATGAAAAGGGCGTATTTTTTGAGGTTTTGAAATTTTATTGAAAGAAAATCAGAAATATCTTGAAAACGGTTGCGTTTACGTGGTTTATCATTGATATCATTATTGCTTGTAATGATCTCCAAAACCATATTGTAACATCAAAATTTATTTATAAGAATGAATAACCAAAATTTGAAATATACACCAAAGTTCGCTATTTGAAAAACTTTTTTATTATAAGAGCGTCCATCCTAGAGTTTTTTTAAAACGTGTCTTTTTCCTCAAATTTCCATACAACAAATTAAAAAATATTAAAAATATGTTTTTTTAGATATTTTATTTTTAGTAATTATTTTTGATTTTTTCTTGATGAAAAAAATTTTTTTCTGTGTATATTTTTTTAAGAAAGGCTTTTTAGTTCCCTACAATTCCCTTACATAAAGTTTTTCTCTAAATGTAATGGTTTTTGAACTACGATTTTTCAAGTAAAATGTTGGAAAAAACACATACGCCCATCTCAAAAGTTACTCTTGAACCCAAATTATCTTAACACCAGTGGAATTTTTTTTTTTCCAACGTACCGAACTCATGTGCCAAGTTTCATCCAAATCAATGATGATCGGGTATGATTTTTGGGATTTCCGGCACATTCTGGATGGAATCCCTCAGGAGTTCTTCCTTTATCAGATCGTTTTGTGGAGCTATCGTTCCGGTTCCTCATCCGCTGTGAGGTGTTAAATCCTTTGGTAATTGAAAATTTTGAAAAGCTAATCGAACGAAATCCTCAAACTAAGTTCATGACACTGTACTATTGGTATATGACTCTGGAGGTGAGCCCTTCTTCGAATGTTCCTAATCGTGATTACTCCCAAGACTTCTCTAGTTCTACTGTAGTTTTTGATCTGACCATGAAGCAAGAAGCTCGCGGAATACCAGATCCACTCCGTTCGGAGTACATTCCATTAATTTTTGCAAGTAAGTTTGGCCATATCAGATGTGACAGGAAGTTTTACACCGACGGGTCAAAAACAAATGATTCCACTGGATTTGGTGTTTTTAACGAAATTCATAGCGCCTCCTTCAAACTACAAAATCCTTGCTCCGTATACGTCGCAGAGCTGGCGGCTATACACTATGCATTAGAGCAAATTGCCTCTCTTCCCTCTGATCAATTTTTCATTTTTACGGATAGTCTCAGCTCACTTCAGGCTATTCGTTCGAGGAGGCCAGCAAAGCACTCACCGTATTTCGTTAGCGAAATACGATCTCTTTTGAGTGCTCTATCAAGCAATTCCTACACCATCACCTTGGTTTGGGTCCCTTCTCATTGCTCCATTCCGGGTAATGAGAAAGCGGACTCACTTGCCAAGGTGGGCGCTATGACAGGCGATATTTATGATCGACAAATCGCCTTCAACGAATTTTTTACTATTTCCCGTCAACAGGCCTTGATCAGCTGGCAACAAAAATGGGATGCAGGGGATCTGGGCAGATGGTTACATTCTATTCTCCCACAGGTATCGAAAAAATCGTGGTTCAGAGGGTTGGATATTAGCCGGGATTTTATCAAGGTAATGTGTCGTCTAATGTCCAATCACTACTCGCTAGGATCGCATTTCTATCGAATAGGGCTCTCAGACACCAATCAATGCGGCTGTGGTGCAGGTTTTCAGGACATTAACCATGTTGTCTGGTATTGCCTCGATTTCGAAATTGCCAGATCTGATCTTTGCGCATCCCTACGGGCCCGAGGAAAACCAGAGAAGCAAGATATCAGAGATGTGCTGGGTAAGCTGGGGCTAATTTACAAGTTCTTGAAACAAATAGATGTATTCGTTTGATCCTCTCTTAGCTGTCGTTTTAACATGTCCACCTCGCCCCCTCCCCCGTAATACCGCTTCCGTTGTATCGTTACAGCTTAACGCAACGCAACATCTACGCCAGACCAACAGCAACAATTTCGCATCGCCAACCTGCCGTTGAAAGCTAACGTTAAGATTCCTACTTCCCCATTCCTACCCGAATTATTGTAATCCCTAACCTCGACCAAGTCGCGAGTTTTTCGGCTTTCCAAAATTAACATAGTTAGTAAGTTATTGTCATTATAAAAATGAAAAAGAAGTCGGCTCCGTTATGCCTATGGCACTTGAGCCTCTCAAATAAACGAGTAAGTTAAAAAAAAAAAACTTTCTGGCTATATACTTCATATTGTATGGAATTGGTATGATCGTCGATTTTCTTATCTTTTTATCACCAATTACTTTGCTTAGACAGCTCGAAACACCATTTGTAACGAGTGCCATCTACGACGTTTAACCACACTTGTTTCCTCCATAATTCCATAATTCCTCCATTACAGATGTCAAGATCGACGAAATTTTGTTGAGTTGGTCAACTCAATCGACCGCTCGGAAACTAGTGACGGATTTGTCACTTTTTGCCGAGTAAGAGTGTGTTTTGATACGCGTTTCTCATCGGTTTTTGTGATTTGGCCTAGTAAGGTAAGAAATACACTAAACCATTTTTTGGCGGTGGGATTACAAGAAAAACAGTTTACTTCGAGCGTGTAATCCTATTAAAATCAATACCGTCGAATGGCTCACCAAACTGATTAAAATTAATGTGGACATCGACAGAGGTTTTTGTGGCGTGGAGCCAGCTAAATTCAAGTTAAGCAGAAGTGGTAGGAAAGGCTTTGTGCACAAATTACGTAACGCAAAAAATCGGGATTTAGGACCCCCCCCCCTATGTAACAATAAGTAACGCGAGACCAGACTCCCCCCTTTTAATTACGTAACGCTCACGGACCCCCCCCCCCCCTATTTCTCAATTGTGATAAAATCATCACAAAAACTGTTATTGTTGTTGTTTTAATGTTTAATTCTGATATACTTGAAATAAGTAAAGATTGCAAACATCATTCAATTAATTTTATTTTAAGTATCTAAAAGCTTATATAAAGATTATGAAAAACATTGCACTCATTGTACTGCATTTATTCAGGTTAATGGATGTTCTTAAGACTGTTACAAATATTAGTGCAACAAGTTTATTCAAATGTCTTTAAATTATTTAAAGTATCACATAAAAGTGTTATTCATATTACTTAAATCAACAGTATTTTTTGCGATACATAATACCTATTGAAATTAATATAATCTAATTATTATTAATTATATTTTTATATAGGTACTATTCAGAGTTTTCCTATTGATCCGGGCAGTGCATGATAAAGGCGCGCTATGTACGACTAATTCATGACGGCAGAAACATAGAACAACAGGGGCAGCAACAAGTTCATTTGATGTAGGCTACATGCAGAGGAATATTGGGTGATTGAACGCAATGATTAGAATCAAAATTCCTTGTGCACTAAATCAAACCACACATTGTTTTAGTTCAATGCAATCATATATTCGAAACAATAAAATTTTGTATCGAATCCTATATTGTTAGTCAATTAATATTTCTAACAGAAATTGTTATTGATTCAACAAAATAATTTGATAGAATCAACAATCATCAAAAAGTTCAACAAAATTTCTTATTATTTCAATGGTTCCAACACCAAGATGCACCACTTGGCCATAAATGTGTTTCTATTATGGCAAATCCCATAAAAAACACATGCGATTGGCTATGAAAGGAACCGAAATTTAAAACTATGGCGATAATTGGTGCAGTGTACCAGTTATGGCAAATAATACAAAAACAAAGTTTTGGCTCAGTTTCGAATTTTTTTTCTTCAAAATATAGATTGCAACCATTCATTTGACGTATTGAAAGTGGGGTTTTCCCAGAATTTTCAAACATAGTTCTCAACAAGTATAAATTAACCCTTTTCTACTTGATGTAGAAGGAGATGTTCGCTCATCACCATGAGTCACCAAGAGTGGACAGTAATTTTTGCTAGAATGGAAAATATGAAGAGAAAGTGTTAAAAGTCCCGTCAGTGTACGGTAGGTTGGAAATAGAATAGAAGTATTGAAAATTGAGCGAACTGGCATGGGTAAAGTAGTACTCGAACCAAAGACGTTACTATTGCTTAACATCCCACTGCGGGGTAGGTCAAGGCACGGATGAATCCGCCATCTCAACAGGCTTTTCTACTTGCTACTTGGCACACAGGAAATTTAGTTGATGAAAATTGGTTATTCACTTAATTTTTTTTTCAAATTGGTTATTTTGTTACGTAACGATTTTAAAAACCCCCCCTCCCCCATATGTCACAATAAGTAACGGTTGCTCAACCCCCGCACCCCCCCCCCCTTCAAGCGTTACGTAATTTGTGCACAAAGCCAAAGTGATCAAGAGCTTGATTCAGTTGAACCACCAATGCCAAGAATTTCTCAGACAGTCAGTAACAAACTATCCCGAAGTTCTCAGAAGTTCAAGAATAAACTTCCACCAAATGTAAAGTAATGTTCCTAAAAAATCTGGAAAGGACTTTGCTTAAGTTCTGGTAAAGTTTTCCTCGAAGTTCAGGATGGGACTCATCAGAAGTTTAGAAAGAATAAGCTCAGAAATAAACTTCACCGAATTTAAGGAAGAAATTTACCAAAGATCTATATGTTCAAGAAGGAATTTCTCAAAAATTTCAGAATTCAGAAGAGGACTTCCCAGAAGTTTCAGAGGAAACTTCCCAACAGTTAAGTTGGAACCCAGGAAGTGCCAGAAGTGCTAGAGATCCTCCCTGAAGTTCAGACTCGAGCATTCTAAAATTTAAGTATGAGGCTTTCTGGAAGTTGTAACGGTGTTACAAGTTAAAGAAAAGAAACTTAGTTAAAATTGGTTAAAACAATAATAATTATAGCCAAGCCTATTATTTCAAACTCTCCTCACTTGAGCAATCAACGTTCCCAGTCTCTGGATCCATACCGGTTAGAATGTCAGAAGAGGGAGACCAAATGATAAGTCCCAAACTTCGGCAAGACAGGCTTCGGATCACTATCGAGTAAAAAAAGCGAAGACTCACCAATTAGATCCTTATCAAATCCACGGCGCTGAAGTTAAGAATGTCGAAGTGCAGTCGGCGCTGAAGTTAAAGAGGTCGAAGTGGCAGTTAGCAAACGTTAATTCAGAAATAGGACGAATAGAATAAAAAAAAAAACAGTAAATTAATTCATAGGTGTGTCAGAAGTGCGCGGAAATTGATAAAACATAAAAGAGATTTATTTAACCTACTGGAATAAAGTATTTATTGCTAATTCCCACAGCGAAGTCCACTTTGAATGGTACGGCAATAAAATTAGTCAGGACCGCGTGTGTGGCGACAGAATTTGTGTCAGGTAATTCGATGGAATGATATAGCTAGTAAATCAAGTACTTATTCAAAAATACCGGTTGAAGGATAACCCTTCAACAAGGGTGTACCCATAGGGCCAAAAGCTCAGACCGTCCAATCCCGGTCGTCTAGCGAGCTCCGGAACGCTACCTGTCGGTACGTTTTCTCTGGTTAAAGCGATCTGGGCTATAAAAGTTTCACCTCACACCCGAAAAAGCTACACCGTGGCGTTACAAGCTTTTTCGCAGGTTGAAAATATGAGAAAACCACCACATTGTACCTACACACCATACTAACCCCTACATGAATTAAAACACCACCTATTGCAAAGCTATACGAATATTTATTCCAAACTATCGGCCCTAGGTCTTTGTTGAGGAGGGCTGAAGCGTGAAAGATTGAGTAGGAATCTAATTGGATTTTTCCACGAATCGTAGAGTTTGTTCCCTGTTGGCAAGTAGAGGCAAACCAGCATAGGAAACCTCTCTTGCCGATGTGTTGAGTCTTTCCCCTGTTGAGCATCAGCATAGTTTTTCAAGACAGCTTTGCCGCCATTTGAGTTTGGATTGAACTCGCCCTGAGGTCTTAAAGCCGGGAGGGTCTATTTGAGAACAGCTTTCTTAACGGTAGACTATCGTCTACCAGGCGCTTAAGTGAGACTTGTGACTATTTACTTGGCCAAAACACCCGACCCGTAACAAAGTTCAGGAACTCCCAAAAATTCAGGTACAGGAGAAACTTCCCAGAAATAAAGGGGGTACATCCTAGTACTTCAAGCTGGAATTTCTCAGAAATTCATTATCAAACTTTCCCGAAGTTCTGAAGGAACGCTTCTAAAAGTTCAACAAAAAACAACAAATTTACGACGATTTTCCAAGGAATTCTGGAGAGAACCTTCCAAAATGTTTGAAGAAATTTTCCTCGCAGTTAAGGAAGTTCAGAAAGTACTATGCTTATTTTAAAACTACCATAAAATGTCAGTAAAATTTACAGACTTCATATTGATATCAACTGCACCATGGTTGATCTAATCACACGCATGGTAAAATCAAACGCATTTATTATAGTCAGGTGAAAATTGTTGATGTTTGCGCTTAATTTAACCCTAGAAATGGTAGTTTCCACTGTTTTTTTTTGCGTGCAGGAATACTGAAACCAGTTGCCCCTTGTGCGCAAAGGCCAGTAGAATATCTGTGGAAAGCAACGCTAGACAATCATTTGATCCTTGTTCGATTCGAACCATCAGTGATCGCGCTTTCGAAGGATTATTTTCTCCAATACTTTCCTAATGCACGATAGCATTGCGATCGGATGGTTTCGATGTCAGGAACTAAATAAGTTCAGCAAGCTTCTTATTGTGTTATCTGGGATATTTTCAGAAGATAAATATCTCGAGTAATTCATGTTAATCGCCTAAAAGCCATTTGTAAACAATGACTTTAAACGTTGATTTCTCACGAATCACGAGAATCTCACTATATCCTGCTACACTCCATATGGTAGAACTAACATTTTTCTACCAAATGCTGCTTTCAATTCACGAGCGTGATTTGAGATTTAAGAGAAATCGACATTAAAAGTCATTGTTTACAAATGGATTTTAGGCCCTTAACATGAATTACTCGAGATATGTTTATCTGCGCAATTTTTAAATTTTTGCTATGTTCACCTTAATTAATGTTAGTTAGTTTTTACTGATCGTGTCGAGATTTATTTAACTGACACTTCGACGAAACGTCTTAATCAGACGCCTTCTTGTACTTTTTCCGTCATTATTTTGCAATGCAGTGCTATCGTGCTGCCAAAACTAGCAATAAATCCCTATCGATTTTGTAGGATAATTAATTACAGTATAAAACCGCGCTTGAGACTCGGAATAAGTCACACCAAGCATAATATATCTCGAATAGCTGATTTGTAAACAAAGAGGGGAAGTATAATTAAAACGTTAAATTCTTGAAACCCTTATCAGCTTCATGCAAACTACCGTGAAGTACCCTAATTCTGCGCAGCGCCTAATTATGCGCATTTTGCCAAAATTTTGCAGTTAATTGCAAGATTTTCAAACTTTATATTTTATCCCATGCACAAGAGGACAACATCTATTTGCATGTAGAACTAAATTCAAAGAATATTCAACTAAACATTAGTTTCAAATGTTTTAAAATGCGCAAAATTAGGGCATTAGGTGCGCAGAATATGGGTACTTTACGGTACTCGGATAAAAATAACCATACAATTCGACACAAATTATTCATTAGGGCCTAACTGACAAACGTAAACAATGGCTTCTTCCTTAAATTTCTCGTTTTTGAAAACTTGCCTAATCAATCCACCACGATCATTTCGAAGAGGAAGTGATCACCTATCCGATAGAATTGGAGGCTTACATGGGTAGCTTTTGTGCCACGAGAAATTTACGGAAGAAGCCATTGTTTACGTTTGTCAGTTAGGCCCTAATGAAAATTTTGTGTCGAATTACAATACAGTAATATAAAATAACTAAATTCTAAGGAAAAGTCAACGAGAGGGGAGGGGGGGTTTGCGATTTTTGTCATGAGGCTACGTAGTTTATGAACAGGCACAAAGAATGTTGTGAGAAAAAATCACTGTTGGGTGTGACTTAATCCAGGTCTCAACTGTGCAAAAAAAAGTTTGATAGTCAATTTTTCAATTATTGGGTGTTAGGATAGCTATGGCAGTATAGTGATTTTGAACCGACTGTGATCATGGTCAATATGACCATTAAAAATAGCTGATGCTACATTTACTATATTGTCGGAATAGTCTATGACCATGATCACGAATACCATGAACGTTGCCAATTCAACCATTTGCATGGGTTTTGTAGCCCTTATATGCAATAGTCATTTTGACCATGAGAGTTTGATACTGTACATTGCTGGTGCTATTTCAAAACAGATCAAATTTGTATAAGGTCTACTCAAATCGATCAAAAGTATGGATATTTAAAAGTGAGTAAAAAGAGTTAGAAGCAACTCGTTGACAATAAGTCAACATCAATTGGATTTATGTTGGTCAAGACCGGTTGTAATCTTGCCACCCCGAACTATCTTAGCTCACATGAGTAGCCGTACTTTTGGCCGATTTGAGTCAATCGTATTCAATTTTGGATTTCCAATTAATTGGAAATAGCGGGTAGGATTTTTAGATGCACTATCCTTGTAGATTGTCCTAAGCGGTATGCCTAAGAACCGCACATTAAAACGCATATCTTGCAAAATTTAATGCAGCACGTTGAAAGTTCAATATGAACTGTTTTTTAACCAAACTAACCAGACATAAAAGATCCGAACGATTATCATCACTGCGACAGTTTCTCAAAAGTTAAGAAGAGATAGCACAACTCAGAGCACGGATGAATTTATATCCAAACGCTGATGAAACTCTATCAGAAGAATTGGGAATCAGATATTGAATCATGAACATTTTGTCCTTTGCTTGTATACGTTACTGTCAATGATATGTTCAATCCATGTTCAAATTAATTTGAAAACTTGTCCAGTATGTAGTAGGAAACCAAATTTGCATTTGCTTCAGGCTCTTTTATAATGTTTCAGATTTAACATCATGGTGCATAGATCGAAGAGGCAGATTTCTGTACTATTCACATACTTTCTATCAATGAACTGGTCTGTTTCCCGCTGTCGTGTAAAAATCAAAATACTTTGTATAAAAGTCCCCTTTCTATTCAAAAACTGCTCTGGCAATCCTGTATACAATATATAATTTAGTTTTGTGTTAATTTTGAACAGTTACATCACAAAAAAGTGACGAAAAAGTGTTCAATTACTCAAGAACAAGGTTATCGCCATGTGGTCATCGTTTATTTGTCGATTATCGTTAAATTAATGGCATATGTGGTAAATAGGCCGAATGAAGGGGCTAGGCTAGGGGGGAGATATCTTTGAATTGCGCATTAAATCGTATTATAATACCACTAATTCAAGATTAAAATATTAATCTTGACAATAATGTGATTAAGAGTATATTGGTTTTGGAGTGTGCATGTAAGTTTGACAGATTGTCCGTATTGGCTCTGGCTTATTGGTATTCGTGAGATGTGGATATGTATAGTGGTGTTTGTGTTCCGTCTCAATGTTTACCTTTTTACACGGAACAGCTGATTATGGTGATGTCAAACTACCAGCTCACAGTATGGAATGTTAAGGTAGTTTGACGTCATCACCCACGTGCTCAGCAATGTTTACAATATTTTTGCTTCCAACACAAGTAAACTGCTCGATGTGCCGGACTTAAGCTGAATGGCATTGACTTGCCACCAGGTGACGACTCCGCCGCACGTCAACAAATTAAAAAAAAGGAAACCATGCGCGATAGCTATACAGTGTTAATAAAATTATAACATTGTATTGACAGTTTATGATATCATAATAACGTATAATGATATTATAATTTTATTATTTTCACTAATACTCATAGTATTGGCATTAAAATTAATGCAAGATTAAGTTGTCTCCCCCCTAGGGGCTAGGCTAAATAACATCCCCTACCCTACTTTGTATAAAAGTCATCTTTGATGTCCAAAACTTCTCTGGCAGCTCTGTACCGTCTTACTGTCATCCACCGTTCCACTTTGCACTCTCATTCCTCCTTCGAAATTGAGAGATTCGATAATCCTAAGGATGTGAACCGTTTCACCAGTCTTGTCCCAATGAACCAGAAAGAGATAAAGCATCAAAGCTCTCAGCCCGTTCTCCCTCATACCGAACACACACGCTGCTTTTGGGAGAGAGCCAAATCCACTGCGAACAAACAGCCCAAAAGGGAAAAGTCAACCAATAGCTCTCAGTTTTCCTTCGCTGTGGGACGGAAAGTGGTTTTCAGCGCTCGCGAGTTTGTCGTGTCATCAAATGGTTTTGCGTTTTGGATCGTTCCTCGGTTGTGTTTGAAAGTGTATCGTGTGTGATGAAAATTACTTCTGGATAGGATATTTCCAGCTCAGTTGCGGACGATTCCATTTCCTGGCGATAAACAGTCGTCCAGCCTAGCAAGGAAAGATCGAAAAAGGTAGGTTCTCCGAGGAATTCCAAGAAGTTAGCTGCCATTCCGTGTGGTGTGTGCGCGGCCCCGGAGCGGATCCGTAATAATGGGGCTTCCATTTTCTTCACGCAAAAGAGCGAGCGAGCTGCAGGGCAGTGTCGTCGACGGTGGCCAAATATCAAACATGGCGGCGAAGATTTTCAATACTTTTTTGTCGTAATTTTCTTGTTGGGGCTGTGGGTTTTGGTGGGCAGACAAAAGCTTGGGAATTTGATGGATTTCCGGGAAAATCGGGCTGATAAAGATGAGGCACCAATCCAAAAAAACAAGTTTGTCATGTCACATTCGATTGGCAATTTATGCAATGATTCAAGATGGGAAGTGGATAATTAAAGCAGGTTTAGCAGCGCAAAACAGTGATTAAGGTTTATCTGTTTGTTAAAGTTAGGTGAATATTAATACGCAATTTTTCACATCTATATTGTTTTGTAATGGATCTAAAAAAGAGCCTTGAAGCCTATTTTACAAGATCATAAACTTCATCGAAATCCACTGTATGGGAGAGTGAAAGAGAAGGGAGAGTTTGCTGTCACTCAACTTGGCTGCTGTTGGAAAGTGTGAGGAATGAACAATATCAATAACATAGCATGAGAGGATAAGTAACTTGTTTTGAACAAAAACTGAATTAAATCGAAAGTATTATGGTGTTGCATTTAAAATCTTAACCTTAATGTGATGAAAATGATTATGCGCACAAAAATAAAATAATTTCTGAAATTGTAATTGTTGCTCTGTGGGGAGGTTTAAGGGCTACCCATGTAAGTCTTCAATTGTATCGGATAAGTAAACTGTTCCTCTTCGAAATAACCGCGGTGGATTGATTAGGCGAGTTAATTGACGTTGATAAGACAATGACGGAAAATTCGCGGAAAAGCCATTGTTTACGTTTGTTGGTTAGGCCCTTATACCACATTTTTGTCGACTTTTTCAAGCAATTTAAACATGAACAAAGTGGTGACTCGATACCTCTATTATATCAAGCTGAACATAAGCATTAGGTTAAGGATCCAGTACGGCAAAAACATCAGCAATCGTTTAATAGACAAACTATTAACGAAAGAGAAAGTCGACGAAGAGAATCTCCCAATGTTACTTAGGACATTATGCATTGTTCAGTTAGGGGGAAGCCCACAAGGTATAAAGCCGTTTGGCATAAAGACATTTGGCATAACAATAACATGAGCCAATTGGTCTTTTGGCATAATGAGCATTTGGCATAACACTCTGAAATAATATAGAACCCAACTGGTCATTTGGCATAGTTTATTCCTTTATAATATTCTCTTCTTTTAAAAGGAGCTTTTCTTCAAAATATGACATTCATAGGTTTCTAGGTTAAAATTGAAATTTGAAAATCAAATGTTTTCTTCCTTGATGTAGAACAGTGAATTTATGGATTGACCAAGAGTATGTATTGCTAAGTTGATCCAACTGAAACGTAATTGTCACAAATAGGCCAATATGGGAAGTAATCTTTCTTCTTTATTAATTGGGCTATTATTGAAAACTTTCTTGAAATAATTTGAAAATATATGATTACTTTGCTAAATGATGTATTTTTCTCAAAAATTTAAATTTATGTGGCAAAACCATTACGCCAAATGAAATTGGTTAATTGCTTACAAATTGATGATGAAGGGTTTGACGATGATTCGTCAAGTGTCGATATAATCAATCTTCTGATTAATACTAGTAATTATAGCTCAGATATTTCAATTAATTTAAGTTGATAATTTCTCATCTCCATGCGAAGCGCTAGGAGCGGACAGTAATTTTATTGCTAGAACAAATAGAAATGAAGAGAAAGTGTATTGATAGATCCGTATAGAGTAACGGCAGGCTTTGAAAATTGAAAGAATACAAGATTGAAAACGAGCGGAGGGCATTTGGAGGGTAGTATACGATCAGGCACATAACCCAAATCGGGGGGGGGGGGTACAAATCGCTAGAACTAGAAATAAGCAATAGGTAGTATAAGAGCCCGATCGGTTGCATAACCTTTTGTCAGTCAAGGGGATTTCCTCCTCTTGCCTATCCTGCACGGGGTAGTATGACAAAGGGTTATGTGCCTGATCGTATTTATGTCAAATGACCGTATTAATTTTAATTTTATCTTTGTTTTGTGTCAAATGGTCACTATGCCAAACGCCCATTGATTATCCAAAACCTAGATATTAAAACGACCTTATGCCTTTTGTGGTTGTCCCGTTCAGTTTTTCTCGACTTAAAAGTTCTTCCAATATCAATTTCTCAAAAATGGATAAATAATCAGGGACAACAATAGCATTGGACAGAAGAATAGTTTCTCAGCATCTTCATAATTTGTGTTCCAGGAATCGATATCCGGGACAGTTTGCGATATGCAAAATGTAAACAAAATGTTTTTTTTGTCAATACAATTATTACCACCATTGGGTTTTGATCTTTTTGTCTTGATAGTGCTTTAATTTTATTCATTGAATGTTGTTTTTGCAAAGGGCGTAATGTTGGTTTATTATCAAAACAATTTGTTTTGCGATCTACGCCATATTTATAAAACAAAAACATGGCGTCAATTTAAAGGCGATACTGAAAAAAATCAAAAAGGCGAAACGTAAAAGGCGATTCTGACAAAATAATCAAATCAACTTTCGATAAGGTGTTTGTCAAAATTGAGTCGATTATTCCATCTGTCAAGTACGAATTGCGACACACCCTTAGTCGATATTGAAACCAAGAAGTCATCTTCGCAATGCTGTGCCTTCGTAGTTTCTACATGAATTTTATTGGTGTTTTCAGAGAGATATAACCAGCTGAATCAAATAAAGACTTATAAAATTGGTCTTATAATTAGTACCGGTTCCAAATATAAATGGCTCTTATTGATGAGGGAGGTACCAACCTTCCTGTCCGAAACTCACCATTACCCCAACTTTGGCCATGACAGATAACAAATTTACACGTTGGTCCGGTACGAACAATACGGTATTTGTGGTCGTCATCACGCCTGGAAAATTGACTCCATAAAACGCCTCTTAGTGATGATTTAGAAGGAAATTTTTTCTCATGACTATTAGACTCTATGAGTAGACAGTAATTTTGCTAGTACGAAACATATGAAGAAAAAGTGTTGATAGTTCCGTTAGTGTACGGCAGGCTGTGAAAAATGGAATAGAAATAGTTGGAAATGAGCGGAGGGCTATTTAGAAGGTAGTACTCGATCAAGCACACACTCATTTACAACGCTGCTGAAGTGCTGGGTAGGCAAGGTGAAGGATGTCCCCCTGACTGGCAAAATAATGCGCGCCTGATCGTGCTCATGTACTCCAGTGGCTTGTAATGGTTCTAGTCTTCACCAACTTCTCCAACGTCGTTAGAAGAGGATCATAGGATTTGGAACACAGATAGTTGCGAGACCAGGTTTCCTTCTGCAAGCTTAGCACCAGCAGATTAGAGTTGTCGAAAAAATTCATCAAAAATCTTGAGGTGCTCCTTGATCGATGTTCCTTTCACCATCTTGAGTCAGGGCAGGTGCTTCAGGAAAACAATTTTTGCGAGGAAATTGGGTTCTTGGCGTAGATATCAGGGTGGCCACAGAACCGGGAAAACCGGGAATTAATCGGGAATTCTAAAAAACCGGGAAAAAACCGGGAATTTATGTTCACATGATTGTTTATAATTTAGATTGTGTGTTATTTTCATCGAGCTCTAGGTATTCCTTTCTTAGCGTGTTCATCTATAACGATCTGTGAAATTTTAGAGTGTGTCAATTGATTTACCTTCTATAAATATCCTGCTCAGAAAAAAATCTTGTAGTAGAAACTACCATTTTACCCGACTTCGCCTATCTTTAAAACTACCATGAAATTTCAGTCAAATTTACTACGTTTATCTTCAAACCTTCAACGTTGCTGGTATATTTGACAGACCTTATGTTGATACCAACTCTACTATGGTTGACTTCAATCGCATGCATGGTAAAATCAAACGCATTTATAGTCAGGTGAAAATTGTTGGTGTTTGCGCTCAATTTGACCCTCGAAATGGTAGTTTCTACTGTGATTTTTTTGCGTGTGGATCATTCTTGTAAGTTTGTAGCGACCAGAGTTGCCACAATATTTTTCGTTCCCATCTTTAATTTTCAGAAAATCTTGGCATGAACCTTGCTTCAAACATTCGAATTTAGATGGTCTTATTCAGATTTTAGAGTTCGCAATGAACTTTCTAAGCAAGATAAAAGTCAGCTTCGAGCAAGTTTCCAAGTCATGATCTTCGATGGCCTGTATCTCATATTTTTCGTAAAAGTACGGATGTTGTTTAGAAATTGAATTGAACTCCTTCAATGTGTACTGCTTCTTGGGTTCAACACACGATGCAGTTCCTGTTGACAACTGACTAGAACGATAGCCATTTGCTGGCAGATCGATGCAGAACGATGCTTCAAATCCAAGATATTTTGTATCATCTGGAATTCCTTGGATCATTTGAGGCTGCTTGATAAGTAACTATAAATATCTTGCGTCAACTGTTCCAGTGGCAGTTTTATGCAGCTTGCACAAAGAACCAAAAAGTGGCAAGTACATTTGATAATTATCAAATGAGAGCTGACACGTTTCAGCAGCTTTTTGACGGATCACCATGACCCATCATTACCGATGCTCCATCTGATCGACAGCCAACAAGCCTTTTTTTGTAATCGTGCCATCGATCTGGTATTGTTCAACAATTGCACAATATATATTGAAATGGAGTTTTCATTTTCATTCAGCAATTACCTTATAGTTTTTAGTTCTTTCAGGTGTCTTCCAGGGATTCCTTTACAATCACAAAACTTCATAAGTTCAGGGATTCCACCATAAATATCATCACAAGAAAGTTTAACAGAACAGCCAATGAACTGCCAGAAGAAACTGTTGAAAGAATCGCTGGAGGAATGGCTACAAAATCCTGAAGAATGCCTATAGAAACGCCAGAAAGAATTTCTCATGCAATGGCTGAGAACGTTTCATACAAACACACACAAACTGACTTTCAGACTATCATCTAAATTATTTTTTAAGCTTCATGGGCCTAAAACTGAAAGCAGAATTTGTAAATAGTTGGGTCCTAAAATGTAGTCATTTTTATATTATAAACAACGCTTATACTGAAAATATCATTTTATTAAGCTTTGGAACTCAATTCGTTCAAAATTGTTTGCTTAGAGTAATTGTTTTCTATTCGTTATTCTAGTTCATTACTACATGCTCCGCGCCTTAACCCGGGAAATTTTTAACATTTGGTCCGAGAAAACCGGGAAAAAACCGGGAATTTGAAAATAAAAATTGAGTAGTCACCCTGTATTACTTAGGACAGATGCTGAAGAATTAAAGGCTAAGGTTTTATGCAAAGAGTAGGACGCGGATGGTCCGCTTAGGGAGGCGAGTAGCCTTGAGGCCATAGATCAATTCTTCTCATGTTCCCTTGAAATTAGGCAGCTTAAAACATAAAATATGATCGATCCTTACTGTCGTTGGAAGCATAACTGTCCCATATGACATTAAGATATTTTTGGTTTTTTTAAGTCTACCACAACACTTTGATATGTACTTTCAAAATATAATTCAAACAAGTGTTGTTAACTCTAGAAAAATCATAAATACGATGAGTAAATTTTTTTTTCCTTCTGAAATATGGACGCATAATTGTCTCACTAAGAGCAAATTTTGTTCTATTGGGACAAATATGCGTCCAATTTTCAAGTGGGACAGAATAACGATAACAGTATGAGGCGGAATATAAAACGTATTTAAAGTTTGATTCAGAAGGTCGATAGGTAGTAAAAGTCATCAATCTCTCGTTCCTTTTCCGATCTTTCACGAGAATTTCTTTTACTCAGACTATCCCCTGTTTTCAACAGCCTCTTACTATCCGGTATCTTAAGCAGGATTCACTTGACCCCTGTGGTTATCATTCTGTGATATCAAATCTATACTTCTACCCTGGTACAGTATGGGCAGTGATTTTCATCGCTGGAGACTTGGTCCTAGACCCCCCTTGTATGAGTGAAAATGAAAAGAACAGCCTAATTAATATAAGGGAGATTCTAATACTTCCCACTGGCCTATTGCTGAAGAATTCGTTTCAGTCGGTTCGAATGAATTACACCAAACATAATTAAGCAATACATACATAAATTTAAAAGAAAAATTAGTATTCTCCATTTAATTCCAACTACCTTTGCTTATCTTCGACAGATACGCGTATTTCGTCTACAATGTGCAGACTTCTTCAGTGTCTCGTACTAATAACTCGACTTAGTACGAGACACTGAAGAAGTCTGCACATTGTAGACGAAATACGCGTATCTGTCGAAGATAAGCAAAGGTAGTTGGAATTAAATGGAGAATACTAATTTTGCTTCTAATTTCTAGTTACAGGCATTCCACCAAACAGCTCAAACCCTCTAGGATTCAATACATACATATTTTTAGTCGGTTCAAGAATTTTATCCCTGATTTTGATTCCTGAATCAATAACCCTGAAACCTTATGAATGCCATATTTTGAAGAACATCTCATTAAAAAAGAAGGGAATATAACTGTGGATAAAATCCTATGCCAAATGACCACTTGGACTCTTTATTATTTCAAGAGTGTTATGCCAATGGTATATGCCATAGCTCAAGTTATTGTTATGCCAAATGACTTTATGCTAAACAACTTTGACCCCAGGTAAGCGTTTCTGGGGGGAAAAATAACGTGATGATAATTTTACGAGGACTCACATAGGACAGTTCTGCGTCCATCGGCAGATCATTGCGTCCCAACAAACAAAACTGATAGACAACCTACGAAAAGGGTTCTTCCTATTCTATCCCATTCAAGAACATGTGCTAACTCCCATGTTCAATTTTCCCCGAATTGATCGTTTCTCATTTTCTTCTCTTTCAGTTCGCGAGTAATTTTCCCCGAGCAAGGATTTTCGGTGAATCCATCTGAACTACACACGTAACAGTGCTACTACTAGTGGCGAGTGACAACCCGTCGGCAAAAGTGACTCATCGTTCGCGGTTGATCGGTGATTTAGAGAAAAGATTCACAAGAATAAAAGCGTGAAAAAAAAGAAACACAATCGCGAAAGTGCTGACCTTCGATGAGATTCGAATCACGCACGATCTGAAGAGAAGTGTGTTAAAAGTGGTGTAAGAGTTTAGGCAAGTGCGATTTATTTGGATACCTTCTACGCACGCCCCGAGATTGACGCATTCGATGATCGTCGGTTGCATTCAGCGCCTTCAGGCAGTACGGTAAGTCGACACCTCTCTCTCCTTGTCCGTCTATTATTGTCATCTGGGCATGGGTGTGGGCATGGGAAACGTGAATCACTACTTGCGTGCTCGATAGAGTTCCAGTTGGGTTCGTACCGTACACAAAGAGGAAACAATGATTTCAAATACCTTCAATGTAAAACTAAACCACACGAAGCATATCTACTACAAATGGGAAAAGTTGTTCTAATCGAATCCGAGCTGCATTTTCGAGCGCCTGCCAGAGCCGAACGAAACTGGATTCTGGCCGGCTGGTCGTGTTCCTTAAATTACAGAGCATAAGCCAATGGAGCTATATATAACTTTATTCGCGTTCGCCTTTCCGTCATCTTCCCTTTTTCGCGGATAGGTTTACCTCCGGATAGAGTGCAGTTTCAGTTCCAGTTCCAGAGTTCGAGAGCGAGGGATTGAGGAAGGGCATTCCGGTCTCTCCTTCCACTAAAACTAACAGCTCATGAAGGTAGATGGTTATCAAACATGGTGAATGATTGTAATTTAAGATTTAATAGCAGATTTTTCGTTATAATATCATCGTTCATGGCTTTCGTTCCTGCTCGTTACAGCGCAACACGACGCGACGGACCGACCGACCGTGGTTGTGCATAAATTGCCGCCCCGGGCGGTTGGTTCAAGTTCGGTTGCTCCGGTCGAAATGTTGGTCAGTTTTGTTTTAGAAAGATTGTAATGCAGACATTTCACTGGGACAGATTCTGTTGAATGAGTGTTAGGGAGGTTGTGAGATTATAACTAGTTTTGTTGGGAATTTAATAATACATATAAGTTCATCGCTAAAAAGACATTGCGGATTGGGTTCTAGAAAATACTAAATCCAAGACTT
This sequence comes from Aedes japonicus, assembly GCA_034211315.2. NCBI lineage: Eukaryota > Metazoa > Arthropoda > Insecta > Diptera > Culicidae > Aedes > Aedes japonicus. The sequence goes on along the minus strand of JASCZW010000541.1, from coordinate 192,305 downwards.
GGCTGTTTCAAATTAGAAGAGGCAGTACTCAAACATATTTAAAGCAACAGAGATCACAGATAAAAAGAAACATTGAATTTTCTGCGTTATCTAATGCACATAAAGAGAATGCTAGATTTGGCGGAAAATAATGGGATATTTCATGTAAATTTGAGCCAGACAACGCACAGTGGGCAAAAATGGAACCAAACTCCCATTAATTTAGACGGCGCAGGGTTGGAGTCCTGAAAAATAACTTTTCTTGTGGGAAAAAATGAGGGAAATCGAATGGTGTTGGTTTCATTTAGGGTTGACCACAGTAAGTGTCCCATGTTGCCCATTTCTCCCCTCATTTTGGATGCAAATTAGGTTTATTACCCAAAAACAGAACTTGGTGCTATTATATTGCATCGAAATGCACTGTAAATTTGCAGAAAAACCTGAAAAACTGAATGGAACAGACTTCACTTTGATCGGATGCCAGTAAGTGGTCCATATTGCCATTTTAACCCGATTCTCCCCTCATACTTGAATAAACTCATATACCATGCGGTTCTGAAGATCGGCGCTAGTAATATTACTCTCACTTGCATTGTTTACATAATGTAAAAATGTCCGGAAAATCGAATGGTGATAAATTCGTTTAGGGTTGATCTCAGTAAATGGTCCATTTTACCCGATTTCCCCTAATACTTGAATAAACTCATATACCATGCGGTTCTGAAGATCTGCGCTAGTAATATTACTCTCATTTGCACTGTTCTTATGTAAAAATGTCCGGAAAATCGAATGGGGAGGGTTTCGTTTACGGTTGACCTCAGTAAATTGTCCATTTTACCCGATTTCCCCCTATAATTTTATAACCTCATATACCATGTCGTTTTGAAAATGAAAATGCCCAAATCAACGACAACGTCAGCTTCGTGATCAAGTGGTTATCGGCGTGACCCCTTCAAGCGATTGGCATGAAGTGAGAGTTCAATTCCCGCTCCAACCTGTAGAACTTTTCGCAAAACGAAAATTTCCAAACTGGTCCACTGGGTGTCAGGTTAAGTTGTTCGTTGTAATTCGCTGTGTGTTCAATGTTCAGTCTGTACAATCTCGAGTTGAAGACGGTGTAAATGTCTATTTTCATAGTATTACGTGCTGCCAAACAACCAGGCTGTCCTGCAGCCCAAGAAGACTGAGAAGAAAATTTCTATAGCGAACCATGTTCCCTCCGTAAACACAGGATCCATTTATCGCTCACAAGCACGTTGTACATTCAACAAACAAAATATTAAGGTGCCGTCACACGGGGCTTGAAATCTATGCTATAGTTCACTATGATATAGCCGTTGTAGATATCTATATCATTGTTCTATGAGATTCGAGACACGGTTATGCAAAAGTATGAGCTATGAAGTAATAGTAGCACACGATTTATTTGCTTTGTAGTCGCAGATAGTTGCGAGCTTTAAAAAAAAAATTCGGATGTAATCATGAGGACATTTGGTAGCTATGGACAGAGAATGAAAAAATTACTGCAGTTGCTGCGTACATCATAATAAAAAGGTGGATAAAACGAGAAACTTGCAAAGTCTGGACAACACCGTAGAATGGCTTGGAAATTAAGGCTTATCTGCTGAAGGTTTAAGGTTATGAAAATCCCGATTACTGTTTTAGGGAAATTTTCAGAGAAGTTTTTCAAAAAAGTTAATGGAAGTTCTTTAGAAAAATTCGTTGAACTTCATTAGATAAGTTCAGGGCAGTTCTTCAGAGAACTACAGGGAAGTTCTTCAGAGGAATATTAGGGTTTTTCACAGAATTTCAGGGAACTTCTTTATAGAGAATATCTTCAGAGAACTTCGGAGATGTTCTTCAGAGAACTTGTGGGAAATTCTTTAGAAAATTTTGATGAAGTTCAGCAGATAACTTCAGAGAAATTCTACAGAGAACTTCGGTTAAGTTCTGTAGAGAAGTTCTGGGAAGTTCTCCAGAGAATTTCAGATAATTTTTCAGATAAGTTCGGAAAAAATCTTCAGAGGGATTTCAGGGAAGTATTTCAGTGAGCTCCAAGGAAGTTCTTCAGATGAACTGCAAGGAAGTTGTTTACATAAATTCAGGGACGTTCTATATAGAAGTGCAGAGTAAATTCTTCACAGAAATTCGGAAATGTTCTTCAGAGAGCTTAGGTGAAGTTCTTCAGAAAAATTCGGTGATGTTCTGCAGAGAACTTCGGGGAAGTTCTTCAGAGAACTATAGATAATTCTTTCGGGAAAATTCGTCAGAAAATTTCAAGGCAGTTACTTAAGGGAAATTCTTCAGAGGAACTTTAGGGAAGTTCTTCATTAAAATTCAGGGAAGTTCTCGAGAGAAGTTCGGCGAAACTCTCCAGAGAATGTAAGGGAAGTTCTTTAAAGAAATTCGTGGAACTTCATTAGAGAAGTTCAGGGAAGTTCTTCAGAGTACTTCAGAGATCTTCTGGGTAGCTCTTCAAAGAACTTCGGAGGAAGGACAATTTTAGGAAAGTAATTTCTAAGGAGTTTTCAATTGAAATTTATTTTGAGGAATTTTCAGGAAAGTAAATTCAAAGAAGTTCTCCGAATGGATTTTTTTCAGAGGAATTTCAGGGCAGTTCTTCAGAGAACTACAGGAAAGTTCTTGACATAAACTCAGGGAATTTCTTCAGAGAAATTCAGAGAAGTTCTTCAGACGAATTTCAGGGAAGTTCTTCAGAGAACTACAGGGAAGTTCTTCACAGAAATTCAGATATGTTCTTTATAGAAGTTCAGGGAAGTTCTTCAGATAAATTCGGAAATGTTCTTCAGAGAACTTCTGTGAAGTTCTGCAGAGAACTTGGAGAAAGTTATTCAGAGAACTTAAGATAATTCTTCAGCGAAATTCGGGAAAATTCTTCAGAGAATTTCAGGAAAGTTATGTCAGGGAAGTTCTTCAGAGAAACTTTAGTGAAGTTCTTCATTAAAACTCAGGGAAGAACTTCATTAAAATTCATGGAAGTTCTTCATTAAAATTCAGGGAAGTTGTTTAGAGAAGTTCCGGAAATTTCTTCAGAGAAGTTAAAGCTAGGTTTTAGAGACATTTGTGGAGCTTCTCTGGAGCTCAAGGAAGCTCTTCAAAGAAATACAGAAAATTCTTCAGAGAAATTTTGGAAAGTTCTTCAGATAATTTCAGGGAAGTTTTCCAGTGGAATTTCAGAGAATTTCTTCAGAGGAATTTCAGGAAAGTTCTTTAGAGAACTTCAGAGAAAATATTCATATGTACCGGTTCTGAAAGCAGCAAAAATTGAATTAAATTTCGTATATTATTTAGAAGACGAGTGGTTGTCAATTTCATGTAATTTTGAAGAAAAATTACAATTTTTGAATTGAGTAGGAGCGTTAGACGGAAAGCACGTTACGATAAAAACCCCTGCAAAGAGCGTCAGTGATTATTTAAATTATAAAAAGCAGTTCAGCATCATGCTACTGGCTATGGTGGATGCTGAATCCAAATTTACGTATGTCAACATAAGAGTAAAAGGAAGGATCAGTGATGCTAGGGTATTTGCCGATTGCTGTTGGAGAAACTGATGCAGGATCAAGTTGTATGGCTCATCTGACGCGTGGACGATCTGTTGCTTTTGAGACATTCTGAAAATTATTATCTCTTCATAGGCCTGCTCAAATTTGTTATTCAAGTTCCTTAAAGCCATCGTATATTTGTTATCTTTCAATACAGTTCTCAGTCCGTAACGCCTCCAGCAACGAGTTGGTCGATTTACTAAGCTTAGTGGCCACATTTTTTGGTTTTTTAAGTTCCGTGGGTTTGGACCGGATTTCGACGCAGTTCAAGAGAAGCGCCATCTAGCCATATGTTGACACTTTACGCTTCAAATAGCGAACTTGCTTTGGTTTCGATCCACTCGGTTTTTCAAGTTTCAAAACGGGTGATTGTACGTTGGAATCAGGGATCAAAATCAGGTTGAAAATCTGAATCTTGAAAGTACTTAGTATTTAGCTAGGTATCAAAATTTCCTGGTCTAAATTTTCTTCAGATAAGGAGTTGGAAAGCAAAATAATACACTCACTTTGAAATATACTCTTTCTCAGGCGATCGGGGTTAGTTGGGTCTCACAACATCGAATGTTGCTCCCACGGCTCAATCAAGCGGATTTTCATTTCCTCGTCCATTTTGATTTAATAAATACCGAGAAAAAACAAATAAGCAAAAAAATTAAACGAACTGTTAAAAAACTTTGACCAACGAACTATAAACTATTCCTTCCGAATGGAATAGTTCATAGCATACTACTATTACATATAAACTATCACTAGAGTGTACACACGACAACGGGCACGGCTCTATATTATAGCGTAAAACTATCGCTTGCAAGTCAGTGTTCGATAAGGAAAGTCTGTGATTGCTTTGTTTTGGCCTCTTGTCACCATGCAAAATCTGCCCTGGAATGGAATAAGGCACAAGAGGTCAAATACGTGCCAAAAAAAGTCAATCTGACCAACCGTTCAAAACTTCGCCCGAAAGAAAAAAATACTGGGCACGGGTTCAGTGGAATGAGATCGACGATTTCACGAGAAGATGGACAACCACCACCGCTAAATTCGTTATGAATTTTGTTTTTAAAAACATCAATTTTATAAAGTATAAGAGCATGTGTTTTGGTTTTATGCCTGGTCCATGAATTACACCTAAAAAGTGTATGCGACTATAGAAAATAGCCGCATGGTATAATCGTTTGCATCTAGCCAAGTAGATTTCAACCTACACAGCAACTCACCTCGAATCTGCAAGTTCGTAAATGACACGTGGGAAAACTTGTCGCCGACCTTAAAGGCAACAACCTTCGCAAGTTTCAATATCTCACGTGTAATTTGCAAATGACAAACGTGAGTTTCCTTCTTGCGTCGCTCGCCAGTAATAGTGAATAATAGGTACCTCTATTACATTTCCTGCAAAGGTCATTCTCCGTTGCCAGGCAAGTGGAAAGAACAGCAATTACAATGAAAACGGCGAAGAAACACTCGCACCATTGGAAACGAAGCCACGAAACTCATCCCCAAAGCATTTAAAATTTATTATAAATCATATCAACAACGAGATTATCACTTTTTCACACCCCTTTCCCGTGCTCGATTCCTTCGGTCCGGTCCGGTCCGGTCTCCTATAGATACCGATTTCTTGGAAAAAAGAAGTGCTTGAAATGTGAAATGAGAAAAGTTGCTTCTCTTCGAGAGAACTCAACGAACTCAGTTCCATTCTTAGTGCCAACCAGGGTTGCCAGAAAAAGGAAATTCCAAGTTTTAGGAAGCCCATGAAACACATCAGAGTGAAAGAGGATAGCGAATCGCCATAGAAGCAAATGGATAAGAACAGGTGTTAGCCAGTTCCTTGAATAATTTTATCGGGATGACATAAAGTATCAGAAAAACATGGCAACACTGATGCTGGCAGTAAACAGGACGACATCAGCACCATGAAGAAGACGGTCGATGGCCTCGCGTTCACATCGCCCTGTACAGACGCGGTTGAAGTTTCCTTTTTATGTGTGATCGTCGTACGTACTGACGGGTGCTTGCCCATCCCGAACAGGAAATGCACGTAAAAGAGATAATAAAATTTAGTGTTGTTTTGTTCGAAGCTAAAGGATTGGTGGTTTTTATTCGTAGCCATATAATTTAGCCTTTTCCTGCTAGTTTGCATCCGATGCATTTGAAATTTTATTAGTTTTGGCGAGAATTTGCCTGAGTTCTCTGACAAAAATCGAACTTGTACCCGAACAAAAATCTGCAGCGAAAAATGCACGATCCGAGAAAAGGATCACCGGCCTCGGTCGGCCTTTGCAGTGCACTGCAAAGTGTGTTGTTTTTGTTTGGCCTCTTTCTCTTTCAGGGTTTCAATGTCGAAGCGGAGCGCAAAGATTCGAATGAAGAAATGCGAAGCAAACGAACAAAAAAAAAAAAGACGGAGAGCGAGAGAATGAAGCAGCATAAAATGTATGTCTGACAGCAGAGCTGTGGCGGCTGATCCCATCCCAGTTGGTAAGAAAGATGGAAAAGGGAGTGCGGAGGGTAATCAAAACGAGGCACGGGGTAGACGATACGTGATTTACAACGGCAGCTTCTTCTGAAGCAGCAGCAGCAGCAGCCAACAAGCACAAGCCGAAGAAAATTATTCTTTGTTATTTTTTGTTTTGCAAGCGAGCAAGTCACGCTAAGTGTTGCGTTTTTTGTTTGTCTTATTTGTATGCTCACGAAGTGGGTATTGCGTTTTTCGAGAGGGTCATCGTTCGACGCGTGCTGAATAGAATTACAATCAAATGGAGCCGAAAAAAAACATCCACGAAATTAACGCATTGCGAATGATCTGGACTATGATGACACAAATGCGTGAGAGATGTCGCTGAGCTATCCAACCTGGAAAATCTGAAGAGGGAAAGTCCTGTTTCACGAAGTTTCTATTGAAGTTTTCTCGTTTGATCATACCATTATCGTTATTTTTCATCTTCATAAAATTCAGTAAAATCTTAAAAAGGTTTTCAAATAATTATTATTGGTTTATGATTACTGAGTTCATGAAATAAAGATATATGTATCGAGAGTTAGGTATTTGGGAACTTTCCAAGATCTCTGGATCTCTTAAAAAAAGTAGTTGTCATAAAAAATGGAAACAATATTAGAAGTTCATGTGTTACAAATTGGTTGATCTAACTCCATTGTGACTCATTTTAGTCATTATCAAGTTACAGCAACAATTTTAGATCATCGTGTGTCGCTTGGAACGAGCAAACTCTTTGAAAAATGTCCGGAAGAATTCTTGAAAATAGAGTGACCATCAAGTCGGAAAATGCAAGGAAAATCGACAAATTAAAAATTATGCGGAGAAAGACCCAATATCGAGAAAAACTACAAAGGACAGCCCAATGTGGTTGTACGCAAAGGTGACGTAGGACTACGTAGCAATTCGTAATCCTAATCGCTTGAATGTTCAACGGGTGGCCGAAATTGATTTCCTTCGAAACTTAACGATACGGTCGTGAATTTCGTATTCTGGATTGCACTCCCAAACACCGAACATCTTAGTCATTTGGGACACTTTTTTTTATCTCAAAAGACGCGCTTCATTCAGTCGCGGTAAGTCTATGACTCTGTCGTCCGTGTTGGGAAACAACCATTTTAAATTTCCGTGATTGTGTGATTCTAATTTTGACGGCGCTCCACATTTCGAGATTTATCAATAGTAAATTGTTTGAAATTAATTATTTTGGTGCTAGAAATTTGATTGGTGCAAACATTTTTGAAATCTATCGTTAAATGAGTTAGTTATTAACACTCAAAAGCTAAACATAATTCGTGACGCTTCAACTTTTCGTACTCGCAACGTGCACCTAGGATTGAAAACACAGACGTAGTCCTTCGTTAACAGTTAACTTTTTTTTTGCCTTATTTTTAGCGAAGGTAAACTGCTGATAGCCATTAATAAAACTGAGAAACGATTGGTAATTACAAACCGAACTGAAATCACCATGAGAGAGCATATAATTTTCTTGAAAGCGCATATCAAAATACCTGGAAGTGATGATAGACGACCAGCAGAACTTCAACAGTTGCAGCGACAGTTGAAGTTAGCGAAGTCCATCAACTTGGTCGTTGGAAGCATGTGTTTCTTTGGGTTCGTAACGAAGTCATTTGTAGGTTGCATACTGGAAGCTGTCGTTTACTAAATCGCCCTTCAATTGCGTATAGAAATCTATTTGAAAAGAACTAGCTGTCCAACTAGAAGCCAGAATAGTCGGCATGAAGCTTTTCAGTGCTGACCTTTCGGGACTCCTGGAATATTCAACGTCTGAACATCTGAGAAGTTCAAAAGGACTTCCGAGAAATTCAAAACAAAACTGTGCCTTTGAACTTCAGGTAAATTCAAAAGATCTGCCGGAAAATTCAAAATAACTTTCGGTAAATACAAAGATCTTCCAAGAAATTAAAAAAAAAACATTAAATTGCAGAGATCTTCCAAAATTATAAGAAAAACATCTGGTTATTTAAAAAAAAAAAACCTTTGGGAAGAATGTGCAAGACATTCAAAGAAATTTCCGGTAAGCTCAGAATTTTTCCAGAAAACTTCCGGGAAATTCAAAAAAACTTTCGAAAAGTTAAAAAGATCTTTCGGAAGTTTAAAAGAACATTCAGGAAGTTCCGAAGAACCTCCGAAAAAATCCAAAGAACTTCCAAGAAGTTAAAAAGAATTTTCACCAATTTGCAAGAACTTTCGGTAAATTAATAAAAAAAACCGGAAAGCTCAAAAGAACAATTCACAAGAACTTTTGCCAACATAAAAAAAACTTCCGGGAAATTCAAAAGAACTTATGAAAAAATCGAAAGACCTTCTGAGAAATTCGAAAAAAAATCTTCCGGGAAGTTAGAAATAAAATCCAGTAAGTTCAAATGATCATCCGGGAAATTCAGAAGAACTTACGAAAAGTTCAGAAGATCTTCCGAGAAATTCAAAAGATCTTCCGAGAAATTGAAAAGAACTTCCGGAAAGCTCAACAGAATACAGATAACGAGAGGCCAACGACTCACCGATGCCCTCGTAGATTACAAGTAGTTGTAGTGGGTGGTTGGGAAGGGATTGGTCAAGGAAGCCCCATAAACAAGTGATGGGACCAAGCTCAAATTCGATGTGATTATTGTTTGTGTTTTGTCTGTGTACACAATTTGGATATTTGAATATTTTGGTGAACCTATTGAGCAGAGCGATTTGGAAGGACGACTTGTTCGCTTGATGTTCAGAAATAGATTGAAAGTAAATATTCCAGTCTACTCCAGGTTTTACAAATCTCACGGCTTATGTGCCGTTATATGATCGGTTCCCATGGCATGTCGATTACGCTCCAGCTTGAAACGTTGAAGTGAATTCGTCAGTCCATCGGCTACTTGATCTTCGGTGCTAACGTAATCCAGTGTGACGATTTTCCAGCTCAGGGCATCAGGGATGAAATGATGCTCCACATCTATATGCTTAGTCCTTGGAGTATATCCAAAATTCTTGACAACACAGATTGCACTCTGGTTGTCGCAGCACAGTTTAATCGGTTGGCTATTACAAAATGGTACCATCAGGACGCCTCCTGTACCGCTGCAGACAAAGTCATATACTCTGCCTCACAGGTCGATAAAGCGACGGTTAGTTGCCTTTTGCAACTCCAAGACACCGCTTCTCTCGGTCATCCACGTCGGCATCGAAAAAGCCAATTCTCTGTAACTGCAGCTGCAACAATGATGTCCATACGAGGTACTGCATCAGGTGTTTGACTGCTTGCCAATGACTCATTCCTGGCTCCACGTTGTACCGACTTAGCTGGTTGACGGCAAACAGGATATCTGGCCTGGCACATTGAGCAAGATTCATCAGGCATCCTACAGCTTCCTGGTAAAATATCTTCGGCTTCTTCCTCGGTCTGCAGTGACATTTCCTTGCTCAGCTTGATACCAGTGTTCATTGGTGTTGAAGTGGCTTTAGAAGTGGTTGCATTTTGAACTGAGCAAGGGCAGACTCAACGTACGCTTCTTGGTCGCGATGTCATCCTCCATTCGGGTGATTTGGTCTCCCAGACAACTTCTAGCTGGTCCAAGATCCTTCATACGAAATATGTTGCTCAACTTCGCTTTTATTGCGTCCTTCCAGGCATCGTCGGTTGAAATCACTATCACATCATCGACGTAGATAGCGACAAAGAGAATCTTGCCATCTAGAATCTTGAAGTAAAGGCACGGATCGTACTTCGACGATTTCAGCCTAAGCTTCGCATTCCACACGCGTTTTCATCGCTTTAGCCTGTACAGGGCTTTGTTCAAACGGCAGACCTTTCTTCCTTGACCGGGCTGCTCGAAACACGGTGGCGGTTCCATATAAATCTTCTCGTCCAGTTCACCTTGGAGGAACGCGGTGATAGCATCCATGTGATCGATCGAGAGAATCCCTTATGACCAGGAGTGCCTTGTAGCGGTCAATGTTTCCATCGTGTTTAGTTTTGAAAACCCATTGGCACTTGACGATGGCTCGATGTCCAGCAGGGCTTGATACTCCTCCTCCATAGCTACCTTCCAGCGTTCGGAGTATTCGCGTGACAGAGCTTCCTGATGCATAATCGAGTCGTCTATTGCGGCTGAACTCCTTGCCTCGGTTGGAGATGCTGCGATTCCGTCGAATTGACCGTGGATCTCGGGTCCTGGGATGAGCAGCTTGCCTAGCTGACGGACTGTTCTGGGAAGACCTCTTGATGGAACTACAAAAGTTTGTTATCCCGACCGCTGCGCCACGACACTTCCGACCCAGGTTGGACTAGTAACACCCTGATTGTTGAAATTCAGCTCCCGGCCGACATCGATCTTCTTGGAGTAAACATTGTAAAGCCGGTATCCTTTGGTTTCCTCGTCGAAGCCAGTCAGAATACATTTGTGGGATTTGGAGTCCCACTTTTTCCGGTTTGGTTTCGGAACGGGCACCATCGCCCGACTTCCGAAAATCCTAAGGTGAGACAGATCGGGCTTCCTGCCAGTCCACACCTCCTCTGGCGTGAGATTGTGTCTGTTTGGTGAATGGTTCAGCAGGTAAACAACTTCCGCCCAAAACGATTTGGACAGCTTATTCGACCTATTGGCACGCTCCGCCATTCCGTTTCCTCCTTGATGTACTCCTTCCCAGTGTCTGTCTGTAGCACCAAGAGTTTTGATCCAGATTGTCGTTCAGTCATAGCGTGGAAATTCTTGAACACTTGCATTACCTCAGCTTCCGATTTGGACTTCAGAAAATATGTCCACATCTTGCGTGACTTGTTGTCGACGAAAACTATACAGCTCCCTCCGAGCGAGTTCACTTCCATCGGCCCGCAAATGTCTGAATGGACCAGGTCGAGGATTCCGGCAGCACGAGTTCCCTTTTTTGCCAAACGGGTGTCGGCAGTGTTTGTTCATCGGACTTAGCTTGCTGTCAGTCGCTCCAGTAACGTTAATACCAGTCACCAATCAGATTACGGACTCCGTGGGTGCTGAGATGTCCTAACCGTCGCTGCCAAACCTCCAAGCTTCCTGCAGACGAACAACAAGCGCGCTCTTCGTGACCTGCTCCTGCTGTTCCAATTTAAACAGACAGTGCTGAATCCTAGAAAGTTTGAGCTGTTTAGTGGAATACCTGTAACTAGAATGAGAAGAAAAACTAGTATTTTCCAATAAATTCCAACTACCTTTGCTTATCTTGACAGATACGCGTATATCTTCAGTGTCTAGTACTAATAACTCGACTGGAATTAAATGGAAAATACTAAGCTCGTGCAGTGAGTCCAGATGGAAGCCAAGAGGAGAGAGAAAAACCGCGTACCAGCTTTCATTAAAGCCCAAAGGTCCCGTGAAGTTTTGGCCAGATTTGGCGAGTTGCCACTACAGTCGGGAAGGCATCCAGTGGTATCGCGATATTAACGTAGATTTCATCGATAAAAACATAAATCCACCCAACTGCCCGCAGTAGCGGCCCATCGAGAGATTTAGGGCAATAATGAAGCGGAAGCTTAAGAAAAGTGGGAAAACGACTTGGGAGTTTGGGACGAGACTCAGATTACCAAAATGTGGAACAATTGTGCCAAGGAAGTTGCCTCCGGAGGTGTGCAGCGTTTGATGGCATGAATAAAGAAGAAAGTGCGAATTTTCATAAGAAACGAAGAGAAATGATTTAAATTGATATTTTTTTCTTTAAGTATAGTGAATTACCTTTGTTTTTGTGTATTAAACTTATTTGTAAGTCAATCCGGTACAGAAATACAGATGATTTTATTATTCCGGATTCTAAATGGACATAGCTTTACACAATAGATTGTAGCATTATAGGACATTTGACAACCTGAGTGCCGTCATTGAGAACCGGATTGGGATGCAGAATTCATCTCTGTTTAGGAACTGAAGGTCTATTTAAAACCAAAGCAGTGTGGAAGATATGTCACGAGAGACTTGCAGACGCTGATAAGTACGTGTCGACCAACGGTACCAAAAAATCGGTTTCTACGTGAACAAAAACTTCTTACACAGATTCCCGTTGTTCATGCCAATTAATCTTCTCTGTACTAGCACTGTTGTAGTGATCGATTATTCCCGAGGGATGAAATAATAACTCACGTTCGTATGGAAATTCAATCCACGCTAAATGGAGCAGCTTTAATACGGTGGAAGATTATTTCGCTTGCGGAGGATTGATAGCATCCGGGCTATTTGAAAACAAATCAGTACCAATACCAAAGCAATGCCTGCTTTGATCCAATGGCTCTAAATCTATCAGCTAGAACAATCTTCTGAGTGAAAATTCAAACTTGAAATTTTATAAAAGATAAAACCATAACCTATCCCTACACAACATCTTAAAGCTGTTTTTTTTTTCTTTTTCTAAATGCATCAACATGGAAACTAGAATCATGCCGAGCAACTATGTACCAAGCAGCACAGAGACGTGTCTTCTGGCTAGTGTGTCCACGTCAAAACTGATGTACGGATCTCCAGCTTAAGGTGCAGCGCTGAAAACCAAGCGGAATCCTTCGAATTCCTTCGAAGACCGTTTTCGCGATCTCCATGGACATCAACGTGAAAAACAGTCAATTCTACGAACATAAAGAAAACAGAGGAGTAAGGAACCGTAGATTCGTAGTATTTCGATGGAGGTGTACCGACTTTATCGACCTGGGTGAACTGGAAGCATGGATAATAAACAATGGATCATGTCAATGCAGTACGTATAGGGATGCCCGTTCTAAAGAGGGACAATCTTGTCGAGAGGAGAAGAGCACATGGATTACTATAAGCGAGCAAACAACGGAAGGCACTGAGATAAAGAGAAGTGCATGAGCACAGCTTCCCCCTAAAGTAATACCTACCTAAGACTGGACATAAAGATGGTTTGAGTGGGTCTGACTCGACCAATCATCACATAGTTTGGTCAAAACAAATATGACAACAATTAGTCATGCATAACAATGTAACGTGGCACTCTACATGTCCAGTTCAGCATGGGCATATCAAACGTTGCTATCGAGGGTCATTCAGCAAGCCCTCCACTCAATCATAATTGAACCCTCTTTTACCCCCTCTAAATTTTAAACCCATCTAATCCCACCACATATTGCACTGAGAAACGATTTTGGAAAACACCGCACCTAAAACACGGCTACCGACTAAGCTGATGAGCCCATTCCAAACAATCCGGTTTCCATATACCTCTACGGCAAAACATCCCCACGCTGCAGTTCATTCTTTTGCATGTCGTCATCATCAGTCACTCCCACCTCCGCCCCATGGCAGCAGGAACAACGGAGACAGAGAACGAAGATTCCATAGTAGTAGCTATATTCAAATGAGCGTGCAGATCGAAAACACAGTGCTTCATTTCCGCCTACCCTGCGGCAAAACATTTTCAGCGAAAATGCCGTCGTCGTCGTCGTCGTCGTCATCCGCAAGTCAAAACACACAAAGAATTAAACGTGTGCTTCTGTCACTTCCTAGAAGCGTGGTCGTCGTCGCCGCCGCCGCCGCCACCGCCGAACAGCAGCAGCTCCCAACAAGCAGCTGTAGTACGTACTTATACACTACAAATACAAGCTGCTAGGCGAGTTTTACCGTTTGTTTACCTCACGCTTCTTACTGCTCCCACCCCCCTCATCAAAGCCTATTGCTGCTGCTGCTGCTGCTGCTGCACAACGAACTTTGAAGGACCAAATAATTAAGCGATGAAAAAATAACACTTTGTTGTCGGCTTTGTTAGCTCTCCGATAGATACAAATAAATATCCACATGTAGTGAACACCAAGCCCATCACCGTCATCATCAACAACAACACCAACAAATCGTCGTCGCCGTCGTCGTCCATCAGCGTTGTTTGGCTCGCTTGTGCGCAAACACGAGCACAGCCAATACTCACTCTTCTGGGTTCCGGGGAATTAGCCACAGGGATCGGCGGAGGCAGGGAAAGATAGATTGCGCTTGCTAAAAAATAGACGATTTACCGCAATCTAAGTAGAAGGCAATGGAACCATTCTCTCGCATTGAATGATAAATGTCGCACACGATCTTGAAACTCGTTTAGGAGGAATTTTCTAATAGAACAGATTATCTCCGGCTTTCGGACTACATGGCACGACTCAGCGGAACATGCTTCCACACAAATATGTAAACAGCTACAACACTGTCACTCCGGTAGGATCCGAAAGATTTGATTATGTGCATTATATTTCCAACGAATCGTGGCTCCGTCATTCTCTCCCGACGACACTTTCCATTCATTGGCGGACAGCTCACCTTAAAATATGCAAACGTGATTGACTTAAAGTTTTGCATTGGAGATTAGAGGAACGATTTCCAGGATAGCAGGTTACGCTAACACGGAGACAAGATGGCGTCGCCCCATCGCCAGGCTGCAGTTTTCGAGTTGCTATTTTTCCACCGTGTTTTTTCATCTGTTTGTCGCCAACTTACTAACGGGACAAAGCTGTACGTAGTGAAGTTGTTTGTGTCTAATCCTTAGTCGTTCACCGTGACGAGGATTAGCAGCCAGTCACGTCTGGTTGGTCGGGTGGAATTGGGTGATGAAAAAGCGAGGAACTTATGCGGAAGCACATGCACGGCAATCCGTATGCTTGGCTTGGTTTTGGGGCATGGTAGAGGGAAGTGGGGTTAGATGATCGTAGGTTCTAGACGGGCATATTCTCCAAATCGCAACTTTTGGTAATTAACATATATTTGCAAACAACAAAAATCTCAACAAACTTAAGGGGAATGTGACTTATTGAGACGAAGATAAACTCTAAACAAAAAGTAGCTCTAACTAAAATGTACTTTTGTCTAAAATTGAACAAATGGTTGATTTAAGGTTTGCTTTAGAATTTCTAAAGCTACTACTTTTTTGAGATAGTCTTTGCGCTTGTACGAACAAAGTTTAGCTCGGACAAATGACTTTAGTTGAACGTTTGATTAGAATAAAGCCGATAGGCATTTTTTCGGTATTGTTCAAAGTTTTTCCGAAAACCCAACAGCATCCTTACTGCTGTTTTAAATCGGTCTAAATCGGCTCTCAAGCGTTAGTCAAATTAACTTGAAAATGAGAAGAAAGATTAGTAGTTTCCATTTAATTCCAACTACCTTTATTGCTTATCTTGACAGATACGCATATTTAGTCTAATGTGCAGACTTCTTCAATGGCGTGTATTCATACTCGATTATAAGTACACGACACTGAAGAAGTCTGCGCATTGTAGACGAAATTTGCGTATCTGTCAAGATAAGCAATAAAGGTAGCTGGAATTAAATGGAAATTACTAATCTTTCTTCTTATTTTCTAGTTACAGGTATTCCAATAAACAGCTGACACTTTCCAGGATTCAAAATTAACTTGTTCAACCAATGAAAACCCATTATAACACTTTGTGAGTGATCCCAACAGCATCCTTACTGTTGGTTTAAATTGGCTCATAGTGGCTATTTATACTATTAGTCTAAACCAATCGTCCAAATCGTGAATCGGTTGAATGTATAATAAAGTTACTAGACGTTGCCCGAATTCAGCGTATCGTTAACAAAAACCTGCTACGAAACCAATCCTTTTATCCAATATCCCAGTGATCTCTCGTGATGCAAGGTGTTCCAATAAAGCGAGTATAACTTCACAACATATTCCAAGCCTTTCCCTTGCCTGCCTTGGTCTTGGATCACAGTTTTTATACATTAAGGATATATTTTAGCCCCAGGCATCATCTGTTGATTCTTTGTGAAATTAAAGCTGATCTGGCAATAACAGAGTAGCAAGCATGGGTGGTGGTCAATCATGCTTATTGTTAAGAGTTTTCCCGAACATTGGTTATCTATTGATATGAGATTCATCACTACGAACTTTTTCAGCCATCACTAGCTTTAAATTGTCAAGAATTTGATATATTTCCAGCTCCTCTTTAGCTGGGAAAATCGAATTGGTCGTCTTTAAAAGGAAAGATTTTAAATGGTCCTCGTTTGATCGATCTTCTTTGCACCTGTCGTGTAGCCCAACCACATCTTTACTAATATTGTGCGACAATTCATTAGCCAGCAATACTAGCGTCAAATTTGCAACAGTTGTCAGTAGATAATTGCAATCAATTATCTTCCAATTATTAGTACCTGGCTTATGCTGCTAGTTAATGCATTTTCTACAAACATTAGCGATGATGATGGCTGGCTTATACCGGCTTATACAATTTAACCGCTTTACCGAGATATAGCTGCCAGATAGATCACACTTATTTCGCTCATGCTAACTCTTGGCTGCCTAGCAACGGTTGCTTAGCCAAAGGCGAAAGAGCCATCAGCTGCCTGTTAAATGGTTGTTTTCCAGCATAGCTGACTCAATAGTACTTGTCAACTGCAGCTGCCCCAAGGCTGCCGAGCGAATGAAGCATTTTGCGAAGGTGTACCCCTGTTACATGATTTCTGCTGCATATGAGATCTCCCTCACTCACATTTGAAGTCTGTGATAGGAAAATATAGTACTTTGCATTTAGTAAATTAACTCTGCAAAACCAAATTATTAAACATCACCTTATATTTACATAATTTTCAATAGTTTAATGTTGATAATCAATAGCTTTCAATATTGAAATCGAGGCGTGGAAATATTTTCAATCGATTAGTGCAAACATTTTGGAAAAGTTTAAGGAAATGAATGAGATATTGACGCTCAAAACCTGACTACTTTTCGTGACGATCGCAATAGGTTTATTTTTTTAAATTGTACCCCAGTATAGAAAACAAAAACGTTGTTCTTCGCCAAAAGTCATGTCAGCAGTGTGGTTCGAACCAATGCCTTTAGAGAGAGGACCACAATGCGGACTCCTTCGATAAAAAATCAGATTGCTCGAGTCGGGTGCCTTAGACAACTCTGCCTTCTAGCATGTTTGTTATTGACTGTGAAGGCTTGCTTTATAACATAAATAAACTTCTGAAATAAATGCAATGATGGTTTTATTGAGCAAAAACGTTTTGGTGCACTCTTAACAGTGGCAGTTGGTTAGTCAGGTTCATGTGAAACGTTTATTATTTTGTTCTCATTTTCATGGCTTTTTGTTTGTTGTCCAGCATAAATTATATTCATGAATTCCACGGAAGTATTGAATACTTCGCCCGAAGAAACCAGATCAAGCAGCTGAGCAAGTAACGTTTGGCAAATGAGTTTTTGCAATTCTTTGTGAGACCTACAAATATGTGGAAGGCAGCCGAGAAGACCTCTTCGAAACGGTCAACTACTCAAGTCCTGGTGAAAAATTAGAGAGCATATTTACTGGAATTCGAACACAGGCAGCTAAAAATAGTTCACAATTCGGGTGTGTGTCACCAAACGAGAAGAAACGGAAATCAACGGAGCTCCAAGGCAAGCGAGGCCAGTTTAAGCCAGATTGTTGTATGTCAAGTAGCAAAAGATGGGACAACATTGTAATCAGAAACCTCTTCAAGAATTGAAGAATATTCTATGTATCTCCGAGCGAGGTGACATCTCGATGTCAGTTAAAAGCTGATGATCTGGAAGTAGTGGTGCACTTGTTTATCCATTAAAAATCGTTCAATACCAGAAGGAGAATGCTACTACAATATTGAAGTTCCAACGCAATGATGACCGACAACTAATTGGATTTTTCCGACCATCCAGAAGAACGAAAATTAGTTACGGAAACAAGCCCTTTGTTGACTAGAGTGCCTGAAGATATGAAACCAAATATTCTGAATCACCTGTAACAAGGACAACAGAGATTGAATCGGAAAATTATTCGTGTCTACGTAACTTTCAGCCTAAAGCTGGTTCGTCGCACCAGGGAGACGACCTGTACCCTACATATCAAACCCATCAATTGGGCCGGGACCATTGGCTTTACTTTGCTTTCGAAGGTCTGAGCCTAGATTTTTCGAATCAGAAAATCCCTACGGCGATTTTAGAATTTTGTTCGTCCAGAACTTCGGATATATCTAGAGCTATACGCTTGAGATGGGATTACTTCGAAGGAACTTGGATTAGTCGTTCTTTGTTCATTGTTTATGAAAGTCATTTCCCTTTTAAATTATTCGCAGGGTTTGGTTAATGGTAATGGTTAAAAGTTTGGAACTGTCTTTCAAATAAACCACTAACTCAACGTTAAACTACCGTAGGATTCATTGTAAAATTGTTAATCGATTAACTTTCTTGAAATTCTAAACTTTGGCATCCCTACGAACTTTGTTTGATTTGTTCAATAAACATCGTCGCAACATTTGGTAACGAAATTTTATGGTAGAGTTACTTAATGAGATTAATCCAACAGAGGCATCTTGTAATCAATAGTTAATTATGTTCGACGTGTTTAACCTTCAGAAACAATTATATATGTAAAATTTTTAATGTATAAATTAAACTCATTTATTTTGCAACAGTACGTCATAACAAAGAGTGGTCTACAAAATCACTGAGTACATAGAAATGATTTTCAGTGTGGGAAGTAACAGAAAGCATTGTTCACCAAACTAAAGAAATAATGGCACTAACGAGTCAATAGCGCAAAGGAGTTCCACAAATCTTAGACATTGGATTTTCAAAGGAGAAAAAAGGAAGTTAAAATTCATCCAATAGTATAACTCGGTGAGTTCATTGCAATTATGAAAAATATTTTGAAGCTCATTTCGATCCACATCTGCTTTGTTTCGGGTTGACCGAAATTAACCAAATTTTGTTCAGTTTCTCTTTAGAGTAGATTGTTTACATCCGCTCAGTTGTGCAGTTGTCAGTGAGGTGGAAGAAAATCAGCAAACCGTACGCGAAAGTATTTTGTTATCGCATCGCGCATTGGAAAAACTGATCAATATACATCACTCGACCATATCAAGTCGACCATAGATTCCAGGAACAGATTACATTGGGCCACAAGCCAGGAGCTGGATAAAAACCGGGAAACAAGAGAGCGATGATTGCTCATTTTCGAACATTTTGATGCGAGACTTCGCCATAAAACTTGATGTTTCGCAAATTCGCGTCCAGAGCACCAAGAAACAACCCGGATTGAATAACGAACGCGACAAAACGCGTGTTCGGAAAATCTACACAAAGCTGCTAACGAAACATCGGTGCTGCGTCATTGATGATGATGCATATATCCATGCGGATTTCAATCAGTGGCCGGAACTAGAATATTTCACGGCTAAGGACGCGTTTGATGTGGATGATCGATACGAACGGAAGAAACAGTCGAAATTCGCTTCGAAGTACCCGATTTTGTAGGCCATACGCACTTGGAGCAAAAGGGGTAAACCATTCGTGACCAAAGGCACCATAAATGGTGAGATATACAAAACTGAGTGCCTTAAAAAACGGCTTTAGCCATTTCTGAGACAGTGCGATAAAAAACAAACCCTTGATCAGATTTCGCGTCATGCCTACCTCGTACCAAAAGATATAAACCCACCAAACTGTCCTGAAATCTATCCGACCGAATCCTATTGGGCCATGAGCGCAAATTTCGGAAGACCAAAAGAAAGACGAAGGAAGAAAATTAAATAATGAGGAAGTGGAAAAAACTAGAAACAACGTTTCAGAATGGCAAATGTCGAGCATTTTACTCAAACTCATCCCAAAAATTAACGGAAGTATTTAAGCTGAAACAAATACATACACTGAAATACTGTAACAATTTGGTATTATTTCGATAACTATAGTCGATTTACCACCAATCAATGTAAAGTGTCAACATAATTATCGACTCACCCTTTAGGTTTTAATTGAATCGCATATAAGAAAAATTCGAAGCATATAAGCAAAATTGCCAGCGCCACTTGAAAACAGCAAAAGAACCTTCATTCGTGGAGTTGGATGAAGAATAGTTCGATAAAAAATGTACACTAAGGTTTTTTTTGCACGGTTTTTTTTACACGGGTTGTTTTTGGCGACAACTCCAGAACGGAACAACTTATCGACCTCATTCAAATAACATTTTACGTTTTGGGCCAAAAGTAATCATATAGCAGTTTTTCAAAAAATTCACAATTTTTGGTGTAAATCGGAGCAATAAAGTCGGCAAAAAAAATCGGAGCAATATAAAATGTATAAGCATGTGAATTTATCAACTCTATTTAGTCTTTTTTTACACGGTTCCATACTAAAAGTGGAACGTATCCCCCGTGAAAAAAAAAAACCTGTACTTCATGGTGAAGGCTCATCAATGTTTCGTCCAGTAAATAGATACCTATAGCCTACCTTCAAGCAATTTTGTACGAACGGCAGCAAAATCCGAATTTATCGGTACGCGATTTTGCCAAAAAAACTAAAACTACCAAAAAGTACCGTGTTCTGTGTTTGCAAATCATTTGACCAGCGCTTGTCTGTGGATCGGAAGGTTGGAAGTGAAACAAATCGAAAAGTATGCTTCCGACAAATTGGCAAGGTGGTAGCCAGTTTTGAGAAAAATATCAATCTTTCTGTGCGATATGTGGCTCGCAAAGTTGAGGGATCAATACGTACAAAAAGTACAAAAAGGCCAGGACTGATGGCGTACAAAGGGAAAAAGATGCCCAATCGTGATGATAAGCAAAATATCACTGCAAAAAGTCTTGCTAAGGAGCTTAACACCATTTTTGGCAAACATTTTCTTTGTCTTATAATGGACGACGAAACATACGTACTCGAAGATTTTGAACAGCTTCCGGGTGTGGCCTGTTATACCGCAATTCAAAAGAACGCCGTTGCCGAGCATTTCCGGACAAAGGAGATGTCCAACTTCCCAAAGAAGTATTTAATTTGTCCTGTGGCCTGTGTAGTTGTAATCTAAAGTCTAAAATTTTCAATCGAGAAAGAATGTCAGCAAAAGCGATTGCTATCGTTTATCAGAAGCGACGACTCTCCAGCTCTGTTTTGGCCTGATTTGACTTCTTGTCACTATCCGTCCTTAAATGATAAAAGGTCACATACGTGCCAAAAACAGCCAAGCCACCAAACTGTCCAGAACTTCGCCCAATAGAGAGTACTGGGCTTTAGTGAAGCGGATACTTTTCGAAACTAAGAAGAAAGCAAATGGTGGCGATGATTTTAAGAGAAAATGGAGAATCGTCACGGCGGGTGTATCTGAAGATCAGAGAATTGTACAGAAAGAAGGATTAACATCTTAATCAACTGTTCCTAATGTAGATACAACTCTATTATTTTAAAATAAACAATCGATTTTGTTGAATTATGTGTAAATATTTGTTTGCTGCTATTATTTTGTTGCCCGAAACTTAACGTGGACAGGCTTTAAACTTAGCACCATGCTGCAAAAAAAAAAAATGAGCTATCGTTTACTCCATACTTGGAACAGGGGCCCGGGGAGCTGAAGCCGTTTCCTAGCCTAGTTGGGATTGACAAATTTTCGAATTCGGTTTTTAATTTATCGACTTGTCATTCCCAACCAGATTTTTTCAACTTTGAGTAACTCCACTTTTAACGATGATAAGAAGGAACAAGTGTATGAGAATATATTGGACACGGTGTAGATGGGAACTCGTGAGTGTAAATTTTGTGCACTGAAGGTGATAGAAAAATTGCAAAAGAAAATTTAGCGATATTTGTTTTGACAAATCTATTTATGACACGTTTTCTTCATTTTCGTTGCAGATTTTGACGAAATAATCATAGGATTATCTGATCAGTACATAATACTGCGGTAAGTGAGTTTTAATCGACGTAAGATTTCACACCTTAATCAACCGATAACACGCTGAAATTTATTCCTATCAGTAAGAAACGCATTTTCTTCGAAGCAATAACAATGATAACACATTGTGAATGAATCAATTGTATTTTGCACCGATTGCACCACAAATTCCACTTCAATCTATACTACAACTAAATGCTATGTTAGACCAGTTATTCGCCAATTGCGTTGCCAAAGTGCTTCCTACCACAGACATCAATTACATCCTTCAGCTGACAAGACGGACAACCGAATAAAAAAAACACTGCTCATCAATTAATGCTGACCCTATCGCACCCTTCAGTTCGTTCGTTGCATGCACACCAACTACTCAGCGTTGTAATCCACGTAATCGCTCGACAGACTAAATAGCTCCAATTCAAGGTTCCACGATTGCCACACGAAGCAAGCGAAAGAGTAACATTTCCACATGTGTTTACGTTTCGCTCACAGCCCTGCCGCTGCTTGTCATTCTTATCGGAGAGGAACGCTACTCACGTTAAAATCGCCAATCAAGACGAAGCTGCACGTGTACACGGTTATTATAGCAATTACCCCTCGCGACTGGCTCCGTCCGTTCGGCGATAGTAGCGTTTCGTCGTCACACCACATGACGACGGTGGCGACGACGACGACGACAAACTTCGCATCGGCAATTTCTATTACGTACCTACTACATACTGACAATGAGATGCTTCGTCAGTGCAGTCGAGGTTCGCCACAAGGTCGATTAAATCGGTTGGTCGGCGAGCTGATTTTTGTCGCACCCTCGCGAAGATCACTATCTACGGACTAAATTTATGACCAGTATGGATGGTAGCCCGCAGGTGCAATATTAACTTGCTTTGCAGTCGAGGGAAAGTTGTTTAAGATGAAACACAACCAACTGTCACGTGACGAAATTGAAAGATGGGGAAGAGATTTTCCATTTGTTTCGAACAACTTCAACACAAAGCTGGAAAAAGGAAAACCCCCTCATTCATAACCCGTTCCAAGAAGTGTGTGTGTGTATGTGTGCGTCGTGGGAGTGAGCTTTATTTGGCCATGACACCGCTACCCGTTACCCGAGAGCAAAGTTTTCCTTCATCGTCGTTGGACCGGTTCGAGGTCGGCAGCAGGTCACACCAAACGAACGATGCTGGTTGGTTCTTGTGGATGCACAAAGGAAAACTTAGTTTTTCCTTGTGCGGGGTCATGCTGCACAGTTTTCCTTTATCGTCTGCATTGTGAGTGGTGGTCGGTATGGGAAGTCCGATACTGTGAGGATTGGAGGATGACGGAATTGCTTTCCATCCATCGACTGCTCTTGTGTCATGATGGGTGAGGATCGAGTCCAGATTAGTCTGGTTAGACAGCGGTGAGAAGGGATTTTGGAATGGAGAAATTGTATCCTGTAAAGAAGCACATGATTGTTATCACTATGGAAGAAGAAGAAAACTTAGAATCAGTATGAACAAGTAGGTAAAGACAAATCCGCATAGTTCATAAGACCTTTACTTTCAGGGTGAACTAGTTATTCAAAATGACCTCACGCCATGATAGGGCAACTGCCCCCCACGGAGCCCAACAACATCCGTGACGGAACATTACAGCCGAACAGCCGATTCTGAATAACGAATAATTTTCTGATGATCTATCAAAAAACCAGCTCTGTCATACTCCCCATTATCAACTCCAAATAGTGAAGAAACTTCGTTGATTAGCGCAGCGCGAGATAGTTCGAAGCTGCTAGAAGCCATCATCGACTGCGAGATTTGTTATGCATATTGCGAATCACATCATCATCTCTCGTCGTGGGGCAATTTGGCGTTTGTGTCTTGCTAACGTCCTCAACAAATACGTGCATGCAAAAGCTAACGTGATAATAAACGCGAAACGACGACGATGACGATCATATTAGAAAATAACATAATCATAAAAAAAAAAAGAATCGCACACACGTTAGACCAACGGCGACGGAATGAAAAATCGCGAAAGAGAAAACGAACAATTTTCAATCTGCAAAATCACTCTGGTTCGAATTTCAAGATACCTACCAACCAACACTAACCGCACACAAAACGGCGACCGCAACAGCAGTGGCGGCAAACGCAAAAAGCTCTCTGCGAGCAAATTTGGATTCGAATAACAAAAAAAAAAAAGCCTATACAGAACTGCCTGCGCAATAACCCCGCCGCACTGAACTGTTTGTGCCGAACCGTAACTGCGCGTGAATGTGTATTGTTTGCTTTTTGCTCGACTTCTGCGCCAGTAGTGTTGTGTTGGCTAGGGTTTTGCCTGAATCACGTCCTACTACCACATGAGCGTTAATTTCTAGTGGTAACCGTCTGCTTTGACCATGACTCAGTTCACAGTGACGGGGCGCTCTTCAGGATGATCCGCTGGCCTTTCGGCTAATCGTAGCAGGCTATTTACTAAGATAGGCGCCGCCTTCATCATGGCCATCCGTAGTTGCTAGTCCCCAGAACCAAGCGTTGTTGCAGCTATTTGCACCATTTTATGCATCTGCTTCAACTGAGGCTCCACACGGTCGGCTGACGACGACGACACGGGGAGAGATGATTTATCGTGCTGACTATCGTAAATTTTACAATCTATATGTAAGTATACCCGTGCGGGTTGTTCTGGTTGGGATCGGCTGGATTGAAAGCACGGCTGGGCACGAATACTGCAACCAAGTGCACACATACGTTCATCAGCGTTTTTTTTGTTTCTGCATCGTCGTTGTCGTCGTCGGACCATCCGGTGATGATTAGATTGGAAGTCTTAAGCCGGTACAAAGGTCGATTCGTTGTGCAGCTTTTGATAGGGTAAATCGCGCTGCGTCAGGTTCTGCTTCTGTAGGATGTGTGCTGTTGTGCTGCAAGAAGCAGACGAGCAAGAAAATCGAGAATTGCTGTTTATTGACTCCCAAAGCTTAAAACGAATCTACTTCGCAAAGCTGCAGCAGGAAAGCGGCCGAAACAAACATCCTCATAGTATACGAATAAAAGACAGAAGGCATAGCAAGCTTGTCCTTGTACTTGGATATATGTAGCTCTGATGGTCAGCAAAGCATTGCGTAAGGGTCGCCATTCAATGGAGGTATTTCTCGGCAATTATAGGATTCTTGCTCGCTTCGGACGGATTGATGAACTACTCGTTAGTAGTTAATCGAAGCGTGAGGTGGAATTTATGGAAATGTTCTTCAACCAGTTTGTGCTGCCTTGTAGCGCTTAGTAGACTAAGATCGTTTTTGCGCTTGTAGGTATTGGAATGTAATGCTCCAGAGAAGTTGACTTTTTAATAGAACACGCGCTGAAACCAGAGTAATCTCTGATCCCGGGATATTAAAACTACACTACAAATTTCACAAAATTTTAATAACACTCATCTATAGCGTACCAAATATGAGGCATGTTTTAAATTACATTATGTCATAAAGTTTCGCATGGATGCTACGATATTTATGGTGTAGAATTAAATATATTCTGTATAATGTTCGTTTTAGGACCACGAAACGAAAAAAACAAAGTAGTATGTTAAGAGGCGACAATCTATTAGGTAACCTCATAAAATATCACAGAAAACAAACAGGCCCCCAAGAAGAGAAAGTGTTAATAGTTTCGTCAGTGTACGGCAGGCTGTGAAAAGTTGAATAGAAGTATTTGAAAATTGAGCGAAGAGAATATAATATAGTACTCGAACCAAGCACACATTCCTTTGTCTTACATCCCCAATGCTGGATAGGTCAAGGCAAAAACGAATCCGCCACCTTGACGGCCTATTAAGCCCTCGCTCGCACTTTTCTACATGAATGTCTTGATGTCATCATTACGAAAATAAATCCGGTGGATGTCAGCACAGGCAAACGATAAATGTTTTCAGTGTCTTATCGCTATCGGACGATGGGATTACGACAGACTTAGATGGGGTAAATATGAGGCGGACGGGGCTTTTTTGCGAGGCAACTCTAGAGAATTGGAAACATCAAGGTTTTGATCATTACAAGTACGATTCGGCACGGTTCTGTTGGTCATGATTTGCACTTGTAGAATGCTATTCTGAGGGCAGCATTTTCTAATATGTTAGTTTTGTCGACTAAGAAGTTTAATAAAAATTTCATTTTGGGTATAATCCTGCTAGAAGGTTAATCCTACGAGAAATTAGAGGTGGGTTATATCTTGGATATAACCGCGAGGCTCACGTAGGACCGCGTTGGTGTGTAGTAATAATGGTATGAACACATGTAGATGGTTATTATTGAAATGTTTTAATTTGAGTATGTGAATAAATGTGGTTGTGTAATCGATTAACTCTCAAACCCCAACTCTTTTCAACTGTTTTGTGATCTTAAAAAAAGAACCTTTTTTTTCTGGGGTGGTTCATGCAAAACCTACTATCATCAAGTTCCAGATGTTCTTAAGTCTGAAGGCTTGGCTGGTGGTTTATAGCCTTTAACTAAAAATATACAATTGCATCATGATAATCCGGAACAGATATTGTTATGATTGTAGTTTTCTTGTGAAAGTATGAGCATGCATGTTTGTTAGAATGTATCTTTAATTGAACATCTTGTACAAGTTGTCCGAATATTATCCGTACAACAAAATGGTGTTAAAACTATCTCTTATTGTTGGATTAAAAAATAAATATGTATTGTTTGTTATAGCAATATGTTTTCAAATTACAAGTTTTATTTGTTCCCTTCAAAATGGCCGCCTCGTACTGAGATGCACGCCTTCAAACGTCGCGGGAAGTTATCCACGATGGTTGCGAGTTCTTCGACAGATATTTATTCCCAAACCTTTAAAAGAGACGATGTTAGATGTTCTAGTGATTTATGTGGTGTACTGCAGGCTCTTGACTCCAAGATGGATCATACCGAATAGTCCATCGGATTCAAATCAAAAGACGCTTTTTTGCCCCATGAGCCAGCACACAGTCTTGTTGAAAAATCCATTCATTGTTGCCGAAATGCTGCGATGCCCAAGAAGCTACTGTGCCAGTAAGTTGCTTCTGATATACCGCTTGATTAACTTTCACTCCCTTGTCGATGAAGATCAAAGGGGTTTTGCCGGAATGAGTTATTCCAGCCGAAACCATGACAGAAGCGGGATGATGACTCCTTTAAATACTTCCAAGATTTGTGGAAGCAGCAGGAAGCAACTGCCGATCATTTTGGTGATTGTGATGCTGCTCGATTGTGAAAACTTTTCCATCGGTGAACAGCACTGACCGATAGCAGCTTTCGGATAAGCGGTTCAGGAGAACCTTAGCTTTTCTAAACCGGTTTGCTTTCATGGTGTCATTCGAGCAGTGATTCTTGCCCAGTTTATATGACTGAAGCTTCAAATCGTCGTGAACTATGGCTCCAACGGAAGATTTTGAAATTTTGTTGTGATTTCGCCAACTTTCGGATGGAAATCGAAGAATTTCGCTTGATTCGTCGCCGGATAATCCCGCGCATTTGTGGAGTCCGAACGGTGCCCTTTTTTCCTCTCCCTACGCGATCATCTAGCGTTCCAAGCTGTTGGTATCGTTTTATTGTGTAGGTTTGGCCATATTCAGGGTCTTTGCAATCACTGAAACAGTTTTTCCTTTTCGAAAAAGTTCAATTACACCTGCGCGTAACTCATGCGGCTTTATTTGAATCAATCAGAATTCACAACTGTAACAAACTTACTGCGTATAAAAACAATGGGTCAAGATGTTAAACCATGTAGGTATGCTTAGTTTAATCCGCTTGATTGTATTGAGGCATGCCGACAAAGTCTAAACGTATAATTTGCAGACACCCTGTATATATGTCGCTTATGTTTGTTAACACGTAACGAGTTTATAGAAAAACAGCAAACTATTTGGATGAGAAAGGGCATTGTAATTAGATTGAATACATGCCATTTCCTATCACGGTAACTAAACTAAATGACGATCGCTGGAACGCGAGCCATCAAATTGTGAGTTAATGTTTTGTCCTAAGTACAACTATGTCCATGCCGTACGAAACAATAAATGAAACTCATTTTATTGTAAATGAGTCCCTAAAATGTAGACCCGAAGCGATAACCTACACTGACAACCCAGCACCAACTCGGTCTTGCTTTGTCTTCCATACCACAGCCCGAAGAAAGGGACCAGGTGGGCAAAGAGTTGTGCGAACCACTAGCTGAGAGCTAGTGTCGAACACTGAAATCATTTCGGTTTGCCTCGCATGCAACATACTAGCGTTAAATAGCATAGCCCGGCATAGCGGTTATGAAAACAGACACCGGTAACAAAGCAAAATTATTTTGCAGCTGAATTAAACATGCAATGAGAAGTGAAAAGAAGAAAGCAATTCGAACAATGTGTTACCCGTTTTTAAAGACCCGGAAAGGGAAAACCACATATTCAACCTGTACATATGCTTATTTGTAGTGGAGCAAACGAAGGTAATTTTAAAGTTAAACTTTGAACTACATATACTAATAGCACTTAATTAAAATTTTAGTGCAAAAATTCTGATAAAAAATTCTGCAAATTTTTCTGATCAAATGGTGTATGAATGGAGTCATTCAGTTCAGTCAAACGAGAGTTATAAGCATTCAAAAACCTTTCGCTTTAGTGTAAAGCGCTCATTTTTCAAAATTTTGAAATGATACCCAGATTCCTCAGATCTTCCTATAATTTCCAAATTCGTTGACTTTCTTCTGGCCGTCTTTTGCACCAACAACATATATCTTTGTGGGAATATGCCGTTCTTCTTGCATAGTGAAACCCGGGCCAAACATTATTTTTGCTTGATTTTTATCTGTTACCCATACAACGTGTACCGCCCATTGTACCTCTCCAGCTTTAGCCCTTTTGGGATGCAGGGTTCCCCATAGAGTTGCGTCAACTCGCGATTCATTCTTCTCCTCCATACGCCGTTTTCACATATACCGTCAAAGATGGTCCTAAGCACGGGACGTTCGTAAACTCGAAGTGCTTTCAGGTCCTATTCGAGCATTGTCCACGTCTCATGCCCGTAGAGTACTACCGGTCTTATCAGCGTTTTGAGCATGGTACACCTTGTACGGGGGTGAAGTTTACCACACTTTAGGGTCTGGTGAAGTCGACTTCTGGCTATTATGCGTCAACGAATTTCTCACCTACAGTTATCCAACGTCACCAATACAACTCCTCATATCCATCGATTATCACACTTCTGACTGTGCGAGCTCTATCGTACTCGGTTCATCGTGCCAGCGGATACTTAGTTATCGACGTACTCACCCTTAATCTAACTTTTCTGTCTCACTTTTCGGACTATTGGACTACTCAGTAAATTGACAAAAATTGGGAATTGACAAAAATTTAAAAAGTCTTACGAGGAATGACTGAGTTTCTAATGTAGAAAATCTGACCACCTTTCGTGGTGCTCTCATTTTTCTTGTTCTTAAATTATACCCCATAGAAAAAACAAAAGACTTGCCCAACGTACAAAGCTTAGAGGAGGCGTTGTAGGTAGATTGTTCTGCTGAAAAGAAATTTACTTAAACGTTTGAAAAGATGTTAGAGTGGGGCAGTACCTCGGCAGCGGAACCAATCGTATTTAAATCAAATGTATGGTGCCACACATACACTTAGAAAAAAGAAAACCAATGTGTTCACGGCTGAGTAAGCGAAGATTTACGAAAATACGTACGCTGTCGAATTAGTGCTCAACCCTACAGTGACGGACAATACAATAAGACCAAAGCCCGATTTTCATGCAGAATGGTCATGTTTGGGGGCTTGTCTTTCATTTTCTCGTGAACCAATTGAGCTTAAAATTCGACTGTAGTCTAGAATTAACCTTTTCATGTGTATTAAATCCAAGTTTTGTATCACTACATTAAAAGTTACAGAACAGCTTACGATAAAAATTTTATGAAATTAATGTTCAACATCAGTATACTATAAATAAGAGGTGGGCAAAATGGCTCACTATAGCGAGCGGCTCCGAACAGTTCCGCTCATTGAAGTGAGCTAGTTCTTTAGAACCGTTCATTTTCCCTTGTGAATTTATCGTTGAAATATTCGATTTGTTTTTATTTAAACAGTAAATACAATTTACGAAATATGTTTCGCTGTTGGCCTACTACGTTTCTCACCAACCAGTTGTTCTGCTTTGGATAAGATCTGTTAATAATTCTCGATTCTCTTTCCCCGAACTGCTTGATGAGACCATCTTCCAGTTCATTTATGAACTTTTCGATATTTGGAGGAAGTGAACAGTTTGAATGCAGTTTGATGCGTTCCCTCATAATGTGGGCAAGTATTGAGCTTTAGGTAAGGAAACAGATTTTTCTGACGAAATTTCAATCGAAACCTCATAGAAAAGCCCGAGAAGCGGGTCGAATCCAATAAGGCCAAAATTGGACTAATAGCAATCGTTCTAACATTTCGAACTTGGAGTTCTATCTCGTCGGAACATTCTGCTTTAGCTTAGGAGGGTTTTTTTTTCCTAATTTAATCATACACAGAGAATCATTGAAAACCAATGTTGAGCGAGAGCGTGAACGAAAAACTTCCATTTGCTTGCAAGTTTTAATTCCACTCTCCCTCTTTTTATGGCAGTTTCGAACGGTCATCTGGTTTAGGAGAACATTTAATCGCATGATGGGCCATGATTTCTACCTCGTTCCCGCTCTCGCTTACTCAGTACAACTAGCTTTAGCAGTCGATCAGTAGCTCAGGAGTAAATAGCTCTAGCTCCCCTGTCACATGGTATAGTTCGTGAGCTATATTGCATAGGTGCTGCCGTTCGCGCTCGCGCTCGCTTGTCATATTGCAAACAGAAATAGCTCTCGTTCACGCTCTCGCTCACATATTAGTTTATTTTGTGAGGTGAGCGGGTGAGACAACGCTCAATTAAAAAGAGCGTTGCTCACCTCAACTATAAATCGTAATTTTCAAATTCATCAACATGGCCTAAACTATGGAAAACGAAAGATGGTCTTAATGCTTTGGAGTTGGTGGTGTCTGTAACTTCTAAAGTAGCGATTGTAAAATCATGAATATGTTAAAGATGGAAATTGAGGTTATTTCTAGGCTAAGACAAGCCTCTGAACATGACCACTTTGCATGCAAATTGGGCTTTGGTCTTATGATATTGCCCGTCACTGTATCTTCCAACTGTGAACAATTGACTACACTGAAAAAATATTTCACTTAGCTACTACTGGAAACACAAGTTGATATTTTCCAATACTAAAATATGTGACTTTTACATAAATATCACATAGAAATAAATTCTACTTGACTAATCATTTACATTTCACTTGACAGATAAGATTCACTTGATTTTTCAGAGCATATAACACTTCCCGAATCACTTGAATGTTAAGTGAATTTCTAGTGGATAATTTCAACTGATTATGTGAATATTATAACAGGCAAACCGATG
The DNA here is from genome assembly GCA_034211315.2 of Aedes japonicus. Taxonomy (NCBI): domain Eukaryota; kingdom Metazoa; phylum Arthropoda; class Insecta; order Diptera; family Culicidae; genus Aedes; species Aedes japonicus. The sequence continues at coordinate 161,193 of JASCZW010000541.1, read as the reverse complement.
CGATGCCAGGAGTTGTTACACGGAATTCGGTTCTTCTTGGCTGTGCGTGAATTTTCGTTTAAATAGCTTCGAATTTCATGGTAATAAAACCAGTTTCGTCAGTTACGTTGTTATTGATGCAAAAAAAAAAATCCTCATACATTTTCCTATTATCAAATTGCAAGCCAGAGACATAACCTGCAACGTATTCAGGGCAATAAAAACAGACTATAGCGCAGGATGCCTGCAAATATGATTACAAAATAAGTATCAAATACTCACAGAAGATTTCAACTAAACGTGCATCCACCTGTTGTAGTCTCTTGGTTATTTTTTTTTCAATTTTCACCTTCTCAGCTAAAATAACCGAATTTTTCGGTAGACACAGCCCTCATGGAATTGGCTCGAAGAGAATGTTTGACGTTCAAGAATATTCATCGAATGCTCGGTTCGGTTTACCGAGTTTTCTCGGTTTTCATGTACCGAACTCTTGAGCTCCTGCCTTTCCGTACTTTTTTTCCGGTATTTTGTTATATTTTTGTGTGTCAAATATATCATATAGTAAACGAATTTCGGATTTCATTCAAAAAATACACCAGGAAACATTATATATAAACGATTTGGTTTCTTGTTGGCAACCGATGTGGTTCGGTAAAAAAAATCACAGAGTTTGGTGTTATTTTCTAAGTGTATACATTGCATTGGGTTCCATTTGTTTATGCCATCTAGGCCATTTCTAAATATTGTTGCAATAGCCTGTTTGGTCTACGCAACGCTTAAAACCTGTCACTGCACGTCACCCACACACTTAGAATCTCGGCTTCTCAAACCGATATCCGCACAGCCGACCTCTCGGTTTCGATCTCGCCTTTTTTTTATGTTAATCGAAAATCTCGGTTTGGGTCAAACTGAAAACTCATCTAGTTAGCTGGGAATCTCGGCATGAGCAAACTGATATATCGGTTAAAATTCGAACCAAACAGAAATAAGGGTTGCGCAGCAAGCTTTGGTCACCCATCTGCAGTTTAGTTCCTGAAAGGGACTACAGGGATCGAGGATTTGGTAGATGTCGCAATCAAAAACAGCAATTTATGGCTTAAATAAGTTACACACCTAGCCCTTTCCAAACGATAATGTGACCCATTTACCTCGAGCTAGCCACGAGTAATTGGCATCCCACTTTTACTAATATCGAAAAGTAAAATTTTGTGTTCTACAATAATGAATATCGGCTCCGTAAAGGTTTACATACGCCTGAGCCTAACAAATAAACGAACTAATAAAAAAAAAGAAATGAGGTTAACCGACATTTCGTTTCAATTGTGTGTAAATATTCGAAATTTGGAATTAGATTTTCATCTAAACTGTCTTAAGTTTCCAATATCGGCAGAAGTGGATGGTGGTGTCGCTGAACAATGTGCCTTTTCAGTGATTTGAAATGGCTGTACCTTGATCGGCATCATGCATTTTATGGATCAGTTTCTCCATTTCCCCGTTTATTCACCGGTCCACAATCAACATGCGACTTATTTAATACACTTACGAATGAAAACAATATGGCGCAGGGTGGTTGACAGATAAAATGCCGACCCTCGGCTTAGAACACTGCTAAACCGATGTTTCGGCATGATAGGCAGTTGAAGGTCGGTTGAAGTTTGTACTCGGCTCCTAGTGATGCCGAGAATCGGTTTAATAATGAAGTTACCAAATATTTCAGTTTCTAGTGATGCTGAGGCTCTGCATCGTGCGATTTTTTGCCGAGTTATCAGTTAGATGAAAATGCCGAGTGAATTCAGCTAAATGTTTAACCGAGCCCTCTGAATAATTTTGAAGTGTGCAGTACAACCTACGCCTGCCTATGTCTGCCACCACCATCAAGTCCCGTTAGGTTTCAAGTACCACCTCATCGCGAAAGCGATGCAACCCTATCGAAACCCACAACAACGACGGAGAAACCCCAAAAATTACATCCTGCTCTCGACGCCCTACACATAATAGGAAAAGCGCTCTACGGGTCCGTCCAGACTGCAGAGACGACGGTCCCCCTCGCGAAAAGCACAACCTTCGCAAAACCTTTAAAGCTGGTTGGTGGCCCGCGAGTGGAGTCGTCGGTCTGCACAGAGGGAGACATGTAACGTCCTCTGCTGCCTCCTTCCCCTTCACCACCCACTCGGTACTATAAAGCTAGAAAAGCATTCGCTCGCACACCATTCGAGTAGGTCAGTGTCAGTGTGTTGGTTCCTCTGCCTGTGGCAATGTTTACTTTATTTATGGTTAGTCGTTTCTGCTAGCTCATGGAGGTGTCTCTTTAAGTACTCTCACCAATACCCGAGTAGTGATAGGTAGTAGCAGCAGCTGCTAGAGAGATAGCGAGAGAGTGAGAGCGATTTGTCGAAGACTGAGGAAAATGAGGAACTACGAAAATGGTTGGTGATGCTGCCGATGATGATGATGATGATTGTCTGACTAGATTTGAGTCTTGAAGAGGAAATGAAGGAGAAATAGAAGATAATAACAAACATTAAAGCTGATGGAACAAGGCAGCGATACACGCGAATGATTAAGACGTTTCGTCGTGGGGTGGTTAGTGAGCGAAACAAAGAAGTGATTTTCTACAACGCAGTAGTCGTCGGTCGTCATAGCACAGTCAGGACATTTTCCAGCACTGTTTTGAACGAAAAAAAAGTTTGATGACATTCATCAGACCACCGGTGTCGGATGATATTTTTGTCTTTTTTTTCAGGCGAAACGTTTCATTTGCTAATCAGAAAAGATGATAATGAAGTTGAGATTGATTGAATTCTCTACCTATGGCACAGGGGTAGATTTTTTCGCTTTTTGTGTTTTCTCTGAGAGAGGGAGAGCGAGATAGAGAGGGAACAAAGGAGAGTCAGAAAGGGAGACGAGAGAGTATTTGGTGAATGGGCATAGCACTGAGGTAGGGAGTTGAAGATCGCAAAACCCGTCAGCTGCCAGTGCGAGCTCAGTTCGAATTCAGCTTTGCGACGGGAAGCACCTTCTTGGAGTAGCAGTAGCAGCAGTGGCCGCAGTGGAACCCTCTCAGTAGGAAGAAAAGTTAGACTGTGTACGAATAAGACAGCCCCGCGAGTGTATTGGTGAATCGAAACGCGTTTCTGTGTATGTGTGTGTGTATGTTTGTTTGTGCACCATCATCGCAGGCTAAAGTGCCAAGATTTTTCTTTTGTGTGCTTTCTGGCAAGGAAAAGTAGTTCATGAAAAAGAGATAAATACGTAGAAGCAGTGTGTGTGTATGTGGATATAGAAGGCCCGTGGAAGTGAAATCGATGCAAGAAGAGCCAGTCTCAACTCGGATTGCTCTTAATTGAGGAAGCGCTCGAGTTCGCAGTGAACGACGACGGCGACTACGACGACGACTACGGCCAGTAAGCTGGGAAGCAGCAGTAATCGATAGAAGTGAAGCAAAAGTAAGTGCTGCCTGCATGAATCCGCCCATGTTGTGTTTTGTGTGCATCCGTCGTTACCGTCCTCGGGAAACGGAGTTTAAAAAATTGGAAATTGCTAGACTAGTTGTGCAAGAGCCTGGTTGGTGCTGTTGATCACGATCGAGTTAACGAACCACGTCAGCTGAACGTTGCCAGAGATATCGTGATCAGTTCGTAGCAAGTGTACACGAGTAGAGTCAGCTGTCTCCGATTCCGATTCCGAAGTCGTCTCAATCTACGCAGTTTAGTATCTGTCCGTTAGCTCTGTGTCTCTCTCTGTATTTGTTGGTATGTCCGTTTCCTGCGTGTGTGTGTGTCTGTGTTTAGCGAGCGTTCGCGTTTGATAGATAACAGCCGAGGCGACCTCATTCTAAGTGTCGCCTATCTGGTCGTAGAATCGCGCAAATGTTCAAGATTGATGATTTCGCTAGCGCTAAAAGCACCTTGTGACCATACGGGCATGTGTTAGCGCTGTGCTGTGGTAGAGGTTGTGCAATATTTTTTCCGATTTTTTTTATTTTCCTCTTTATCACACACAGTTAGGCAAGCAAGGTTTTAATTTGTTTCGAGCGAACAGCCACAGCAAAACGGTCGCCTTGAATTCCGAGTTTACGAGCAATACGCGAGTTCGCTATAACAAAGAGCAAATAATGTATAGCAACAGCGTTCCTCCTGCTCGGCTTGCTTGCATCGTTGAGGCGTGTGTGGTTGGTGAGTGAGATCGGGGAAAAACACATCGATTCATCGAAAATGCGGTGTGCGAAGAAAAAGTGTACACAAGCGAGTCGAAGAATGAAAGAAAAATAATAAAATATATATATGCATACATGGTTAGAGGTAGGTAGGGGTACAGCAGCAATCAATGTAGAAGACGGTTCACAGTAACAGCGAAAGAAGAAATCAATTCGAAGGAATAATAATGCTAGAGGAAAAGACACAAACCTTCAGCACACAAAGTGGAGTTTCGAACGCAAAGCTCTTGGCAAAGGAAGAGAAGAAAAATTATACGCTTCGAGCGCGTGTGTTTGAAGACACGAACAAAAGCGAACGGAGAAGGAAGCTAATAATGAACGGTTAGACGGCAAAAAAAAAATTGTGAGATTTAGTGGGAGTGAAGCACCCTGGGGCTCCATCCTTCTCCTCGGTTCGGTTCGGTTCGGTCGGTCCGACTGTATGCGCTGAAATTTGAAGACAGGAAACGAACATAATAAGCTAAACCAGGTCCAGGTCGTCTTGCTGATATATTGGATTTATTAGCGAGGAGAATATGTTTGTAGAAATGACACAGTGTGAGTGAGTGCGAAGCAGAATAAAAGAACAGCGAAGAACATGCTGCGTTTGGTGGTTTGATGTGTGTGTGTGTGTTGGTGTGTGGAGGAAAAACTACTGACTCATTGTGGTTTCACCACAATCATTCAACGGAGGAAGCGCTCTAATGTGTATGCCATTGCTTCTTTTGTCATGTCCGGCTTATCGCAAAACGAGTGTGATAACAGGGCAAGACCGTCATTATCTACTTGTTTCGGTTACCGCAAACGCCAACAAGAGAGTGGGAGTTTTTGGTCGTACGCGGGTGGTGACGGAGAAGAGAGCAGAAATGTTAACGTCCTCCCTTGAACCTCTGAATTTTTGCACTGTCCTGCAATATGGCACATGTGTAAATGTAAATGAAGGAGCGATAAGACTTCGCCGCCTGCTGGGAATCGCAATCAGTAGAAATCAGTAAGGAATCACACACCGCAGACGTCCGGAGTCACATGGTCGTTGTGTTGGAAAATGGGGCGGAGCGAGAATGGGAGAAGTCGATAACAATCATCTGTTTGCGTCGCAAATTGTGCTAAATTGACGGCATGTGACGTTTGAGGAGACAAAGAGTGCTGATATTTTGATTGATTTATTGAGGACCATAAGTCCGAGGGAAATTTTGTTGTTTGCTGTCTGGACGGGTTCTGATGTGAAAGGAAATTGCGAGTCTTGGTTGAGTTTGCATATGCAGATTATCAGTCAGTGAAGGAGGGAAAATATGACGCATTTTCCATAGGGGATCGGGGAAAGTACGTGTTGGTTCGAGTCTCTTTGTGATGCTTCTGCTTTAGTTTAGAAGACGTCATCAAACAATCCAACGATTTGTTGCGATTCAAATGCTAAAAGACCAAGAGGGGGTCGTTTTTACGCACTTTTCAGGCTGCTCAAGAAATTAGAAAAATATGTCGGAAATCCTAATGGATTATCGAAACCGTGTTATTTGAAATATTAGATAAACGCTCGACAACTGTACAAATGTTCTATTACCTCTAAAAAAACATTGTTCAAATCACATTAAGGTTGGATATCTTCAGAATTCGGAATCTCGTCGTTAGAAAAATCTATGGATTAGACTTCCGATGGCCAACCTATCCGGGCAAAAAACGACCCTTTTTAACCTATTCAAACCTAAGTAGTCAGATGAGAATGATTGACCGCCCGAGTTTGCTATTCCGTCATTGCCAGATCAGCTTTTATTATTATTATTAGGGATATGATCCTAGACATTATGTGGCAACTAGAGTCAACTGATGACTTTTTCCAGCTGTTGCGATGCAGCTGGATATACTGGCCTTAGTGTTACATAGGTGCACTGCAGCCTAACGGATGTTGGCGTGCGTCCTCAGCTAGTTCTCTCGACGAAAACTTGGGGCTTGGTGACCCTGAGGAATTTTTGCAAATCTGTCCTTAAGACTTACGGCCCGCAGTATTTACGCCCCCAATATCGAAAAGGTTAAGAAACTGATGGACAGACATTATCTCCCAAAAGTTCGAAAAAAATCATGTAAATTCAGTGGACTTAGAAACTCAGGGAACTTATCAGAAGCTCGGTATACTTTTTAGATTTGGCTTATACTTTCCCGAGATTTAGCTATTCTCCCTAATGTCAAAGGAAACATACCATAAAATCAGGGAACTTTCCAGAAAATTATGGGTTCTTCCTAGAAGATCACACAACTTTCCTGAAATTGTTTCCTAGAAATTCAGGGAATTGTCCATACTTCAAAGAGCTTACCACGAGTTCAGGAAAGTCTCCAAAAGTAAAGGGTTCTTCACAGAAATTCAGGTAACTATCCAGAAGTTTAGAAAACTTATCAGATTATTTTGGGTATTTTTCAGACGTTCATAGAACTACTCATTTTGTTCAGGGAACTTCCCAAAAATTCAAGGAACTTTCCAGGAAATTAGAGAATAGTCAAGAAATTCATGAAGCTTTTCAACAGTTTGCGGATCTTCGTAGAGGTTTATTGAACTTCTTAGAATTTCATGAAACTTGCTAGGCACATACAGAACTTCTTAGAAGTTCAGCGAACATGTAGGAGTTCAAGAAACTTCCTTGAAGTTCAGGGTTTCTCATGCATTCAAAAAACTTCTCAGAGCTTCAGGAAGTGCTCACAAAGATCATGGAACTCCCCCAAAGATCAGAAAACTTTTGAAAAGGTCAGCAAACATCTTAGACGTTCAGAGAACGTCCCAGAAATTCTGAAAATTTCCCAGAAGTTCAGGGAACTTTCCAGAAGCTCGAAAAAACTACCAGATGCTCAGGGGATTCAGCAATTCAGGAAATTTTTCAGTGGTCCTGCGATCTTCAAGATCGGGAACTTTTCAGAATTTCAGAAAACGTCCCAGATAAACAGGGAACTGGATTTTTTGAGCATTCGAAAAGCTTAGGAAACATGCAAAGGATTTTTCCATAAGTTTGGGGAGCTTCCTAGAACTTCAGGGATCTTCCAGGTGATCGAGAAACTTTCCAATCGTTCCGAAAACATCCCAAAAGTTCAGGGTATTTAAGTTTTAAGAAGAACTTAAACTTCTTACTACTCGATAATTTTTCGAACCCAACCAAAACGAGAATAAAGAAACCAACTACTTTTTAAACAATTTCATAGAATTTCCACCTATTCACAATCTTGGAGATCATAAAATGTGCACAGTTTAACAACATCTCGGTAATGCTAACTATTCCACAGAAATTCCACGGCTTGCAAGATTTTTTTTCAATTTCTCGTAAGTTACTTAAATATTTGTGATATTCTGCTTTTCATCACAGAATATGTACCTGCTGGAAGTCAAAACAACTTCTGGGAAGCGAAATCTGATTTTCTAAGTTCCCGTCATTTTCAGAAAGTTGTTCCTCTTCCATGGATGATCAGCAAACTTTTTGGAAGTACATCCAAGTTCCAGAAACGTTAATAATTTTTCGGCAATTCAATGATCTTCTCGAAAGACAGCGAGCCAACTTCATCATTATCTGGAAACTTCCAATTATTTTATTCAACTGCCGAGAAGTTTAATCCATGTTCATCATAGATATTTTCACCCAATCTTCATAGATATTCCGAAGTTCATTAAATTAAATTTTTGAAGAGTGCGTTCAGTAAGAAACTTAGAAGCTTATATATGTTCTGAAATGATGCAAAATAGATCCGGTATAAAACAAAATTTACAAACACCAGCGATGCAGCGATGTTTTTGCGTTCGGTCTAAACAAATACATCTAAACCACGATTTGAACCACCGTTGAAGATGCCCTTAGAAGATCTGGCTACACGGCTGTAACAGGTGAGGCCAGAAATGAACTTATCTTTCATGTGGTGGCGAATGTGTTTGAAGTTTGGCGAATTGCGTTTGTAAGGGTGTTAACTCATGGTGAAAGAAGGATTTGGGCAGCTGTGCTCAATACCGTCTGACGTTGTTTGCCGGATTCCAGAGAAGAGAAAATGGTTTGGACAAATTTTGGCTAGAACCAAGAAGGAGCTACCAAATTTGACAACATTTGTTTGCACAAAAAGGCGTATTTTAAATAAATGGAAAGTGTCTGTGGTAAATCAAACTGGAAAAAGGTTGGGAGCTCAGAGATTTAGCTACGAGTAATTTATATTAACTCATTTTAACAGTCGGGAAAATAAGGCAAAAATGCGGGAAAAATGAGGGAATTTTTATATTAAGATTGTGTGGCCACCCTGGTTCCGAGTCTTCTTCATCCATGTCAGAAAATCGACATGAATCATCTTGAAGTTTTCCCATCAGCTTCAAGTGAAATCGGCTCGGATAGTGACCAGTTAGAAGTGATGAACAGCTTGGATTACCTACCTAACAAAGTGTTGTTCCAGTTTGCCTCCCCTTTCAAGCATTCCCAGGCATTCATCTCCATTCTAAGTGAAGAAGCACATAAACCACAGAAGGGTTCAGGTCCTACGAACACCAATTCCACAATGTCCAGGAACCCAGTACAAATTGACATTATTACTACAAGACAACTGTTGGAGTAATTGAACACATGATTTGAACGCTTTTAGAGCTGCTGGCCTGTCCGACATAATGCATATATTTGAATATCTATAGTTTCTGCGTAAGCATATAACAGAACATTTCAGAATTGCTTGAATTTCAGCTTGGAATACAGTTAGCCACTTACCCATAGAAATTGATATGTTAATCGCTGGGCCAGTTACATCTGCTCCCACTTGATTGTGCATTTTTGAACAGTCTGTATAGAATACAATCGATCCTTGGCGGAGGTTTGGACCACCTCTTTCTTTCTTGTTTTCTTCTTTTTCTTTCGTTTTTCTATTATTTTCTCTTTTTCCCTCTCTCATTTTTATCTGTTTTTTTTCTTCTATTTTCTTTCCTTTTTTTTCTTTTTTTTTCCTCTTTTTGATACGAACAGTCAAAGTTGTATTTTTCTCTTTCCAATCTTCGTTGTTCATAACTAAAAGATTAAATCTAACAAATTTTAAGTATGCTAAAATGTCCTTTTAGATCACCTTCAAAAAGGTTCACAAATCTTCTGATCATTAGAGCGGTCTTTTCAGCTTCTAATTGTATTTATTGATGCAATGGTAGCATGAAAAGCAATGCATCCAGTGCCTTTGTTGGTATACTTCTCATTGCACCAGTAATTGAACTAGTTGCTATCCTTTGAAGTTTTTCTAATCTTCTCTGTACAACAGTTCCGGTAGTTTTTGGCCACCAGACCAATGCAGCATAGCTAATCTTGGGTTTCACAATGTTCGAATCCAATCGATCATTTTTGGCTGTAGTCCCCATTGCTTACCAGATGTTTAATTAGCTATTCATAGAGCATTTGTCGCTCTGTTGATTTTCTGCTTTAAATGAAAGTTCCAGTTCAGTTTACTGTCAAGGGATACTTCAAGGTATTTGACTATATTCGAAAGTTCCAAGTGCGTACCTTTCAATCTTAAGTTTTCAAACAAATATTTTTTTCCTTGGTGTAAATGGCACAATAGTAGTTTTAGAAGGATTTATGTTCAAGCCTTCCCTATCACACCTCGATGAGACGTTATTTAGAGCATTTTGATTTATGTTAGTAACGGTACAGTCATATATACCGCGTACTATTATGATTTTCACTCTCTCACTCTCTCTCTCTCTCTCTCTCTCTCTCTCTCTCTCTCTCTCTATCTCTCGTTTTGCTCCAACATTTATTTTTTCAGTGTAGGAAAAGTTAGCAACGTCTCAAATGGTTTTCTTCTTTGAATTGCATTTGGCCCCTCTAGCAAATAGCGACTATTAAGTTATTATTATGAAGCATATTTCCAAACAAAAGAAAATTTTCTCTTCCGTCCTGAACGCAAATCTGTATTAAGCCTCGATAGCTTTCCATTAGCAGCTGCGGAAGTTCGAGTTGGGTCGTACTGGGTCAGGAGAAAAACAAATCATAGGAAGACTATTGTTTACGAAAACTAGAACCGGTTCAACGGAAGCATGATGAGCCAGTTTCTTCCCCCAAGTTCCTAACAGCGGAAGCAAACCTATGAACAAACCCGGCGTAAAACCTTTTACGAAAGTGCTCGAGAGCGATTACGGAAAGGCTTCGCCCCGAAAATGCCCTTACAGCAAGCAAACATGTGTAGGCAGAGCAACCAGTAATCAATTAGTGGCGATTCGCCTGCTGCTTTTCCTGGTTCAATATTGCTCAATTAGAGTTGAACGTTAGGACTGGTTTTCATTAGCGATGGTTCCGTACTAAGGTAGGAATAGAATGCTCGTTTTGGCTCCGCCAATCAGTCAGGCTAAAAACGAGCGATAATGGCTTACTTTCGTTCGAGTTAACTGACGCACATCTACCGACATGTTGCGCAGTCGAACGAAATTAAAACACACCGGTCTGATATTCGAACATGTGCATGTACCTGTAACACGTGACGGGTTACTCGAAAACGTGACGAGTAGACGATTTCCTGAATAAGACGCTAGAACTGTTTATTTATGAATGGATTCGCTTTCCCCTTATTCAGATTAATTCACTTGAGACTATGGCAAATTGCAAAATTCAACCAACCTCTCGAAGTCCGTTCCACACCCAAGGCAGCTACCACATCCCCATTAAAGTCACTTTCATTTTTCAGCAACCGTTTTTTTTTTTGCATTCGTTTTCCACTCTCTGCTCCATCATTCGCATTCGCGCATTTCCATGTTTTGGTTCCGCAATTGAGCGAGCGCGAGTTGGAATTGGAAAAAATAGATCACTCATAGCGCGTCGTTCGTCGTCGTCGTCGTCGTCGTCGTCACGATAGCCATTGCCATCGCGAGTGAAATGGAAATGCAGAGCCATGAATTCGGCGAGCATATAAATAAATAACAGCTGCCTGCCTCGGTGCAAGTCGCGTGGAGGTCGAGGGGCTGCTGCTGCTGCTGCTGCTGCTGCTGCAACCGAGAAGGAAAAATGAATGTAGGCCGAATGCTTTTAACCTCAATACAAGCTTGATGCGATGGTGACGACGAATCCGATGATGAGAAGTGACGCCACTCTTCTTCTACGCACTTGTCCGTCTCTCTCTTTTTCTCGGCTGGTGGTGGGGTGACTCTCACGGCTCTTTTTATGCTAGGATTCCAACTCACGGCGGTGGGGTGCTGCTGATGGATCGGATGAGTCTGAGGCTGGTGTCATATTGCCTTTTGATGATGAAATTGACTCGATCGACACCCAGTTCCCTCGAGAGGAGGATTTTCTTCTGCTGATGTCAAATCAGCCTCCGTGTTTGGAACGTGAAGTGTGTAAGCTTGATGGAATTTTGCGCCGCTTCTGTGGAGGTCCAATTAGTAAACAAGCTGGGGTGGTATGAGACCTACGTGGCTGTCGACGAACAACGCTTAGGCAGCTGTCCTTATAGATTATTCAAAACATGAAGATAGAACGTAGGCATTCGCCTACAAGACCCACTATCTAGGTCTTGTAGGTGTTGTAGGGAGCTAGGTATCTGAGCTGAGCGTTGTCTTTGCCGGTGACGATCCAAGCTTGAATGAGATATTACAGCATCCTTTAAACTACGTGGTCGTGGTCTTCAGAACCTTCATAAAACCAAAACGTGTTGTGAGGTTTATCGGGTGACTCTCTGACACCTTATAAATTAACTTCCATCACTTTGACTTCCAGACTTCGCTTAAGGGGAGTGCTACTTTTCTACACTGAAAATTAATTTTAGTTTATATTATGAAATCGAGAGTAGAACTAACAAATCTATTATTTGATTTCTGAAACGAAACTAATTTGTTCTTTTGATGAAGCTTCCTTCGTAACGAATGGCACACACGCAAGTGTCGAAAGCATTGTAAGAGAAGCAGCGATTGGATGATCTACACGATATTCATTTCGTGCATTATACAAAAAAGATGGAAAGATAGCATTTCACCAGATAAAAAGCAATATGAATGTTTCATACAGTATGCCAGACATTTGTTCTATGTAAATAATCTTCGTTTACGAAACGAGTGGAAGCTAATTTACAAATATAAATTTTCAGTGTTAGCTTTTAGAAGTGCTATTTACTGACCAAAACCTTAATCCGCAAATGTCACGCCCTTTCATGATTGTTGGAGAACTTCTGAACATTTTAAAGATTACTCTTCCCGAGTGTTCTCAGCGTTTTCTTGAACACTGGTATGATGCTTCCTGAAAATTTTGAATGTTTTATCCAAACAACCTCGAAAATTCTCTGATAAAGTTGAAATTAATTTAAAAAAAAACAATATGTTCAAACTCATACAACACCCGTCTTTGTTCATTTATGTACGATCAAAATAAATACCCCAAAAAACATTAGATGCTGTATACCGGCTTCTACAATCAAATATTAGCAGAAAAGTTGAAAAAAGCTTTATTTAGCTTTAAGTCAGCTCAAATCCAAAAGTGTTCAGAGCTCAAATTCGAAAGTGTTCAGAGACCAGGACTCGGCTCATTCGCAACGTTGCCAAATGTTGGCTCTCGATAGAAATATATCCGCGTTCATTTGTTGTGCTTGTGTACAGCACCGTTCAAGCTTCTGGGCAAAACCTGCACTGGATTTGGAAAGAATCGGGCTCAATATTCTGAACAAATCTTCGTCATGATTCTGAGCGAATCCTAGTCAAAATTCAACGAGTTCTGTTTATGAATTGTAACCGAAGTGTGTACAACGTCCTGTGCAAGGTCTGTACTCAAATCAAGAGCAAATTTTGCTCAGTACTTTTGAACAAATCTTGTTCAGCACCGTGAATGAATCCTACTTATGTGCATCAACTAATCAGCGATTAATATTGAGCGATCTGATTCGCAATACTGAGTGAATATTTACAGGATTTAATGAACCTTTGAATTCAATGTTCAAGATTCTAAAAAAGACATCCTCAACAAACATTTGTCTTAATTCAGACTGTTTTTTTCTAGGAATTTGACCGACGTCTTGAATTCTGAGCAAATTCATGTTAGCATTCTAAGCGAATTTTGGTCGTGGATTTCGAGCAAATTGCTCAGAAAGTTGGTAGGGAATCTTGCTCATCATTTTGAGCGATAGCTCATCATCATTTTATCCGTATCTTCAACCATCTAGTAAGTTTTATTTGATCAATCGTATGTATTCATCTTAGGTTGCTTCGGTCAACTTTAAGATTTCAAGCACAAGTCTTCAATTTTTTCAATAAACCATCAAATTAGAACGCTAAATTTCCGTTTGTTTAATTTACAATAATATGCTTCCGATCGGATTGCGAAATTCTGAAATATTTTGAAACTTGTTTTTCTAGAACACTGGGAAAAGTCGTCCACGATGATGCTCTCCTTACCAATCAGACTAAGGCCGGGGTGGCCTCTGCTGTATACAGAAGTTGTCTCCATTCTATACTGGCAATGGCTGCACATCGCAGGTCACCTTCTACTTGATCGATTCACCTAGCCAATCTCCAAAGGCACGTTGAACATCCACGAGCAATGTCCATGTCTCGAGGCCGTTGAGGACTACCGGTCTAATTAAAAGTCTTGTAGATGGTCAACTTTGTAGTTCAGCGAAACATTGTTCGATCTTACCCAGGGAACCAACAAGCAGTTCCAAAGCGTCTTTACGGCAGCCTATCAAGCATTTAAGCGCCGTAAATGCAACATAAATGCCACTTTTGACCCAATATACGGCTGCTTCACTGCAATGCTTTGATAATGCTTCATTAATGCTATTTTGCACTCGAAATGCTTATTACAGGCTTCAAGCATTAAAATAGCATTTGAAATGCAGCTTTACAACAGATAGCATTCAAGATGCTGATATAATGCTAATATAATGCTTGTAGCATCTGAAATGCAGTTTTAGGGTTGATTTACTGCATATGCTAATGCTCATTTGTTACCTGGGTACCGTCCTTAGGAGTCTAGAGTAGGCACGATTGCCAGCCATAACGCGCCTTTGTATCTGTCTGCTGGTGTCGTTATCGGCGGTTACCAATGAGTCCAGATATACAAATTCGTTTACCGCCTCGATTTCATCACCGTTGATCTGAACTCGTGGTGGGAGGTTAACATTGTCTTCTCATGAGCCTTCTTCCCTTTATGAATTTAATTTTCAAAAAATGCTTCTGTAGCTCTCACGACGCACTTTCGTGTGTTCTCAAAGCTCAATGGAAGCAGCTATGGTAGTTTCTGTTCGTACGCGTTTTTCATATAGACGAAATAGCTTATTAGAGAGAGAATCCCAAAACTTGGCAACGAAGACGAAGTAGTTAATCAACGTAATAAGCATTATGTTTTGTTTATGGAATGGTCTCAACAAGTTCTGTTTTATTTTTCATTTAATTAAACTGCATTAAAAAATGAGATCCCTTGAAACTTGAGCCAAAAAATGACAGAGTTCCTTTGAGATGTGGATCCACTAGTTTTAAATGTATCTATAGATGCTTTTACTCAAAAAAAAAAAATGCAAAAATACGATAAATTTGAAAATTCTACCGAATAAAAAAAACTTTTCTCGTCACCTCATTCCTTAATTTGAAGAAGTTAACGATAAAGGCCTATAAGCCAATTGTAAACAATGACTTTAATCGTTTGTTCTCTAACGAAACCCTAAGTGTCCTTCGATCCAACAACGTTATGTGAAAGAACAAGCATTCCTCTAGGAAACGCTGCTTTCAGTTCAAGAAAAGTTTGAGATTCGAGAGAAATCAACTTTTAAAGTTTAAAGTTTAAAGTTTACCATTGCCTTTTCGGCTCTTATCATGTATTACTCGAGTATGTATTACTTTTTAAATGCTGGTAAACAAACTTCTTGTAAGTTATGAGTCAACTTATAGTAAACGTAGGATTAAAGTATTCTTGTTGAACAGTAAACAAGTAAATATTGCCTCCTTAAAGTGGTGACTGAAAGCCTCAAAACGAACTGAAAAAAAAAGAATCTTGGTGAGTTTTCATTGACTCTGTGGTCCATCGTCCATGTGGGTTTTTGTCGAATGGAGTCATTTGAAGATTGAACTCGTAGAATAATTTTAATTTTTGAGACAAGATCAAACTAAGCGTTTGGTTCATGTTGATCTGTTTTGTTCGCTGTTTCCTTAAGATTTTCAAAAAAAAAACTTAGAAAAATAAGGCTAAACTTGGAGAAATGTTCTTGTTTCTGTTGTAAACTGTGAACATCAATATTACCAAGAACACAATTGAGCTGCGTCTAATCAGAATTATTTCTAATACTGACTGCGTTTGCGTTAGATTCGTAGTGAATCTGGACAGTTTTTTTTAAAGGCTCCCTGAAGTCCTGTCATGTCTTCTTAGAAATCTAACTCAAAATTCCAATCTAACACTGATCAGAAATTTAATTAATTCTCCTTAAGGTTTCGAGCAAATCCTCGACGATCTGGATCGAATTATGCGCAGGGCTTGTGTAGTTAACCAAGAGAATTCTGATTAGAATTCCGAGAGAATTCCCAATTCACAGAAATCGCTTTAACTATTCGTATACTGAAAGTACGTAGAGCTAGTGTTCTTGAAGCGTGAAGTCAGTCGATAACAGCAGATTAGGCTACAATCTACGTGAACTTATCATAAGCATAATAAATGAAGTTGTAGAGATAGCACACCCACTGTAATCAGTGGCGTCTAGTTCATCCTGTTTATTGAACAGGTACCCGAGTAAAGTCTAACATCATAAAGATAGCAATTCGAAATCTTATTTTAATAGCAAAATCAAATAAAAATCAAAATTTGATTTCTCTTCACAATTGTTGAATTCTATATCACATATCGTTTTCATCCTGCTGTAATCTTGCGTGCACTTTTCTTTGAGAAAAGTCGCTTTGTTTTCATTGTCTTGACAGATTATCAAATAGAATACTCGTTTTGCTATCAACAGGAAAGAATGTACAGCAAATTGACTTTTCAATTTGCTCTCACCGATAGCAGGATCAGTTTTAAATTTGATGTAACAGGAATAAATTTTTGCCATCAATTTTGATATTTTAACCGTCAAAACGACCAAAACGACAGCAACCAATCATTATCGGCAATTTCACAACATCATGTTGAGTTTTCAATTTGATCTCAAACTCTTCTCGGGTAGTCAGTTGTCTCATGAAATTTTAGAGTCTTTTAAGAATTGCTAAACATCATCTTCAACATGCCACAAACACAAAGTGTTCACCTTCATGCATAAGCCATCGAAACAAAACACTAAGCTCACGTTGCTTGAATTTCCCCTATTATGATTCGCGTATAGGCATGAATCATCTGGAGGCAATTTTCATTTGTGATATATTTCTTTTTGAATTATCTTTGAATCCAGCAAAAAGAAATAAAAAAAAGGACACAAAAACGTACTTGTGGTTATAAGTTTGAAAGTGTTTTCAAAAATTGGAATGGTCTCACCATTTTCTACTACTTGTCTAGGGCTGTATAAAATTTGTAAATCTGAAGCCAAAAATGTTACAATCTCTAACCTCCAGTTTTTCACCAGTCGTCGGTCAACTTCTAGTGAACGGTAGTATTGGGTTAATTCGTGTGTGATTGAAAAGAAAAGGTAAACAAGTGACAGTGATTTCCGCTGCTTGCCGTAATGATAAGCACCTTTCTGTTCTCAGCGAGTTTGTGGATTATTCTTGCCTTTTGCCATACAAAAAATAATCGATTGACTTATCTTTGAACAGGTTAAACTTTCAATCAAGTGGCCCCGTTGAATTCTTCATCTAGGCCACGTCCTTGTGCGTGTTTTCTTGTTGTGACGATCAACAACTTCCATAGATGAAACAATGAAAGGAAATTATTCAAAATGCTGACCTGTATGAATACCAGAAAATGGAACGAACTCACGAAACGAAAGGCTTAGACTCTCACATGACAAGACCAGCAATCAAGTACAGCGCTTGGGCTGAAGTTTCGATGACGATTTCGCTTTGCTTTCAGCAGTCTTTTTAAGCTAATTAACTAGTTATTTGCCATATTTCGGCTCTTCTGAAAAATGCAGGTAAATGCAGTAAGATATGGGAGACGTAGCTATTTTTTTTTTGCATCTGATAGATTGAGACGTTCTTGCCGCCAGGTTGCTGAAATTCTGAGTATCAACACTAGATATGGATCTGAAAATGACATCAATATGTGTGGTCACTAACAAACAAGCATTTTGCAGCAGTTTTTCGCAATTTATTAAATATCAAGGTTCTTCATCTTCAAAATTCAGATCTTCAGAATCTCGAGGTGGAATAGTTAGAAAGAGTCAAAACATCGTATAAATTACACGTTCCAATTCACCTTATTGTTTTCAACCTACACGCAAGCTCGAAACTGACAGTCGCATAGAAAATACGACAAAAGTGGGGAAGTAGGCGACTCAAATAAGTTTTCTGAAAAACTTTCGTTAATTTGTTCAATTAGATTCTCATGAAGTGTCCCCTAAAGCTGACCAGTCGCCAAATATCCCATCGTGCATTTTCTTTCAACTTTAACTATCCTCTCAGCACTCGTACCATGCGTTCGTGGTTTTGAGTTTCACCTGCCTGTCTGTCAACCCGGCTCCGACCGGTGGCAAGCGGTAACTTCCCGGATATTCGTGACTGCGACATGCTCTTTTCCCCCCATTCGAAATTGCTGTTATTTGCCAAAACCCTCATCATGCCAACTGGACAAACCGAGCGTCCTACGTGTTTTCCCTCAGCTGAAACAGCACGCGCACAAATCGCCCCAACCATCATCATTTCGAAAAAGTACAGTTGTTCGTTCGTTTAAAATCGCCATAATTATAATTTCTGCTGATGCTGGTGCTGCTGGGACCGATGCATTTCAGGTCCACAACCTGATTGCAGTGTAATGAGTGGGCACTGGGCGAACCTGTTTAGAACTAACTGTCCGCTCGGACACCTTCGAAGGCGCGCGATATCAAACAGGTGAAACTGGTCATCAACCACCACGCATCAGATGGCAATTTATTCGAAGAATGCGATTCGTCGCCCAAACTCAACGAGAGTGCAATTTTGTCGTCGATGCAGGCGAGGCGAGGTGGGATGACCTTGCCTTGAAGCCTGAATAGCAGAAAGCCCACGCTGCCACAGAAGTAGGTTATTGCCGATGCCCATTCGGAATGGAATCGAGGTGGAGGAAAAATATAGCAACACCACCGGAAAATGAAAGAGAAAATGTGTTTGTTTTATGTACTGCTGCCGCTGCTGTGATTATGTGCTCCATTTTATATTCCTCCGTCTGTCGGGGACGGGGGGCACGGGCACAATCGGTGCCATTTTTCTCTCGTTCGCACAAGAATTCGTTTCCTACCTAGCGGAGTGACCTGCTTGCTGAACTGAGACTATTGTTTTCACTTTCCCATGGGAAAACAACCTGCCATGAGAAAATCTGTGGCTGCAACTACCGTTGTCAAGTAATCAGAATAAATTGTTTCACAACGTATGTATCAAACATCCACTGTTTACGGCTAATTGAGAGCTCTTGCTGATGTTTTGTTCTGTCAGTTTACCTCAATTACCGTCAGTCGTCAGTTGGTGCTCTAATTTTCAGCACCTCGTCGGCGCACGTACATCCGATCCAATTGTTTCGTCTTCCTCCCATCATGTTTAAAACATTTCGAACCGCGAGAGCAGCATTATTTTGGTTGAATTCGTTCTTTCATTCAAAATTGCGTCAATGTCAGTGAATGTCAGCCAGCTCGCGAATCGTAGAATGAGAGAGAGAGAGAGAGAGAGAGAGAAAGAGCTTGGGGCTATTTTAAACTCATCACTCACTTTGCCTCCACCGACGACGGTCGAAATTGAACGTCAAATGGTGCAAATTGTTTACAATTTGATAAGTCTTCTTGCGCGCGACTATTTATCATTTAGATGGCGCCACTAGACGAAAAGGACTAGATTTGCTTTCAGTGCCAAAGTGTTCGCGGGCCCTCCCACCTAGCTCATAACGATAATCGCATCGGACGTCATTTGGGCCTTGTCCGTCCGGTGAACTTCCTTTCAGCTGTGTACCTGCTACACTTTGAAGAATGGTAAAAATAAACAGCTTTGCGACAGCTGACATGAACCAACGTCAACTCTTTTGCATGGGCATGGACGACGAGCGACAATGTACGCGTGCAGGAACTTGAAGTAGGGGAGCATTTGAGAGTTTGAAAAAATGGCCAACCTGATGACTGATATGTCTTATCGCTGCAAGATTTCAAGAGCACACTGGTGCGACTGGTGTGGCTTATGAGATTGGAACTGCTACCTATGGAGATTGCAGTTCGCAGTTCATTCTTTTGTGGGAGCTGATATGCGCGTTCTTGACATTTCGAAGCGATAACAGTATCAATAAGAAATGATGTAGAAGGAGATGTTCGCTCATCACCATGAGGCACCAAGAGTAGACAGTAATGTTTACTAGAATGAAAGATATGAAGAGAAAGTGTTGAAAGTTCCGTCAGTGTACAGGTTGAAAATAGAATAGAAGTCTCGGGTTTTTTTTTCGTTAGGGCGAATCTAACATTGAGAGATTCTCTCCGGTCTCAATCTCTTTCATTCAATACAGCGCCATTATAAAGCTTTCAAGAGATTCTTTAGTACAGATCGAAACACACAGTGCTGGCTAGCATACTCTACAAACAGTAGAATGAAAAACGTAAAGTTGATTGGAATATGAATGAAAGAGAAAGTAATCAAAGAGAGTCTCTCAGTGTTAGATTCGCCCTAATGAAAAAAAAAACCCTAGAAGTATTGAAAATTGAGCGAAAGAACATGGGTGAAGTAGTACTCGAACCAAGGACGTTACCTTTGCCTAACATCCCACTGCGGGGTAGGTCGAGGCACGGACGAATCCGCCACCTCAACAGGCAAAAGTAACGTGTTGGTACGCGTTCATGTACCACTGATAGCTTTGTGATAGTTTGTTATCGCTAGAAACTATCACAAAACTGGCGTCGTAGTCTCCTAAGTATGCATAAATGATAAAGCATATGCTTCTCCTTCGAACGATACGATCCAACAAATCGAATAACCCAATTCGTAATACTTATTAAGCATTCCACAGGGCGGTTTCTCAAATAGAGCGCGTCACTGTCACTGGACTTGTTAGAGTAGAATAAACTGCACCACAATCGAATCGGCAGGATAAAAAATGATACTGCTCATTCCATCTGACTCCGGTTGTCACATCACTCTCAACCCAGTTCATATTCATCGCCATATACGTTGTTGAAGAATATAATTCTTATGTATTTTAATAGAATCATTACATATAATGTACGGTAATTGGCTAGTCTGCTCCATCAACCATTGGCTATATTCGGCTGTTGTCAATCTGGAATGTTAAAATCTATATCGAAATTCAATTATTAGACTCTGAAAACGCTGATCCTTCGTTGAATAGAACTTAGGAAATCAACTAAATAAATGTGGAACAATAACAAGTGAATTGGGAAACCTTCGAAGTTGTTACAACTTGATCTACGCCCAAATCTTGAAGTATGATGTAATCTGTTCGCAACGGAGAGTTGGCATTCTCAAGCTCCCCACCTAATTCGCTTCTACAGGGTGCCCTGATGGCTCCCTCATATCCCGGTCTATATGTAAGAGAATATAAGAAATTTATGTCGAAAATATATCTGACATCCATAGGTTTGCTACTGAAATGAAACATTACGTACACATTTAGAAATTAGAATTTTACACCAGACGAAATTTACAAAAAAGTTTGTAAAAAGTCGTAAAGAAAGATTTCGTGTAAAATTATGGCTCATGAAACTGACACATACGCAATTCGACGAAAGATGTGTTTTGTTGATTTTATGTTCTCATCTCTTTCAACTCCTCATTGTTATGTGCTAAAGGACGCTTACATGTGTCGGTCTCTGGAGACAGAAATTTACATGACATTTAGGTACTGTACATATATTAATATCCCAATAGTCCTGGCAAGGCTGAAACAGATTAGAAAGTTGCAATTATCATAGACAAAATTTTAATGAAACGATATGATAGCAACGGATCATTCGCGAGGACATGTTTTCAAAACTTTCCTAGAAAACAGTCTAGTTACATTTGAAAAATAGAAATTCGAGTGATTGAATCGCGATCGGTTTCGTGATTTCTAAAATAAATGGATCGTCTTACCGCTGGATCATAATACCGCTAAAAAAAAGTATGCCTCCAATAAGTACATGCCTGTCTTCTATGGTAAAAATCGTTTAGAAAATAGATGTTGAAGTTCAGAAACGCTATTTTTACGCGAATGTTATGCTGTAATGATCAAATTCAAATTAAGTCTTTCATGCTTGTCTTGTCTTTGTCATGCTCTTAAGAAAAATGGTATACAAAAAATTAAATAAATGAATGTGCAATAATAATTTGCAAAGTTTACAGAAAATTTCAATGTGATTTTCAGGAACAATATCTTCAGTCGCACCTCCTCACTTACGCTATTGTCAAATTGACAACATTGCTCAGGTTACGCCAACCAGCGTCACCGTATTTCAGCTGGCAGTCTTTTGTGATCATATGACTGTGGGAGGCGTGAGATTGGAAGTCGTGAGGATCGGAGGTCGGTCGCACCCTCCAGCAACTGTTGGTCCAAAACGAAAGAAATAATGGAACTAACGTGTATCCATAGCGCAAAGAAGGTCCACAAATTTTTGACTCAAAATTTTCGAAGCGAAAGGCAAGAAGATTGATTTGATCCAATTGTACAACTTGGTGAGTTCATTCCAATTATGGAAACTATGTTGAAGATCATTTCGATCCACGGTTCGTTATTTCCGTTATCAACTTTCGAATATCAGAATCAGCATATCAGCTTGCAGCGTCATTTGATTGGTTAGCTTTAAAAACACGTGAAAACACGTGAAGCTATCGTGAGAGTTAGAGAAGCTTTTTTCTTGTAGTCTATTGGGATTGTTTTAAAATAGCATACAAAAATTCCTTCGTGTGATTGTTTACAAAGCAAATGGTTGTTATTTCTCCATGGCATCAAATGGCCTTTGCCGTACCAGTGTCGTGGCTCATTATCTTCTTGTTCGGAAATCTTGTGCATTTTCGGAATGAAGAATAATTCGAGAGAAAGGGAGAGAGAGAGAAAGAGAGAATTATTTATGCAACAATTTTGATATTTTGCGAGCAAGGAATTCAACAACAGTTAACGAAAAACGCCATGGCCATCCAAGTTACCATCAACATTAAGCTATAGCTCGTTAATAGAACTATAGCAGCATTGATCAGTGTTGATAAAAATCATGCTCGTTAGGTTCAAAAGCGTGGATTTTCAGGCAACATAACATTGACTGCCTATAAGTTCCATGCGAAAATCAAACGATAATTCGTGACAACAAACGTAACCAGAAGAATGAAGGTTCAATTTTCAAAATGCTTTGATATTCATTTATGTAGACAGGTTCATTTTCAAAATGAATTTCGATTTGTCAGAAATGAGATTCAATAAACCATAATGAATATCAATTAGCCGTCGGGATCGGATATTATGCAAGGGCAGCCCAGTCCAGGGTATTCTTGCTAGAATCTATTCTTATGGAACGATGATGGCGGCCCCAGTTGTTTCATGTTCGCATAAAGATTCAACATCACTCAATATTTAAAAAAAATCAACCCAAGTGATGATATTCAAATTTCGTCTAATGAAATTCATGATGACCGATTGATAATCAAAACAACACTGACAGCAGATTTTTGACCCGCACCTAGAGCTGACTTCATTCATTGCAGCAAACAAAATTCAGTGGGCATAGAAGTAACAGTGGTAACCATGAAAACCGGGAATGTAAACATCATCATTACACTGGGATAAATCATTTTCACTTCTCATGAATATTTTACGAAAATCCAAGGCACTGGCATTGATGTTGCTTAAACGTTGCTTAAATGTTCTGTATACAAGCTTCATATTAGCAACATAAATGCATTCTAGCTCAACATTTTGCATTATCAGTAGCATTTTATGCGCAAAGCTGTTATAATGTACAAAAAACATTTATCATGTTGCATTTTGTGCTAATATAAGGCTATCATATAAAGCTTAGAATTTTTTGCAAAAGCATTAAAAGATAATTTGGAGTTTTGCAACAACAAAAACTATCGAAACAACGATACTTCTAAACTTAACACACCTGATCATATTGATGATTTGGTTCCAAAAACAGATATCTCCATCAGTTAGTTCTACGCCTTCATTTGTAGAATCCGAAAAGCTCTAACAACTCTGGAACCGTTCATAACCCGACGGATTCCCTTGGGAAGAATGGAACATCATTTGGCCTGATGATTCATTCGCTGAAGAATCTGTTCCATGTAGTAGCCAAGATGAAAGTTTGTCTTTCTTCCATGGAAACTGGATCATGCAACGCAACATTTCCCAGAACGCATTGAATCTTTATTTTTTTGGATGAACTTCCAAGCTGAATAAATATCATTCCTTACTCACTGGTGTTTCTTTCATCTTGACAGAATCAACATACAGTTCTTCTGTTAAGAGGTCAATCGCATAATTCTTAGCGTTCTAACCTATTCTATATAACACAGGCAGTGGATCAATCATGCATAATGATACAAGGTACCTTGGTTTGAGAAGCAGTACAGGAAATCTTCGCAGTATATTAAATTTACAAAATAATACTTTACTCATTCTAATACACTCGTTAAATACTAACAATATGAATTTCCACTATGCGCGGATTGTTTATAGCTCATTTTTACATGCATTTTTTTTTTGCTTTTTTTGCTAAAACTAACAGTAAGAAGAAGCGAAAAAAGAAATAATGGTGAACAAATAAAGCTGATAGATAAGCAGAATAATAGCATCAGCAGTGCTATCAAAACTGACAGTTATGTTTAGGTGCATTAATTGAGCATTACCAATGCTATTTAGGAGCGGTCACTTCTGCATTATATAAGTACGTTATTACACCCTTAGCAACTACACAAGTATTATATCTAAATATAGAGCTTCATGGTATTTAAGTGCTGCTTTATATGCAGATATAATGACACATTTTAGTGCTTAATGGTCATTTGGGCATACTATACTATTGCACGTTTAACCTAGCACGAAAGAGTGTATCGAAAAGAAGCCATAAACTTTCAAAAGTTGAAATAAAACTGTGTTTTAGTACAACGTAACATGTCAAAATATCAATTAAATTAGAAAATTTATCAGATTGCTGAGTGTCGTACTTTATATCGTCCTGCAAGATCTGCACAGTGATTTTTGTGATCATACTGGACGTTGCTGACCCGTTTTTCTTGACATCTGATATGTTTCGGGCCAGTTAACCTGTCTTTTTGGGGGTTCCGCTAGGCGATTGCCCAGTAGCGATCAATCGGCCACAGTTGGTGGGTTGATATCTTTTTCAACGAAAGGACATGGTGGGTTGATATCTTTTTCAACGAAATCAACCTTGTTATCAGATCACCACTGTAGAGTTGAGGTGGTATGATGGACAGAGGCCAGATCTGGCCAAAAGAGGAATGTCATGCTTCTGATATAGTAGAAATAACCTCTCCTGCAAGCACTCGTTTCGATAAATTTCAGCATTTATTGTTTCCATCAGCATGTTTGAACTTTTCCATCGCAAAAGTCGTACTCTCCCAAACCTTTTTGGGTGTAGAATTGAGGTCCCGGTAGTGTTTTGCAATACTCTTTCACTGGAAGGGATTGTCCCAAAATATGGTTGATCAGCTTTCAGGCTCTCATTCTAGCACGATACTTCTGCTCTGGGGATTGCTTTGGTACTTTCTGCTTCCTGTATGTCTTCAAATGATTTATTTTCTTTATCCGCTGGATCATACCGATACTGGTCCTGCATTTCTATCTTTCAAATCGGCGAGTAGAGACTGATTTGTTCTCCTGAATATAATCGACGACTTTTTGTTCCAATTTAAGATTGCTGGAATCGGGTATTCGTCCAGTTTTCGACAGGTTGTACTGCTGTACTGTCATACTTTTCAATCTGTCGTTTTACACTTGCCAATGCAAGTGTGCAGAATATTCTTTCGTGTTTCGAGTTCAATTCGCGATATTTAACAAAAAAAAAACAACTGTCATAATGAAAAGAAAAAAAAACAGACATAGACTTTTTGACATGTCAAAACGCAATACGAATGCACGGTAAAATAATATGCAGTAGCTTAAGCTCAATTCCGTATCAAATGTCTGTAACAACATTTCGATACACTCCTTCAAATCTCATCGTTCAAAATTTACACAGATTTCAAAGTTAGGGTTCGTTCAACTTTTCAAAAGGTCCTACGTAACAATGAGAGAATATTTCCTCTCTTCTTTTTTCGACAATTACAACGCTCTTCTAAAGCCTTCCAACTGTACAAATCGAAAGATGATGATACTGATCAGCATACTATGCAAAGTCTATAGAAAATGAGGAGACGGCTTTGTGACTTAATGAAGAGAAAATAAACAACGAAAGTCTCACTTCGTTACTACAACGACCATCAATTTTACTCAGTTTTGGTTCTTTTTTGACTCGCCAAGAGTGAAACCACTCATATATGAGTAAATGTTACTGAGATTGACAAGTCAACATATCTAAGACAAGGACCTAAATCAGACAGATGTTTTGGATATGTCGACTTGTCAATCCCAGTTACATTTATTCATATCAAGTTGAACAATGCATTAGGTCCTAAGTAACATTGATTCTCTTCGTCGACTTTCTCTTTGATTAATAGTTTGTCTATTAAACGATTTGTTGATGTTTTTGACGTATTGGATTCTCAATTAAACTTTATAGTATCATACTGTGTGTTTGAAATACTTGAACATGTTTTTAGTCTACAAAGAGAGTCTCCCAATGTTATCTAGGACCTAATGCATTGTTCAGCTTGATAAAAGAGTGACCCAACTTTTGGCGAATATGAGTCAAAAACTACTCAAAATAGAACTTAAATTCGTGTCCGTGTAGGATTTTTTGAGAAATGAAATGAGATTTTTAATAACTCCAAACATTACTCATTTTGGAACTCACAAATTAATGTATTGTAAATACTCCTTATCTAAAGTGTTGTTAAACCAAATGCAAGAGAGATTTTTTGTTCTGTGTAGTGCACCAGGTGAACATGTCAACGAGACGTCACTGCTTTCACCATTAGTTAATTCGATCCCTAGTAGCACATTTGCTGCAAATTTGTAGACTACGATGTAACTGATTTGAGTCAAAATCAAGTTGCTGTAACCAATTTCGTTTGCTCTGTGCTACCAGTGCAAACTTGAAGCATTGGTCGCAAAAATTTAAACTCGTTCATCAAACTCTGCGCTCACGTTGATACCTACTGCAATCGGCTCATAAGCTGACAATTTGGTTTTTTTTCAAAACCATGGCCGCCTATGCATCATCAATCCAAACTCACATACCGTCTCATAAGGTTTCTCTGCTCTTCCTCTTCCATCGAAATTTTGATCCCGATCCAAAAAGCAAAAAAAAAAGAACTTTGATCGAAGGGGACAGAAACATCACATTCTGGAAGTCTTTAACCCCGTGTCGATGATGATGGTGCTGTCGGAACGCGGGACCTCGTGACGCGCACCAAAGAACAAGACCAAGGCGAAGAACGTCTGCGTCTGCTGCTGCGTTCGACGGAGAAAATAATAATAAAAAAATGAATAACAGCCAAACCAACGCAACGCAGCATGGCTCGGGAATTGCTGGAAGGAGGCGGTCATTAACTTCTCTCTCTATCTCTCTTCCTTGATCGTAGCCCAACTCTCGTCTCGTCTATGTGGAGGAATCGTTCTTTACACGTTTTTTTTTCTCTATTCGTCTCGATTTTCAGCAACGGCTGGTAAAGTGGATTTTTCGATTCTCGCTCAATAAAAAAAAACTGAATTAAGGGAGAAAAGTGGAGCAGCTGGTGCGGCGAAAAAAAACTAGTTTTATCAACATTTTCTTCTGTGCACACCGCAGACCAAGTGCCATTAATCTTCTTACGTCGCACAACTTCTAGGAATGAGCTTTTCTACGTGTCGAATGTTAAATTCGGGCTTGCGATCTCACCACGAAGCGGATTTCGTTGCTGAGATGATATTATTTAAATAAAAGGCTTATGGGCTCGGAAATATTAAACTGAAGACATTTTTCACTGGTTTCCGTTTCTCATTTAAGGAAGAATTCGTGGAGGAACGCCAGCCCGGCCACCACGCACCGGTCCGGTATGATTGATTGAGGTCTCTGTCTGATGGAACGAAAGTCATCTCTCTTTCTCCATCACAGAGAGGTAGAGCAGCTCGATGGAAAAATATCATTAATATTAACATCACACCACCACCAGCCGCTTGCTCGGACAAAGACAGATCGAGAGCAATGGCAAGCAGGCAGGTACTTTGCTGCGTCAGGAAGAGCCCACAGAAGAGGGTGGAGTAAGTGGACATTCCAACGAGAAACCTTAAATCCATCCCGCTCGAATCGAGGCGTTGATCGGCGTTGAGGAGGTCGGCGATGAAGGTGGCGGGCATATCGGATGCCTACAACAACAACAACAACAACAAGTAGACTTCGAAATACGAGAAGAAGCTTGACGGAATGAAAAGCAATCCATTTTCGAGCGGTTATACGAGACACTCAAACATCGGGCTGCTGCGAGGTGGGAGAGATAGAAGTGTTGTTGTGTTGTGGCTCTGCGGCGGTTGATTGGAACTGCGAGATAAGGCGGCGTGACGGAACGAACCTATATACGAACCTCCCTGTATGATGTTGTTGGTTATGTGACGAGTAGAGAGAGAGAGGCTGATGCCAAACGGTTTTGATTGAAAGTTTAGTTCTCTTCAACGAATCAGAAATGGGGCATATCAATGAAGTTCTACACGGCGATCTTGATGGAACTATGCTCTCGAGGCGCAGAAAACTTTGACTACGTGCCTCGGACGTGAAATCGTGTCGTTTTAAATTATACCGCTTTTTTACCGTTAGATACTTAAATGAAATGTCAGAGAACGACGTATGACTCACATATGAAACTCATGGCACATGGCGAGGCTTTTCCCGGATGTTGTCTTTGGCGCTGGCGAAGAAGGAAACTCGACTCGGCATATGGGTGGTAGCCAGTTTCGTAACAATGCTGTTTATTACCGCTGATACCGGACCGTAAGCAACGCTGTTCAGAAAATGGAAGCGAAAGAAGCGCATGTGGATGTGGAGCTAGCCGCTTGATAACTGCAAAAATCGATGAATAACCACCTAGCTCCGGCAGGATGATTCATAGTCTGCTCGTGGAACATTGAACATGCAGGTTATGAATCATAGGCAAACTTCCAGTCGCAAAACAACTTTCATGTAACTCCAACATTGCGCTCGGAAAAAGAAAAAACCCACTCATAAACCGATTGAGGAAATCCTACTTGGCTGCTAGGCGCTGCACCTTACCCAGAAACCCAAAAATGAACCATAACAGTAGGAAAAATGCACGCTTCGTAGCATAAAAGGAATTTACATAACCCGAACCGAATGGCTTCATTTTCACTCATTATGTGAGCAGGTATTGGTGGTGGTCGCGTTTCGTCTAGACCTTCACATCCACTTTTCCAGCCCGACTGCGGTCCCACGGCCACCGTAGAGAGTGAGATTTTCTATTGTGAATCGCATTGAAGCTCTTCCCCACCGACAAGCGAATTCACAGAAGAAGAAAAAAATCATATTATTGTTATGTAAACCACCAGACTTCGCCATCAACATCATCATCATCATCATCATCGTAATAACAGCGACGCACAACGTGGAAGGCAAAACAATGCCAATTGGAAATGTGCGAATTGCACGTCTCGTCTGGTCTACGTCTCGAGCCTACCTTGCCATGAACAAAAAAAAAAACACTTTCAACCAAAAACGCGGAAGAGATGAATTAAATGCGTCTGCTCGGCGCTGAAGTGGGTTGATTTGTATGAAAATAGGTTACTGCGTGGCTCACAAGCGCTAATTGAAATGATTGGCCGAATGGTCGATACGTTTGCACAATGAATGCCACAATGTTGCAACCCGAAAATGGATTGGCCCGCCGTCCGTCTGTGCACGTACACAGGTCCTCGGGCAGGAGGAGAAAAATCGCACCAGAGACGACCGGACTGACGGATAATAAGGCAACGATAATAACCAACCTGCCAACATGCCGGTCGGTCATCACGGTTTGCTGAATGGTTCGGTGAAGATGCTGGCCTGGCTTGGTTGGTACAGTGGAAGATTCGAAAGGCTTGAGGCCATTCGGCACTTTGCTCGGGAGTGTTGGGATATTTTGGGGGGTCGGGGAAGAGCAGGGTTGAGAATAATACGAATGACAAAGTAATCGCTGTGTGTCAGAACGTACGTTAAATATTTATATCAATAGTAAAATGTCTTTTGATGGCACTCAAATACACAATACTTTTTATGCTGTTCGGTGTGCTAGAAATTGCTGTTTTTAGCAAAGTACCTGCAGTTTCCATTTACCAGTTTCGATACCCTTGCCTTCATTAAGACTAAGTGCAACTCGTGTTTCATCTCATGGAGTCTGAGCTTGAGCGATCATGGTTCTTACAGTTAAACAACGTTGGTAGGAGATCGTTGACCTAGTAGGATTTTTTGGACCATCCTTGCACGGAACTGGTTATCCTTACGACAGAGTAAAAAATACGGGTCCTAATGTTTTCGATCCATTAAAAAAGCTATCAAAACTATGTTCTGAGATCCACTAGAGCTGCACCATATGGCATTGGTAATATAATTTCGTAAATCTACCCCACAATATCTTTATAGGACTTCAAGATCTAGTTTTACAGCTTCGATGTTTCAATGCAAAGACCTTCGAAAGTGAATTCTGAAAATTTATTTCCCCATACATAGGACTAGTATCGAACTCACTTCTGAAGACCACACGTGTTTTTCCTGAATAACACAAATAATAAGCGTTAAAATTCAACTCAGTAATTCAGTGATTTATATTTTTAAAATCAATACGGCCTTCAAGCTAGATGATTTCAAACGCATGGGTGCACACGGCTGGTACAAACCACTTCACTTGCCTTCCGAAGGAAAGCGTGATCAAAAATTTTTCGTCTCTAAAATCGTGTTGAATGTTCTTCTTTAGCTCAGTCGGTAAAGCCACAGCTACAAAGCAACACCATACTGGAGCTGGCTGGTTTCGATTCCCAGTCTGATCTAGGAATTTTTCGTTAAGGAAAATTGCGCGACACCCTGGGCATAGGGTATGATTTTACTTGCCTTTAGCTTTCAAATTAATAACTGTGAAAGTGCATTTATAGAACCATAAATTGAGAGCAAGAAATAAGCGAATTGTGAAATCAATAAGCTTGAAATGCTAAAGAAAAAGAGATACGTACCAATACCGAGAGCAAACAGCTTTGTGTTCCATTCAGGCCGTAAAAAGAAAATGCTTTCCCAACTCTCACGAATGCTCTCTCGTGTTTTCACCACTAGGCTCACTACCGACGCTAAAAACCAGCAATAGTTAAGGCTGTACGTTTTAATTGTGGTAAATTTAGTGAAGGTCCAACAGGTCGAAAAATTAAAAAAAGGCCAAGAAAGGCGAAGATGCTGTTGATCGAAACTATCAGAAAACATGTTTTTCTGTAATTGGAATGGTCTCACCAAGTTTTAATATTTGATATTAACCCTTATGTGCTCGACAGGGTACCTCGGGTACCTTTTCAGGTTTTAAATTACGAATTTTCATAGTTTATTGCAAAACAGGAAGCTGAAATTCAGTGTAATATTAGTAAAAGCGTGATTTGTTTGATTTGTTTTACCCCTTAAGTGTTCGACAGGGTACCCGGGTATTCACCAAGTTCAAATGATGCTAACTCTAGCCATCATTGACCGATTTCAACTCTTTAAGCACTGTTGGATTCAGAAACTCATCCGTTTTATATTTCAACATTATGTGCATTCCGTTTGAATTCATCTGGTTCCCAGAAATCCGGGGTGTCGGGGTCCAGTACGGAGACACTAACAACAATCGGAGACACTACCAAAATCAATTGAATTTCCGGGAATGGATGTCACAATCTTTGGAATAACGCCTACACACTATTTTTCTACTCTGTCGAATGCTTAAAGTTGTTTTTTTTGTCGAACACATAAGAGTTAAAGAACTGTTCCAAAAAAAATTGATAACTTTTTATATCCTGGGACAAAAATCCACGAAAGTTTGTCGTGAACAGGAGTGTTTAAAATCCCTCAAAGAAGGTGGAGGTGGGGTGGTTTGTAATCCAGCGTCTTCTCTTCTTCATTCCCTCTTAAGGAAATCAACATTCCACTAACACATTGTGCTCACTTTCGCGAAGGAAACATCCAAGCAAAACGATAACAAGTTATTTGCTTTAGTTGAAAAGATAAGCGTAAATTTTTGATAATCTCTGACGTATATTCTTTATCGAACTATTAGAATGATGATGTAATATTCTATTGTAGCAAGGTTCATAGCACTGGAATAATCTGGAAAACGATTTGATCAGATTGATTGTTTGTTATCAACAAGAAGCTCCTGTATGAAGGGTCAAATGTTTGAGCGTGCCCGAAAGCAGAGGCAGTTAAGCAAAACCCACGAATATAGGGAAAAGAATTTTCTTCGAAAAATAAGTTCACACTCACAGGACCAGAATCGGGCCCTCGATTGACAGGATAAACCCAATAGATGGGGTCTAAGAGCACGCCCTCGTTCCTTGAAATTTTGCCATAGGGAGCAGGCATTCCCCAACACTCTTTCCAAATCGTTCCACTAGGGTGCCCTGGTGGTCCGTCCCTTCTCCCTTTGTATGTTATTACATTTTGGAATGGTCATTTGATTGCTTATCTTTTGTTAGAAAATTTTGCTGAAAGTAATATTGGTTAGGTTTATATACGGTTCTTTATTTATCGCTTAAATTTTATTTTGATGCATAGTCAAAATAAAGGGATAGGTCCCCAATGAATAATGATTACTTCCGCGTTTTTTGAGAGCACTTACCACCTCTCAAGTGTCTGAAAACCCTTTGCGGGATCCAACCCGTCCACATTCACACTCCTTCAAGATCTTCGGGAGGTTGCCACAGTGTTTCTGCTTTTGAACCACCACGATGTGATCTATGATCAGGGTTGATTTTAAAATGCTCAGAGTATATCAAAAGTGAAAACCTTTAATATGCGAACTAATTCGATTGCCTTTTTGTTTCAAACCTTATTCGTATTTTCATTGTTAAAACAGATGCGAAACAAAGAGCAGCTTCCAATCTTTTAATTTGGCTCTTTCTTATCCCTGTTAGTAAAGGGTTCTTACTGAATGTAAATGTGTGCTTGGCTTGTTCGTTCTCCGGGCAATCATCTTCTTGTCTTTGTCTGTATGGTGCTCTGTTTTCACTGGCTACGCAGCACGAAGCATTCCAAAGAGAAATTTGTATCTTCAAACTACGCCGTAACCTGTCAGTTTGAACGTAATTTTCTCTTGCATAACACTGCACTGCACTGCGCTGCACACTTGCACTGAGAGTAGCTCAAGCATCACCCTTTTTTGACTAAGAATGGGATCAAATTTCTATCAGAACATGTTTCTTGCCCGAGAAATACACATTGTGTGATTGAGTTGCCTGGATAATTCTCATGTTTGGTTGTACTTTGTGGTCTCGAACCACCATAGAAAAAAAATCCTGTCTCCAAAAACCCTCACATGCCAACTTTGGTTCCATTTTATAAATTAGTTCTCGAGTTATGCAGATATTTGTGTTACAATTATATGTGAGACCCCCCCCCCCCTTACAGAGAGAGGAAAGGTCTCAAACCATCATAGGAACCTTCCCTGGCCCGTACAAACCCCTGCTTACAAATTACAAATACGATCGGTTCAGTAGTTTCCGAATCTGGATAATTATCGTGTTTGGTTGAAATTTGTGTTTCATTTGTTTGAGAGCCAGCCCTTCCAGAGAGAGGAGGGTCTCAAATCTCCATAGAAAATAATATTTACTTCAAAAACCCTCCGTTGCCAAATTTGGTTCCATTTGCAGGATTAGTTCTCGAGTTATGCAAAAATTTGTGTTCCATTTGTATGGGAACCCTTTTCAATTCATCATAAAACTCCTGCATACAAATTTTCACGCCGATCGGTTTAGTAGTTTCGGGGTCTATAAGGGTCTCACAGACAGATAGAGAGAAATTCATTTTTATATACATAAATGATTCCAAAAAATATTCCAAAATCTACGATCTCAAATACTGAAATACCCGTACATACAATTTAATACTATTCTTGTTATTTGGGTAAAACTAAAAAAAAACCGAAAAAAATCTAATCGGAACAAACTCACCAGACCTAACCATTGAATTAGTTCCCTCTTACACAATGCTTTTTGCACATGCAACGGCAACCATCCTTTCGTCTTTGTCCTTTAGGGCTATTCATAAACCACGTAGACTTTTCTGGGGAAAGGGGGCTGGGTTTTGACCAAAGTCTACGCTCCATAAAAAATTTCAAAAAATTGGAAAATTTCAAAAAATTGTATAAGTCTACAAGGGGGGAGGGGGCGGTTCTGAGATTTCCAAAAATGAGTACATGGTTTATAAACAGGCCCTTAGAAGTAATGTTGCTACTTTGAGTCCTATAATGGTCACCATAGCTGTTAAGATGTCTATATTTTTGACCACTTTTTTCGGGATTCGCTTCCTACCTCTAAGGAAGTCGATAATATTTGCAACCGGAAGAAAATCCAACTCGAGACCGGGAAACGAACTCACCCGACTGATGATCTATCTGCATCGGTGATTTATTACTGTCGGAAATTGCGCATTCAGCGCATTCGAAACGATTCACCCATCACTGGCGGATTTACTGCGTAGAGCCGCCCCCCTTTCCCGATAGTGCTGAATTTATTTGCAATCCAACTCACGGCGGTGGTGCGCATCGATCATGCGTCGTCGTGAGCGTTGGCTGTTTGTACTTTTCACAACAACAAACAACGGGGAAATCGCCCATATTCCGGACTCTCTTTGGTGGATTTGCTTCCTTTTGATTGCGTTCCGCGTGAAGCCACTCATCGCCAGAGGGGACGCAGACGGCTGTTCGGTGCGGAGATCGTTTGAGTGTGTAGGGCTTGAGCGTTCACATGTGGAACACAGAAGATTTCCGGGGTCAACACTCGTTACGGCCCCTTTGGTACCAACCGCGAGCGCCAGTTCTGGAATCCATCAAGTTCCTCGAAGTACGTGTTCTAATTATCTGAAAAAAATACCGTACAGTGCGGTGTGACCTCTAAACAGCCATTAAGTGCGTCTCAACGCCATGGCTGTTGTTGTTTCCGAGTAGTTCGTTCAATTTGAAATGCAAAAAAGGTTGGACACGGTCGCCGCGGTAGCCACTGAAGCGCAAGGCAAACGGAATAGAAAACTTGAAAAACACGTTCTCATTAGGACAAGAGCGCCTGAAGGCTTGATTCAAGTTATGGGCTTTAGACGTTTTGGTTCTCGGAACGCATTTTAAAATTAAAGCCTGCGTATAGTTTTTGGGAACTGTCAAGAACTCTGGATCCAGTGAGTTGATTTGCATTGCAAAGACCCACGTATCCAAGCAGTCTGGTTTTTAACTGTTAAGTTGATGGTAGCCGAACGACCCTTGACGACTCACAAACAACCGGGGAAGCAAACCTCAGCAGCAGCAGCAACAGAACGGAGCCCTCTAGAAAGAGAGAGAGAGAGAGTCGGGGAGGTCATTCAACCGTGTTCCCCGTATGGCGTCGTCGTTGTCGTCCATACACTTGAACGCCGGACTGGCACTGGATTCTACGATGACGCGCAGTCAGTCAGTCAGTCGGGTCGAGGAAGAACATCAAGCACAGAACGACGACGAAAGCCACTCACAACGACGGATGGAAAGGGGCGGTTTGTGAATATCGGTCGTTCTTCTTTCGATTCTACTTCCAACTGCTGCCCGTTTTTTTTTTAAGGCCAGTCGGAGGAGTCAAAGCGGTCATTCCCGTGCACCGGGCCGAGCATCAGAGATTCCGTTGCCCGCTTTTGTCGATGTTCGGTGTGGTTAGGGAAGGGGAGATGAAGGAAAATTAAGAATAAATGGCGAATCAAACAGAAGTGTGTGGTCGACGACACTCGGGGGAATGTTTACAACCGTAACGTAAACGACGATTTCCATTCCACCATGCTGATGTAGTTGATGATGATGATGATGATGGCGATAGCTGACTCAGTGTCTATCATAATGAAATGCACGACATGTGGTCAATAAGGCCAACATTTTCTCGTCCTAAAAAGCAAGGCGCAGTAGAAATCAGCATGTCTCACTCTCTGCGTGACACGGCGCGACGCGACGCTTGATGTGTCATGTGAAAACGTCAGATTGCTCGTGTATAAACACACAACATAGAAAAGTAATCAATTTTATGCCTCCCGTGGGTTTAATGGATCATTTTCCTCTTTGTCTAGCACCGAGGTTCGGTTCGGTAGACCTTTTGAGTTCAAACGGAGATTTCTCGAATCGAAAATGCGTTCGAAAATCAAAAGTGAGTAACCTGCATGCAATCAATGGTACAATTGAGTCAGTACGAAGAAGAGTATTAAAAAGCATACACACAATTCAAGGTCGATGGCCTTGGGGTTGTGGTGCCTCTGCAGCAGCAGCAGCAGAAACATCGCGGCGGGTAAGAGCGAGTTCAGCTGCTGGTTGTTTATTGTTCCGGAGCCAGAGTTTCACTGCTGCAGCAGCGCATAAATAAAGGAGCAAAAGAATGCAATAAGTGGAATAAGTAGGTACAAGGCTTGTCGGTACGTATGCAATATGCTGGCTTGATTCCGCCCAGCCAAGCGTGTGCCTCTTCCATACATGGTTCAATTTGGAAAACGGCGAACATGGAGGATTTCACTTCGGAACCTTCCGTCGTATGCGCTGCTGTTGGATGCTTCCGTTCAAGGCGATGCTGTTTGAATTTTGACTCGGAAGAAGGTTCAGTGTAGTTCAAAGTTGTGGCGTGGAGCATAAGATCGTGAATTATGCACAGATGCTGAAGGATTTCGGGATCATTGGTCGCAGACGCCGGAGGGGTGTGGTCTCTAGATTTGGGATGGATTGGGCTAAAGAGGATGTAGAAAAAAAAGGCTTTACATTAAATGTAGTTAGATTACAGTTAGTAATCAACGCTGGATGACGGACAGAAATAGCCAGGAGCAGGGCTGGAAAATGTCATTTTCAATGAAAAATCTCCTACGATGTTTACCGAAGTATCTGATAATCTCATCTGGTGAGGAGACGATGATTCGTCCATCGCAATTAGAAGCACGTTTATGTATATACCGGAGAACCAATTGGTCGCTTTAAAATCAACCA
The DNA here is from genome assembly GCA_034211315.2 of Aedes japonicus. Classification (NCBI taxonomy): domain Eukaryota; kingdom Metazoa; phylum Arthropoda; class Insecta; order Diptera; family Culicidae; genus Aedes; species Aedes japonicus. The sequence goes on along the minus strand of JASCZW010000541.1, from coordinate 124,699 downwards.
AAATACAGAACTTTAGAACATATTATGAGTCAACAGGCAGGCCTGCTCCCAAAGCCATAGACTCAACTAGACTCCTTTGCTAATAGCTTATTTCAAAACATGAATACTCAAAACATGGCTTATGATAAACTTGTAATACATGGATCCATCTAGAACTTTGTCTAACACTTTGCATTGCTCTTACTTTTATTCGTCGTTGTAAGACTCGCAGAGAACACACATAGAATACTCTCCCATCGTAGAAATTAATGTTAGAGCAATGCACTGTTACTCGAAGATGTAGGTAGTATGAATCAGTTTTGTATTATATTTGGACTATATGTTGTACGCTGTTTATTCGTCCCTTCAAAATGTTGCAGAAGAAAACTTTTTCGGAGATTTTATGTCTACTACTGACAACAGAGATCCTCATATGCCGACAATTGATATCCAGTCCATCCAAATTTCCTCAAAGCTAATTTCAGGAACTTCTTCTGAACTGCCTCCAGCCTTTGAATGTGCACCTCATATTGTGTGTGGTCGCCACATAAAGTCTAGTTTAGTCCTAACAAGGCTTATATAGATGATCAGGATTTCATGTGGTTCAGTAAAGTCTCGACCAAAGCGTCAAGTGAGTGCGAAAAGTTACAACGCTTCCTTCATAACTCAGTTGATATAGTCATTGAATGTTAGCGATGATGAATCTATAGGACCCAGGTGGCTACCCTGTGGAACTCCTGAATGAATGCCAAAAGAACTGGATTTGTTGTTGAGTACTTTGACATATTACATTCTGTTCTGGAGATCTGTCCTAGTCCATTCGAAGTACGTTCCGTTGATGCCGAAATCCACTACCGTACGCGTTATGCTATCTATTCCCATCACATCGAAGGCCGTGCTCATGCCCGTATAGACGCTATCGACTTGATATCCTTGGGATATATATTCCGTAACCAAGGAACTGAACTCACACAGGTTCGTCATCACTGACTTTCCTTTCAAAAATCCGTGCTGCGCATTCGGTCATAGAGACGGGAGTAAACAATTCGCTCTAACACTTTTGGGATTGCGGACTGCATCGCTACACCCCGGTAGTTCTCAGCATCAGAACGAGACCCTATCTTGTGAACTGGAGTTATGTGATTGAACAGAATAGACAGTGGTGCGACGAGTTCTTGCTTGAGTTCCTTCAGAAATTTAGCAGAGAATCTGTCTGGACCTGAAGACTTGCAGTGTAATTGAGTGGCAGCAACCCTGTCAGCTAGAAAGAAGATGGAAGTATGCTTTTCATGCATTTTGCAGTGGATTGCAGATCAAACTTCAACCATATACGATACAATCAACCTCGAAGATACTATGGTCGAACATATCAACCTTCGGAGTATATAAACATAGTCAGGACACGTAGGTCCTGACTACGACTGACAACGGGGCACGAAAACACATTGGGTCTCTTCATACCACTAGCAGCACACTTGTTGCAATATAGTTGATGTTATTCCAATGCTACTCAATTCGGTCACAATTAAGTCAAACCGCTGCTGAAACCGATTATGACGACTTTGTGTTGTTTGGGACGTGCACCTGTTCTAACGCTCACTGAAAGTACAATCCTAACGGAATTTGTTTTTGGGAACAATCGAGCAATCCGCAACAGATTCAGTGAGCGAAAGTATTCCTTAAAATGCACGTTAATGTTATAAATCACGTTTTTGATGCCTTTCGTTTGACCGATGGAGGGTCAAAATCTTTGAATTAGATTTTCTTTTATCTTTATCAGGGTGAATTTTAGCCTCTGATGAATAAATGAGAGAATGCAGAACAACACTCGGTCAAACCTGCGTATGATTTACTTATGAAAATCTACGGTATAATTTCATAATTTTGATTAAAATGCGATCTTCATCCAACAAATTTGCTTGTAATGCTGCGTATAAATACCTTAGACCAATATATCGGTATATTCTGCAGGATTCGCTAACTATAATGAGCAGGATTATATATTTATACAAAAATCACGGAAATTCGTTTGAAATTGCAGAACAATCTGTTAAAATTTGGCTGAATGCCGTACAAAACTCTTACAATTTGAGTAAGATTTACTCGAATCTACAGGTAGTAAGCTTGTCTAGATTCTATTAGAATTCTAACCAACATACCTTTTGAATTCAAACCCGAATAACCCAAGAAATATTCATTTTGATTCCCTAATGTCTTGAACGGATCCAAAAGCAATGAGTATCTAACATTTGCAATATCGTCGCTTCGTTTTTAACGGAAAATATAATACAAACTCGTCGTTGCAAATTCAATACCATTTTGAAAACTGTCATTGTATATACTTATATTTTGTGCACACACAATCGCAGATGTACTCAATACGGCGTAACTTTTACAAATGTCATGCTATCCAGCAAAAAAATTCAAAGAATGTCAATGACAGATGTGGCAACCTAAGAAAAAAACTTAAATCGGGTGACTGAGAGCGCCACACCGTGGTGATTCCGAGAACTTTGTGAGAAAGGTGGTATGTTCTTTTAAAAACAAAAGTGTGGACATTTTCCAGCAAATCAATTTAATCATGGGAGAAATTGCTCTCATTTAGGTCATGGATCTAAGATTGGACCTATGCTTAAACGTCGATATGTTTTAACTATTTGTATCCTAAAAATCAAAAACATATACATTAAGTTAAGGTCTTTTTTACACGGTTTATTTTCGGCGATAACTACAGAACGGAACAACTTATAGACCAAATTCAAATCACATTTTACGATTTGGCCAAGAAGTAATCTTAAGGCAATTTTTCAAAAAATTCACAATTTTGGAGTAAATACTCAAAATTTTAAAAACTGTATTTTGAACATTACATGGAACGGTAACACATGCAATCAAAATCGAGGCAATTTAAAATGTTAAATGTTAAAATGCATGTGAATTTATCAACTCTATTTAGCTTTTTTTTTTACACGGTTTCATAGTTTAAGTGGAACTTATACCCCTGTGAAAACAAACCGTTGTGTCTCGATGAAATATCAGTATGAGAACAATAAAAAAACAGGCAATTTTTATCGATAGGCTCAATTCAAGATTCATAGACCCAAATTAGAGTCATTTCCACTACAGAATAATTTTAAAATCAGCTCTTAAAACGAATTCAGGAAATCGATCTGAATAAGGAGAAATGACAAGTTGCAGCACTGGTTTAGATTCCTGTAGCAATTTTGATGAGAATGTTTAAGTCTAGAGTGAAGTTCATTCATTATACTGAGAAAATATGCTCATAATGTTGCTCGACATGCCGAACAAGATATTCTCACAACTCGAGTAAGATTCGCTCACAATTGTCTGCAGCATTTATTAAGAGTTCTGATCAGGAAATACAGAAGTATTGGTTCAGTAGGCTGAGAATAATTAGCCCCAATCGAGTTTGGCCAAATTTGTTTAGCTTGTTCCATTTCGAACTCTGATGAAAGATTGATCTGCCTTTCAAATAGTCCTCCGCTCAATTTTCAACAACTTCTAATCAACTTTCACAGCCTTCCGTGCACTTACGGAACGAGCAGCACTTTCTCTTCATATCTTCGTTCTAGCGAAGTTGCTGTTCACTAGTAGAGCTTCTAGAGCTTCACTCCTAGAGGTGATGAGAAAAATTTTCTTCTAAAAAGTTCCAGTTATAGTGCATAGTGTAGAAAGTCCATAAAAAGGGAAGTCATACTGTTGGAGGACCAGTATTAAATAAAACACTTTACCGACTTTCTCTCTGAAGTCATTAAGTAAAAGTACGACGAGAGAATAATAGGTAAGAATATACGTTGTGATTTCAAAAAAATCTCGAGCTGAAGATAGTTTTCTCTGCCATGTAGGCATTGGTAAGTGTGAACAAACAATCGCTAGAACCATTCCAAGCCACTGGCAGTATATGAGCACGTTCAGACGCGCATTCTGTTGCCAGTCAAAGATATCCTTCGCCTTGCCTATCCAACATTTTTGAAGCTTGGTAAAAGGCTGTGTGTTCAATCGCGTACTGCCTTTCAAATAGCCATCCGCTAAATTTTCAACTACTTCTATTCAATTTTCACAGCCTTCCGTACAGTCACGAAACTATCATCACTTTCTCTTCATATATTTGTTTTCGTTATGTCCACTCCTAACCAAACATAAGCAATGAAGTTTGCACACGTCGTGAATGGAACTTCGAAGAGGAATAATTCGTTGAAGCACTTGCATGAAACGGATCCAGTTACTGATACGTTTTTTCCACAGTAGTTTCATGCATGCAACCTTCGCAGTAAGAGAGGATTTGGTATCTACCTTAAGAAGACACGAGGAACCCCCGTTTCTTTCAGTAGATATTAAAAGAAAAGAGAAATGAACAGTCGAAGAAAATAGTTAAACAGCGTGCCCTGTTTAGTGTACAGAACAAAAATTCTGTTAAAAGTTGTCGTTTGGAGCATCGAGTCTAAGAAGGTTAAGTGATGCTTCATTTTTCTTTACTTGTTTTGGGCTCAAGCAAGATGAACTGGTTCTAATTGAATTGGAGGTTTATTTCAAATTTATTCCAAACCCCAGGGAACAATAGCTTGAAAGATTGTGCAATGAACGCTTATCGTTTTGAGTAAAATTTGCTGAAAAATCGGAACACAATTCAGTCGTAATTCCGAGCCAAATAAGCTAATAATCCTAAATAAGACTTGTTCGTTGCTCTTCGAACGATGGGCTCAGATTCCCGAAAAAAGATGATCTCATGGAGGGAACTCACCGGTCTGGATCATGCTCCTGTCTTTGTCACGTTTCGACTTCACGTATTCAACTAGTTAAAGATTTTAATTTGTTTGTAGATGTTTTGAAGCTTAATTTTGTAACGTAAAAGATTTTAATTTGTTTGCAGATTCATTTGAAGCTTAATTTTGCGGATAAACACACAATAAACTCGTGAAATAAACGAAGTTTATCATTCATTCGTTTACCAAGCATCTAATCCAAATGGGAAACTATGCCAAAACTGGAGCATTTACCCTACTCAAGATTATAAAAAAAATCTGTATTGGGATTCATTGGAATCCCAAGTAGAACTTGTACGGAATCAATATCATAAGAAGCATTTGCTCGGCACACTGCGATAGATTCGCCCACGAGATGACCCTAGTAGCACATTTGTTACAATTTGGTTGATGAAACCCATATGGGACTTATTACAGTCACAATGAAGTTTCTGCCAGTTATGTGCACAGAAACAAAAGTGTTCTCAAAAATATAAACGTGGTACAGTCTTCGATTACGTGATACAGTTCTCAGTGTATTTTTGCTTGTTCTCCTCCATGAATGTAGTTCACGGATTTGAGCACCGAAAGTTTTTTTTTACTCAATAACAAAAACTTCAGTAAGAAACCATGGTGAAATTGAAATTACCAGGATTTGCTCATATACTAATTAAAAAAAAGTCATCAGAATCGCCAGGCAGAACTACTGAATGCTAAAAGAAATAGTCATTTATTCGATCGGCATTTTAAGTGAGATTTGCTGTAAGCTCTGATAATTATTTAATTCCAATCTCTTGTAGGATTAGTTAAGAATCCTAAACAGGATTCTTAAAACAAAAATTGAGTAAGGTTTGCTGAAAACTTTGAAAATGACTCAATCGGAATCTCTAGTCAGTTTCTTTTGGACAGTCTCATACAAAGTTCTTTTATACATCCGAACAAGATAGGCAAATATTTGTTAGTAAGTAACAAAATTCAACTCGCGTCGCGTTTTCATGACTGTACTTATGCGAACTTAGTTCTTAAGTTAGCACAACATCAAAACAATGAGTGAACATTATTCAAACACGATAAAGTCAGATTTTTTTTTTCATGGGAAAATTATCTCAGGCTTCGGAGCAAGAAGAATCTGAGATTTCTGATCAGAATGCGCAGATAATCCAGGTACGATTTTGAAAAGATTGTGGGCAGAAACTAGAGAAATATTTATTGAAATTTTACAAGTTTTAGTGAGATTTTATTGTTGAATATGATTTTCTAAAAAGCGACAATTCTGACCGACATCTTTTTGAAAATCTTTCTCATTTGCAACACCAATCGACTTTTTCGAAAATTTGAACAAGATCAGCTCTGAACCTTATTGTCATTAACAACAAAATCCATATTAAAATTTTCTTAAAATCCAAAGGAAAATACGCGCAATGTTGTAAGTAAGAATCCCTAACAATTTGAGGTGCGTCCAACCAGGGTGTCGTGTAACCTCACTTTATACACATCCATCGACTTTTGAACTAAGATTCGATGCCTAATTTACAAACGATAACCATTGAACCTTTGAATACAATACAATATTTCAAATATAAAACAATAATTTGTGGTAAGTATTTACAATACTTTTTTTGTTTCCATCCTCTTCCCCGTATATTTGAAACTGTTTTCAAAAAAATCCAGTGGGTGCGATTTGGCAATCGCTATAGGGACAATGTTCTTCGCATTTCTACCATTTGGCAACACTTCCACCATCAATTTGTTCCTCTAGCCGAATAACCAGGAACGTTGATGATTTGAAATCGATTAAAGGATTCAATACTGTTGTGAAAACATCTTTACTAGAAGAATTCTAGACAAAAAAGTCAATAGGTCGAAAGTAACATTTGTAAACAATGACCTCTTGCGTATTTTTCTGGGATGTGCTTGCTTCCACAACCAAAATAGCACCAGAAACAGATAGAAGGAGTTATTACCATCCCATCGGTAGTAGATATAGATGTAAGCAATCTGGCATTTCCAGGAAATTAACGTTTTAAGTCGTTGTTTACAATTGTTCCTTTCGACCTTTTGACGATTTTGTCTAGAATTATGCCATCTACATGGTTTTGATTTTGTGGGTTTGCCACACAATCTAAATTTAAGGTGAATGTCGCTACAATCCAAAAAAGCCCGCCACTTCAAATTATCAGAGGAACAAATCTAAGAAACTACAGAAATTTCAAATGCCCAACTTTAATAGGATTCTTGCTGCACTGCTGCATGCGAGTGTTTATGATTTGGCAAGTGAAATCTTGGTAGTTTCTAAAAATCGAAATGACGATGCAAAACGGCCAATGATGGCGGCCATTTTTGTATTCCCGCGACCTTCACCTCCGCTGAAACAAGCTTCTCATGACAAAATAATCCGTCAACCTAAATCTTACAAATGGTTGATTGATTTGCCGACCATCATCATACATTCGTTGCAACGTCAAACGAGGGAAATCCCCGATCGCACGGCTAATTCGTTTCAGATACATAAATGTTGCAGATATGGGCAGCAAACCAACTGCGGCTGAATAAAGTCCGTGGGGAAACATACACGCCAAATGCGAACCATTCGGTTTCTAATGGTGGTTTATTTTTAGTATCATTGTATATACTTATATTTTGCGCACAAGGGGCATTGTGACGTCACCACACCCATCAACGACGACGACGATGAAGACGACGAAGACGGACAGCATCGGAGACGGGGTTATTTTTCTCTGTTTATTATGTAGCATACTAACACACACGCAGTCAGACCGCGACAGGCACAGAGCAGCCCTCGGTTCCAATTCATTCAATGCGCGTGTATATTCGTAGACAGATACTTACGCTGCTGTCGTTGCCGTCATTCGTCGAATGTTTGTTTGTTTGTTTATAAGCTTCAATCGAGCGGAGCCTGTCCGTGAATGTCAATATTATCTAAACATTTTTTTCTCGCTAGTTGGCAGCACAGTGCGCACTTGATTTCTGGTTCTCTCTCTCTCTCTCTCTCTCTCTCGCTGTGATTTTTTTATTAATGATAATCTTTGATTGCTTGTGCTGAGAATAATCACAGTTACTCTATTCGAAGGTTGTCTGTCTGATGTTGGAGAGAGGGAGAGAGAGAGATTAGTGAGTTCTCTCGTTGTTCGAAAGAGAATTCTCACTCTCTTCTCACCAATGCTGCTTCGAGAGCAATTTTTGAGAAAATAAGGAGTAATTTATTCAAAGTGTTAATTTCCGTAATGGCTGCTGTTAGATGTAGAAATTTGAAACCATTCGTTCGGGAATATGGTTTCTAGTACTTTGCCAGATGAATCATTAATCATAATTCTTATCGTTTGATTTGTGAGAGTTGGAAGTCGAACTCTCATTTGAGGTCATCATTTAGATTAGACGAAATACCAAAGAATGTAACACTCTTCAGAAAGTTACCTGTGAGGGTAACCAATGGTTCCTCGCATGATAGTAAACGAGTCTTATTGAAATTTTTGAACATATTATTTCATCATTTCTACGAAAAACGATTTTATTACAACTTTACATTCTCTCGTCTTTATTATCTGCTTCGTAATGGTATGTGTGAGAGCGTTCCTCGATTACTCACGCTCTTCTCGCTCTCCGCTCAGTTTCCAAATTCCACTCATACAACCTCGTACCGATTTCAATCACAATCACATTCTCCTTCTTCCGTTTTTGTTGCCATCCATCGAAATTCGTGTGTATTTTTTTGCTTCGCTCTTTGTGACCTCATTCGTGTTATTATACGCCACACCGTTCGTCGTTCGGTCCCTCTCTGTCTCACCGTCCTTCCCCTCTCTGTTACTCTGGTTCTGTCTTTGCTGCCATCCTCCACCCGCGCACCTGGTGACTAGTGGTGCACCGAGGCTGTTGCGAATGGTTTGTAGTAGCCAAAACCGGTGTGTACATAACCTAAGAAGGTCTCGTCCCCGTTAGCCCCTTGCCCCGCTCTCTTCCTCTGCCCACCGTTGTTGAACGTTGTGTGCTGCATTCGAAACCGCCCGTTCCTCCATTATGGCCAAGACGTTGTCGTAGTCGTTTTCTTACTCTTCTTCGTTGAGTTTAGAAGATCACATGCGCATTCATCCGCCCCTTCAGCTACCTCACTCTCGATCTTTTGACGACACGCGTTCCTCTGCAGGAATGTCTACCCCTCTCATTGACTCTCTTTTACCTTTCCATCGACCGACCCACCATCTTTGTGGCTTGTTGTTGTTTTCGTCGATGTTGGTTGTTTTGAACCTTTTTGCAATTATTGTAATCAGATAGGATTGTTTTTTTCTTCTTTGTCTCTAGGAATAGTTTGCCTTTTTACTTTCATTTACCTTCCAATACTAATAATTATATTTTCCTTCATTTTTCTTTCAGATCCAAAGCGTGAACATTGCGCTTCCCCGTGACACGGCACGGTAAACTCCCTGTGTACAAACCACCTTTTCCCATCTCCCACACTGAAGGGCAGTGCTGGCTTGAGGATTAAAGCGAAAAGTTTTGTGCAATCAAGAACAGGAAAAAAACAAGGAATACGCAAACAATCACAGCAAGCCTTGTTGCGAGTATTATTTTTTCTTTGCTTTCAACTCAAGTGATGCAGAAGCACTGAACGGCAGTGTAGCAACGGGAAGAAGAAATAAATCTAGAAGATCAGCTCAAACAGAATCAGTTCCTCGTTTGAAGAAGACGTCGTGAAGGAAGAAGAGTGTTGTTTTCTCGTTTTTTCGGAAGCCAAGCTACGAGTGAAAATCTGCAGTGCAGTGTGCAAGTGTGCAATAGTTTCGTTGCATCAGAAATCTATCCGTTCTATTTTCGGCGTTCTTCTGCTGCGAAGCAGTTTGGTTGGGTGACCTTTTGCGAGCTCGAAGGCAAGAGACGAGCAGAAGAACTCGAAGAAAATCGAAAGTGAATCGCACGGTTTCCGGTTCTACGTCAGTTGGACTTCACAGCACGGGAAGGGAGAAACTTGCTCGTGTTCTCTCCCTGCTCCTCCTCGGTCTATCGGCCTCACCACCGTTAGCATCGAACACCTATCCGTACTTCGCCTGTGTTCGGTTGTCAGAGTGGCAAAATTGCGCACCTACTACTACTAGGCCTCTGCTAGTCCGGAGACACAGAATGGAGCGCGAGTCGAATCCAATGCAGCCGATGTGTCGATCAGGTTGTGGATTCTACGGCAATCCCGCCCAGGATGGCTTATGTTCAGTATGTTATAAGGTGAGTCGGTTCGTCCTTAATCTGGGTGGGTCGTTATCATTTTAGGATTAGAACGCAGCGCGTTTCTTACGAAGCAATTGGAGCAAATCCAGTTTGAGATTTAGATGTCAACATGCTGTGATTTGGTCGAATTTGTTCCTTGAGACTCCGATGATATCTGGCGAAACGTTTGAAGTAAATCTTATTTAGGTTTGTAAGCGAATTCTGTGTACGTTAGTCCCTTGTCAATCAGGGTCAGCATGCAAGAGGTCAACCCAAAATTGATTCGTTGCGGATGCGTTTGCGAGAATTTGACAGTTTTTCCCACGGAACGCAAACGTATCAATTGAGGGCCAGCCATAATGTTTGCAGCCGAATTCTACTACACGGCCATCAACTTTATTCAAGTCGACATATATAAAACATAAATCTGATTTAAGTCGATGTTTTAGATATCAAGCTGAACAATGCATTAAGTCCTATGTAACACTCTCTTCGTCGACTTTCTCTTTGCGTTCCTACGGCTATGTAAACACATTTTCAAGTATTTTCAACATACAGTACGTTAAAATAAAGTGTAATTAAGGATCCAATACGCCAAAAACATCAGCAAATCGTTTAATAGACAAACTATTAACGAATGAAAAAGTCGACGAAGAGAATTTCTCCATGTTACCTAGGACCTAATGCATTGTCCAGTTTGATATCAAGCGTAGGAACCGTAGGAACGGAAGAGAAAGTCGGCGAAGAGAGTCTCAATGTAACTAAGGACCTAATGCATTATTCAGCTTCATATATCGACTTGTCAATGTCAGTTAAATTTACTCATATTTGAGTGACTCAACTTTTGACAAAAATTAGTCAAATGTTGCAAAATAAGTAAATAGCATTAAATGAGCAAATAGTACTGTTGTAAATAGCAGGGACCCGAAATTGAAGAATAGCCGTGTTGATTCCGATTGGTTAGTTAACAGTGCATTCAACAAATCGTGGGTAGTGAATCTTGCTAGTGATTCTATTCCAATTATCCTCAGATGATTCTCGAATCTTATGCTTTGTGCAACCTACAAAGTTATAACATGATACAAGACTATCTTGACGTTTTTCATGTTGTTACTTTTTATATCACCCTTGCATCATGACTGAAGATTCTGATCAAGGATAGCAAGACAATATTGCTTTGTCTGATGTGCGAGTTTCTCTCAGGGTGTTGAACAGAGAAGTCTAGAGTTGAAATCTTATTGGAATCCAACTTTTGTCAGTAGTCTAAAAAAATCCAATTGAAGCATGCAGACATGTTTGTGAATTTTACTAAACCTTCTGAGCGAGCGGATCTTCTTTAGGTTTATGAGATAATTTATCTGGACCATTTGGCCTTCTAATACGACTGAATAATATTCTAGATTTTTTAAGCTAAGTTCCCTCAGGATCAGGACATTGAGTGTTCATTGCGTAATATTTTTACTTTTGTTTGCTATTTTATCGAGTTGGACTGTTATTATAGCATGTCCAGTTTTGATTACTGTTTGCAAGGATTTACAATTTACTAGCATATCTTAATTACGAAATATGAGCACGTCTTGCTCAGAATTCTGAGCAAATTCTTCACAGGACTCTGCTTGAATCGCATATTTCTCGGAGTTTCCATGCAGATTCTGAGCAGGCTTTACTTAGAATTCTATTAAATTGAATTAAAGCATCACCAAATTTGATTGCAAATCTTCATGAGAAAAAATCTTGGAAAACCATTGCTCAGGGTTCAACAAAGTCGAAATCTTCTAAACTCGATTTTCTAAACGGTGAAAATAACAATGACGGTATTTAAAAGTGTCACTGTTACTTTCGTTGCTTCGTGATTCGTGTTGCAAGTCTTAAATTCTTACCGAATCCTGATCAGGGGTAAGGAGAATTTGATTTGGAATCAAGCTATACTCAGCATCCTAAACATATCCTTCTATGCAGAGCGTTTGAATGAATTGAAATCGACATAGAGTTTTCATAAGGGCCAATGTCGCAAAATTACGAAATATTACGTTTAAATCCGTTATAATTGCTCATCCTTTGGTGTCAAAGATTAAGCAATTACAACGAAATTAAAAGGAACTATCTCATCCCACTCTGGTTCTGTTACCAAACGTATTCTTATCAGAATTCCAACTCAACTCTGCTGAAATTGTAAGTGAATCTTACTCATACTGCAAGAGAATCGTTTTCGACATTTCAAACTGAATTTGTTCAGTATCACTAGCATTTCTTTCCCAGTATTGTTTTCGTCAAATTTCACTCGACTGATTTTTGTGATTTTGTCGAGTGGCACACTGTAAGAAAATGATGATGAACTTATAAAAATGCCCTTAATAAGTTAATAGAGAGTGAAACGAACCAGGTTTACTGTATTTGGTAAAGATATAAGCTAAAAAAATCCTTTTTGGTCAGACAAAATACTCGAGGAGTAATTGAAGGTGACCATTTCACAAAAGCGTGGTTCAAGAGCGTTGTTCAGAAACACTTTTGTAATACAAAAAGTAACGACTAAAAGGAAATTGTAGCTTCTATTTTGGGAAATTAACTGAAAATTATTTTTTTCCATCTGAATCTGACATTTCTGACCTGCTTGAATTTGAAGATCGAATTGAGAAAAAAAAACATCAAAAAATTTATATTGACGGTGCTGATTTTAATTTTCTTATTTTATGTATTCTTCGGAACAAATGTATGATGTGTGAAATCAATTATGTATGTATATTCAATTTAACACCCATTGGCTGATAATAGTATTATGAAAGAAAACTTTTTGCAACAATCGTTTAACTGACCATTGAAAGCAGATTTAATCCGGGTGCAAGAAAGTGATAGCTCTATTGCAGATCCACACACTTAAAAAATTTTACAGTATTCGGTAATTTTTTATCGTACTTTCAACAGCTGAACGTTCGGTAATCCGATTTGACGGATGTCGGTAAAATTTGTGAAAGTTCAGTTTTTAAAATAATTATTTATAATCAGATAGATCTCACCAATTGACGCATCCGAAATAACACTAGCTTGATCAGTCGTAAAGATTAAAATTGTCTATGTTGAATCGTAGTTATTTTCATACACTCGCGACAAAACAAATACAATCAATACGTTAAAAATATCCCTAGTAGCACACTTGCTGCCATTCGGTTGAGAAAACGTAGATTTGACTTGTTTAGTCAGAATCAAATTGCTACAACTAATAATGATTGTAGTGTGCTGCTTGGGATGTTGCTAAACCACTCGTTAGATGTGCACCGGCATTGCGAAAACGGAACCTATTATACCTGAAATAATTTGCAAACTATGCAATTGTGTATAAAATGTTTTCAGATTTGGTAACACCAGTCAGCAAAACCCGTTCAAAGACACTTTCAATACAAATTTCGGTCGGTTTGTGAACTTGTGTGAGCGAGAACAAATTCAATGGTGGATTTGTGTAGTACTAGTTGGAAAATATTCTTTTCTTTGCGTGGAAAATAAGACTAGTCCGGCAATGAAAGTATTTGACTGCGTATTTGGGTATTTAAGGTTGTAGCAATGGGCTTCTTTTGGAGAAAGAATGAATGATATAAACAACATTGATAACAGTATTTGCTCAAAAAAAGATTGGCCGTGCAGTGCTCCAGGTACCCATAGAAATGAGATGCCACTGATTCAAATTCTACGTAAGCATATTTGTTAATTCCCTTGTTGATTTTTATCATGTATCATGATGCAGTTTTCTACATCTGAGTAATTGGCAGTATTCGGAAAAAAATGTTCTTCAATGAAGGAGATTTAACTTCCCCTTGAGAAAATAAAGTTATTTGGGAATATGATAAATACGCTCTTGTTTTACACGGTTTGTTTTCGGCGATAACTCCAGAACGGAATAACTTATCGACCTCATTCGGATCATATTTTCCTCAATTTTAGCAACCTTCACAGTATCCGAAGACAAAGCGATACTCCTAGTAGCACACTTGTTGCAAATCAGTTAAAATAACTGGTTTGTAACAGATTTGAGTCACAATCAAGTATTTGCAACCTAATTTGACGGATGTGTGTTGCTTGGGTCAATGTTGAATCTTAACCTCATCTGCATTTGCGTCAAGACGTTTCTTACTATACATAATAATTCAACAGCTACTTCATACATTCCCATTTAATCTTGAATCGCAGGGGTCTAAAAAAATACTTTTTTACGGTTTACGATTTTTTAATGTTGTTCTTGTAAAACTTACTAAACATTTTGAAATATTTTATTTAGCATGAAAACATTACGTATCTTGAGTTTTACTGCGAACGTTTATAACGACTTCTTATTTTTATTTCTTTAGTCGGGAGATTGTTTTGAATGTAGTTTTTCTTGAAACTACATTGAAAAATCTTCCATTTTTGGGATAATCCGTAAAAAATTGTTCAAGAGAATGATTTTTTATATTACTTTTAAAGAAAAAAGATGTTTCGTACCACTTTAATACAAGAATGATCACCGTTATAGAATAAAAAGTTCAATATGGAAAAACTAAACCAATTTCAACGAAATTCCACTTCAATTTTTTTTTGTGTAATTAAAACTTGTGAAAATTTGGCTCTGGCGAGCTTTGGAGTGGATGAAGTTATTTTTTTTTATACGTTCTAACTACTTATACTTTGACAGATTCGCTTATGCAGTCTACTATGTGCAAAATTCTTTCGTTTCTCGAACTCGGACACCAGTATGAAGTCGTTTAGTTTCTCGAACTCGGACACCACTATGAAGTCTGCAAGTGGTAGACGAAGTACGCATATCTGTCGCTGTACGCTGTAGGATAAGCAGTTATAACGGAATTGAAAAGCAATAACTCAACCTATTCATAAGCTCTAAGGGGTTCTACCAACATTATGAGAACTTGACTCTGCAAAGTTCATTCGATTGAGCCTACACACATAAATGAACTTAGAAGAAAAAAAAAACTTGTTAGCGTTCGCCAACGCATCGCAGTTTTGGCGCAATGGGGTCTCGTATGCATTCTCAACTTTGTTCATGAAACAGGTAGTCATTTGGCTCACAAAACTATTCCCTGAGCGAAATGAGAATTCTGTTCGTCTATGAACAGTCCAAGACGAACTCTAAGCCTTTAGCTATTATATTCAGCATTAAAATTTCCTTTAATGTACCTAGAGAAGGTCAATAATTATGTAACGCAATAAGGGGAGAGGGGCGGTGTGAGTTTGGAAAACGTGACAATCTATACAAAAAATTAAGGTCCATTCAAAAAACGTGACAAGGGGGACCTATAAAGTTACTTTTTTTGCAAACGAAATTCATAAATTTTTGATAATTATCCTTGACGTATAGCTGATCAGAGAAAATTCAAGATTTGACAACGAGTTGTTAGTAGATAACATGTTTCTATAAGCAGCAACACGTACGGAGAATACAAACATAACAATTATAGTATGTTTCTATAATTGGAATGGTCTCACCAATTTCAACTTTTCGATGAAATTCAACTTCTTTAGGAAATAGAAAATCTTTCTTGAGGAAAAATGGAGCTCCATTTGAAAATTTTATGGTTGATATAAAACACGCGGCTTATCATTTCCTTTGAAAATGTAACCCTTTCCTATCTCTACTAAGCTACATGTAATCCGTGAGCTTCTAGTGAACGTAGAATTGAGCGTCTCTGATGAGTTCTCTCACATTGAAATATCGGATCCGTAATGCTATCTATGATTAAATGCATGAAAAATAACCTGAATTTTTTGCTGCTGTTGTCACATTATATTAACTTAACTTAGTCATTTCGAGAATCTTCTTTTTTCTTCTTATATTAAAAAGGGGCACCTCCATCCTACATATCGCACTAATCAACACATGAGCCGGGACCAACGGGTTTACTTCCTTTCCGAAGGACCAGAGATTTTTGGCCTCAGAAGAATCTCACCAATCTCGGCTGGGATTGAACTAAGACCCATTGGGGTTCTTTGTGGCTACCACTCCACCACCGGCGCCGCCTATTTTGAGAATCAAATTCATTGAACTCGTTGCTTGAATTTTGATCACGTGACGCCTATGTTCTGACGTACTCTAGACCGATGATGATGTGAACTCTATTCCTCCAATATACGT
Organism: Aedes japonicus; assembly: GCA_034211315.2. Lineage (NCBI taxonomy): Eukaryota > Metazoa > Arthropoda > Insecta > Diptera > Culicidae > Aedes > Aedes japonicus. The sequence continues at coordinate 108,628 of JASCZW010000541.1, read as the reverse complement.
CCCTCTAGCCCATGAATCCTCCTGAGTTCGTTGAGTAGTTTGGCTTCGTCGAATTCGTACCTTGCAGATACCGCAATGTTCTGACTAAAATGTTTGACCACCGCATAATGTCAACAACACGTAACAAAACCAATCGGAATAGTTCCCTCAGCTTCTGCTGTTTATCGGTATTCGTATACATCTCCATGGTTAGCTTCTAGTTCTAATCAGCAAAAACTTAAAAACTGTCGGTGTAATTCTTCAGATCTTGTATAGCTCAGCTATCATCTATGATTTCTCGCATAACACATGTTGCTGTTCAACCCAATACCAACTACATGTGAGTACAGAAGAGTCTGGTAATCAAAAGATCAACCTGTTCAACGGATTCAATTTACATAAAGACTTCATTGACTTATTTGACTTATTTTAAATCGAAATCAGAAGACAAAAGTCAGGAATGGTCCACAAAGTTACTGAAAACACCAACATATGTTCTAATGCGATAAGCAGACGAATGCTTCTTGTTTCAAAAACATAGAAAGACTATGGCACGTTTAAAGATCAAAAGTTCCACAAATTTTTGGCTTAAGATTTTCAATTTTTAACCAAAAATTTTCCTTTCGGAAGACGTTTATTTTTATGGAATAGTACAACTTGGTGAGTTCATTACGGCTAATAAAAATAAAAAAAAATAATAAAAATTGAAAATTAAAGCAGACGATAACTTAGCTTTTTGCTTTTTTATTTTTATTTATTTAATTGTGCATTATATAGTCATCTTAAAACTAAATAGTTACTTAATTAGACTGCATGAATAAACTACGAACTTTTGAGTTGACTCCAGTCATTAGGGTCTGTGCAGACTTCTCTGCAACCAATTTAGCTGCTTTTGCCTAAAATTTTCGAAATTTTTCTATAGTTGTAGCTTGTTGTTTATATTGAGAGAGTTCTCTTTTCACGAGCTCTTACCGGTGAATTTGAGCCGTCACATCATGTTTATCATTACGGTTCGGTACAGTTTTCACCTTGAACGACTTCATACCTTGCTGATGCTTGGAAGTATGCACGAAAGTTGGGGACATTTTTTAATGTCTAGCTACAGTACGTACCGAAAGATCTGGTCTTTCAGTATGGTGGTTCCTGAGATCCGTTTTTTGTTCCGCTCTAGCCTTCCTGGCTGTTGTCAAACGTGTATCGAAAGATTTAAGAACGTTATGGACAGTGATTGAAGGAAAAACAAAGCTTTTTGCAAGTTTTACTGACAGATCCGGATTTTCATTGCAATCGCACACAATTTTCGCACTTGCTCTTCTTTCGACGCCATCTTCGATCTAAAAGCTAGTAGTATCACCAAAAATTGATTTTACACAATGAACAGACAAACGGTCATCAGTATGCAACATATTTCACGCGGTGATGAATTATTTCCAGTTTTACAATGCTAGTATAGTATCTATTACATACTAGCATTAAAATTTCAATGAAACAACGATTTCGATCACTATTATATATAAATCAGAAGCTAGCTTTGTTCTCTGTCTGTAATTGTGCTAGGTTGTGTTGAAATTTATACGTTAATTTGTAAACTACGATCTGAATCCGTTTACTACTTCCAATATTACTATCAGCATTCTCTTCTTTGTTTACATTCTGCATGTTCGCCCAAATCGCAAATTGCTTACTGGGTCAAGAAAAGCAACAGAAAAGAAATGTCTTTTTCAGTGGCGCAATTGGATTGAACCGGGAGAACTACTCAATCAGATGAAATGGAAAAATAACTCTTCAATAGCAGAAACAAAAATTGTGGCCGACGATGACGATAGGCAGTAGTCCATTTTTCTCTTGTGATAGCATATAACAACCCCAAAAATTCGTCTAATTTGTATCGCTCATACACACTTCTCCTCTTCTCTAAAATGCAGGATTCCCTAAGAAAAAAGCAGCAACCGCCAGTGAGCAGTACGCCAGTCACTTCCAGTGCGCCTCCGCCGCCTCCGTCTGGTGCCCTCTCGAGCGCTGGTTCCTGCTCCAACATCGGCACCGTTGTCACATCGCAGATCTACACCAGCACAGCAGCAGCCGCCTCCACAGCATCCGTCTCCGCCAGCGCCACCTCAATCTCACCAGTCACAGTGACAAACACCGCACAGCCCACAGTCCACAGTGCGATCTTTAGTTCCGACATCAAGGATGTAAGTATATAGTAGGATTAGTTAGCAACAAATGAATGAATGATCCCTTGTTAACGCTCGCTCGGTTAGACGGAAGAATGTGGCGAACATTTAGAAGATTGCTTGGAAGAAGATGAATGGGAAGATTTAGAGGATTCCGATTCGGATGTGGGTGAAAGTTCTGGGGACACTAAATCAAACGAAGAAAATGAATGCGAAGAAGCAAAGGGTTCAGTGAAAAGAGTAATGATTTGGGAAGTTAACACATTCAACATTTAATAATACTCAATTCATTCCAATTGCAGAAAATCGACGATGAAAGTGAAGCGAGCTGCAGTGGATCTAGTAATAACTCCGCCGATGGTGATGACAAGGACGGCGACAAAGACAGTAAGAAGAAGAAGAACAGATGCGCAACTTGTCGCAAGAAAGTTGGACTGACTGGTAAGTTTTTCGAGGACATCGATTTTCAATTTTGGATCATTGGAACTGACCGCGTGTCATTTTTTCTTTTCTTTAACCCAGGCTTCGAATGCAGATGTGGTGGCCTCTACTGCGCGATACATCGATACAGTGATAAGCACGAATGCTCGTTCGACTATCGGGAACTGGGTGCGGCGGAAATTAGACGTAATAATCCTGTCGTGGTCGGAGAGAAAATTCAAAAAATTTGAACACTCGTGCCATCTAATATCTATTAATATACATATACATATAATTCAATTTAATCTTAATGAAATATAAATATAAAATAATTAAAAAGAAGAAAAAGAAAGAAAAGAAAGAAAGATAAAACAAAACACAGACACACACATACACATACACAACAAGAAAAAAAACCTTATACATATTGCCACAATAATAAATGCAAGCAAAAGTAAATTAATAGCTGAAAATGGTATATAATTGCAAGGCAGACAAACACACCCACTCACACAAACAATTCAGTCAGACAAATCAACGCAAACACATGCGACGCGCTTACACCAAGGGGTTTATTAGCGAAACATTAGCTCACACATACACGAAAATGGAGAACAAGAGGAAGAAGAAAAACGTCGATAGCATAGAATCAATTTGCCAATTATCTATTTTTGTAAACTTTGTTCGCTTGTAAATTAGTTTTGCCTCACACAATCATATGTACTACCTTAACTACTATCTACCTACTAATGCGAAAAACCAAGTAACCAACCAGAAGCTGAGAACAACTGGGGGCGTGGTGTGTGTGTTGTGTGAGCCATTGTTTTTCGGTGATTCTGTGATTTACTGCTGCACTACTTGGTGGGGCGAGTCTCTATGTGTGTATGTGTGTGTTTGTGTCCTGTCCGTGTGCTGCGTGTGCGATAAGGAATGATTAGGGAAAACGAACCTACTATCGCTATTATTACTACTACTGCGACACTCTATGTAGATATACACTCTAGGACTATGTTGTTTTCACAATGCCCTCTCCTCTGTTTCTGTTTTTGAGAATTTGTGCTTCTTGTTTTTTTTCTTCCAATTTACCTTTTGTAAAATGTATATAGATCGCTTTGAAATTGTTTTTTTTTTCTCTCTTTAAATTCAACCCACAAGAAATAACACACAACTACACACACTCTCTCTTTCGTTTAGGGTGGTAATGGGTAAGACAGAAAATGTGCTTTTACCCACTATTACCTAAACGAAAGAGGTAAAAAACAAATGAAACGTGTTTAGAGAGTATGTACTATTTGGCTAAGTAAGGACTATCTGCGGGAAGAAGTGATGAATAAGGAGCTAAAACCGTGTGTGAAAGAAAATGTAATGATTATAATAAATAGGTAGAAATCGAGCGAAATGAAAAACAGAAAATAAAGAAACAAAAGTGTAATCCAGTCAGAGAGCAAAACAGTTTGAAAGTAAAAACTGAAACTAAAGAAGAGGAAGTAAAACAAAAAAAAAAACAAACAGGAGAAGGAAAAGAAAGTATATTTTAGTAACAAAACAAAGGAAAAAAATATAAAACAAAAAAAGCGAAAAAAATCAACTATAAAAGTAGAACGGAAACCAGACAGTGCGAAAAAATACTTTCACCTTGTGTATAAAGATTAGCAGGAAAAAATGCAGAAGTTAATAATTGAAAAATGATATTTTTTTTTCTTTTTACGTTTAGTTTTATTTTGTGCCCTTGATAAGCTCTTGAAAACAGCGCAACTACATTGGAATGGATTTTTTTTTGTCAATAAGAAACAAACAATAAGTATAGAGAAATAACATTGTGTATTCTGCAGCATAATTTGAAAAAAAAATGTGTTTTTCTTTCTGTTTCGCGTTGCAAAATAGTCGTGTGCTATCATCAAAGTGGAAATATCCCTCAGTCACGAACACATTGAATAACTGTTTTATTCTATGGTTTCTTTTTTTTTTCTTAAGTAGCTAAACCGGGAGGAAAGTACAATCATGTCATGGTAGTTTGTAGTGATCCATTAAACTTTTGCTTGGGAATAGAATCGGTGCGAGATGGGCAGTCTCGACTTATTGTTTCTTTTTTTCGGCAGGGGCTTATGGAAGTTGGAAATTTGAGGTTAGCTAAGGATTCGGTCTGAATCGTCATAATTACGCGAGAATACGCACAGAATAGCAATACTAGGCATAGTTCCAATTTGCCGCTGATGATTTATCTGAAGTTACGGAAATGATGCCCTTGGTTCAACGAAGAAGACGGGTATTTCAGCTTATTAATTTCAATTAAAGAGGGTAACTGACGTCCTTTCTCCGTTTAACTACGGAATAATAACCAATGATGGGCGGCATATAGCTCGTGAGTCCAACCATATTTTCCCATCGTCAAAATATGAATTTGAAAATGACCGGGGTCAAATCTAACCCCGTTCTACAATTTGATCAAACTTTAATTAATCCTGCTAACGCCTTGAACGAGTTTATAGAAACCTTTAAATTTTTATTATCAATTGAATAAATCAACATTCTTAAATGTATCTCCACCGCAGCGCCTTTTAATCAAAAGATCTGAAATATATGTCCTAGTCGATTGATCTGAAAGGTGAAAACATAGTTCATCATAGTATATTTAAAAAAGTATATTATGATTCTTACCGAAAACGGTTTTAAGAACACTTTTCAGAATATATACAGTATTAGTTAATTCTGAAAAAAAAACCTATGTTGGATCAATCGCAAAACCCACTCAGAGACATGTTAAGTCTTATAAGGACTGTACAGATTTATAAAAGATGATTCAAAATCGATTTAGTAATCTGCTAAGGATAGTTCATCAACAGGTAGAGCGATACACATAACCTCTAACCCGAGAGCTAAATCTTCCAGTCTTCACCTCTAGAATGTTCAACTATACGTTTCTGTTGTTGTAATGAAAGTACTCGAAGAGCTGATCGTGGCGGATCTATAATAGTGTTTCTGACAGTGGTGTTTCAGAATTTAGGAAAATTCGATTGATTGGTGGAAATCTCGTTGAAACTAAAGACGTTTCTAACGGCAAACGATGGAAATGGACGGTTCTTTCGGGATTTATGTTCAAAGAGCAGTTTGAAAATGCCAGAAATCACACAATGGGTTTAAATTTTTTGATGGTGATGATTCCAGGAGTCGAAATAGTCTGTGCTAAAGAATGTAGTTATGCTTTTTAAACAGAAAAGACTCTGGTTTTGACAGCAACTTCTATCTAAAACCAATCACTGCACACCGTTAAGATCTATGGATTTGACGCACAAGGTCCTCCAGTCTCCCTATCAAGTCTTGAATGTGAAATAATTTGAATTTGCCGTCCCAAAACTGTGGAAGTAACACATCCCTTAGACAATCTGACATTAAGATTCTGTCTAAAAGATTTTCAAGTGTTTCTCAACATGAATTTGACTCAACAAGTTTCAGCATTTACCTCAACCGGGCACATGTTTGTTGTTCCCAATAGGCTGAAACTATGATTCTTGAAGCTGATCTGTCGTGAAAATTTGTCATTCCGGGGCCTTGAACTTCCATAAACTCTCTGGGCTTTAGTTCACAGATCTTTAAGCTCCATGGCCTCCGGACTTGTGATACAAGAGTCCCGGTTCCTTTTTCAAACATGATCTCTGGACCTGTCCTACAAGGCCATCGAACATGTTGAACAAAAACTCCGGAGTAGTCCTAGAAGGTCGCCTACAAAACACCCGGGATTGCCCTACGAGTCTTCCCGAGCTGTCTTGAAACGACTCCTAACTTATCCAACCAGGTCTTCGAACATGTCTTACAGGGCCTCCAGATTTATCCCACAAGGCCATCAGACTTGTCGTACAAGACCTCTGGACTTATCCTGCAAGATTGCCGGAGTAGTCCTACAGACTCTGGAGCTGTCCTACAAGGTCATCGGACGTGTTCAACAAATCTCCGGACTTGTCCAACAAAATCTGCCGGAGCTCGTCTTATAAGACCTTCCTACAAGATTTCCCACAAGACCTCCGGATTTGTCCTACAAGGTCTCCAGACTTACTCCTACAAGGCCTCCAGACTTGTCCTCAACTAAAGCTTCCGGAATTGTCCCTACAAGAGACTGTCCGGACATGTCCTACAAGACCGTCGGATTTATCCTACAAAGCTTCCTCAGATCGTACTGTCCTACAAGACCTTCCGGACTTGTCCTACAACTCGTGCCCTACAAGACCGCCAGACTTGTCTCTACAAGACCTTCGGACTTGTCGTACAATACCTCAGGAATTGCTCTTCAAGACCTCCGGGTGGGTACTATATGATCTCTGGACTTGTCCTACAAGACTACCGTAATTGTCTTACGAGGCCTCGGACTTGTCCTATAAGTCCTCTGGAGTTGCCCTACAAGACCGTCAAACTTGTCCTACAAGAATTCCGGACTTATCCTACAAGGCCTCGGATTTGTTCTACACTGCTTCCAGACTTGTCTTACAAGGCCTCCGTACTTGTCGTACAAGATCTCCAGACTTGTCATACATGAACTCAGGATCTCCTACAAGACCGCCGGACTTGTCCTACAAGACCAACGGACTTGTCCTACAAGACCGAATTGCCTACAAGTCCTGCAGGTTGCCCTACAAGCCCTCCGGAATTTCCTACAAGACCTGTGGACTTGTCCTACAAGACTGCCGGACTTGTCCTAATAAGGCCTCCGGACTTGTCCTACAAGACCGTCGGACTTGTCCTACAAGGCATCCGGACTCTTGTACAAGACCTCACAAATTGCTCTTCAAGACCTCCGAACTTATCCTACAAGACCGCCGGACTTGTCCTACAAGACCGTCGTGCTTGTTCTACAAGACCGCCGGACTTGTCCTACAAGAGCGCCGGATTTGTCCTACAAGACCGAGGGACTTGTCCTACAAGACCGCCGGACTTGTTCTACAAGGCCTCCGGACTTGTCCTACAAGACCTCCGGACTTGTCCTACAAGACCGCCGGACTTGTCCTACAAGACCGCCGGACTTGTCCTACAAGACCGCCGGACTTGTCCTACAAGGCCTCCGGACTTGTCGTACAAGACCTCCAGACTTGTCGTACATGACCGCAGGAATTGCTCTTGCATGTACTACATGGCCTCCGGACTTATCCTACAAAACCCCCGGAATTGCCCTACAAGGCCTCCTAACATGTTCTACAAGGCCTCCGAACATGTTCTACAAGGCCTCCGGACTTGTCCTACAAAGCCTCCGCACTTGTCCTACAAGGTCTCCGGACTTATCCTACAAGGTCTCCGGACTTGTCCTACAAGGTCTCCGGACTTGTCCTACAAGGTCTCCGGACTTGTCCTACAAGGCCTCGGAATTGCCCTACAAGTCCTCCGGACTTGTCGTACAAGTTGACTCCAAAATTGCCCTACAAGACCGCCGGACTTGTCCTACAAGACTTCCGGAATTGTCCTACAAGGCCGCCGGAGGTCTTGTCGTACAAGACCTCCAGACTTGTTGTACATGACCGCAGGAATTGTTCTTACAACGGTCTCCGGACATGGTCCTTCGAATTGGTCTTCACAGAACGTTGTCCTTCATGAAGTCTCCGAACTTGCCCTACAAGACCACCAGCTTTGTCCTACAAAACCTCCGGACTTTTCCTACAAGACCTCAGGAATTGCTCTTGGAGACCTCCGGACTTGTCCTACAAGGCATCTGGACTTGTCCTACAAGGCATCTGGACTTGTCCTACAAGACTTTTGGACTTATCCTACAAGGCCTCGGATTTACCCTACAAGACTTGTCCTACAAGGCCTCCGTACTTGTCGTACAAGTCATCCAGACTTGTCGTACATGACCTCAGGAATTGCTCTTCAAGATCTCCAGACTTGTCCTACAAAAGCTTCCCACAAGGTGTCCAGGTTTTTCCTACAAGGACTCCGGCTTTGCCTTAAAAGGCTTTCGGATTTGTCCTACAAGGCTCACCGACTTGACCTACAAGGGCTCCAGACTTGTCCTACGAAGCCTCCGAACTTGTCCTAAAAGGCTTTCGGATTTGTCTCACAAGGCTACTAGTCACTAGACCTGTTTTACAAAGTATTTGGACTTCTACAAAGTCGTTGAAGTCTTCCTACTAGGCATCTTAACTAAGAAAAGTTAGTCAAGACTTGTTACAAGGCCTTTAGACTACTTCAACAAGACATGTTGGATTGTGCTATGAGGAATTTGCACTTCTTCTACAGAGCCTGTGGCCTTAAAAAAAGTGTTTGGTCTCATCCAACCAATAAATTCGAAAATGATCAGCAAGGTCCCTAGATATTTGCTCTCAATCTCTAATATCTAAGAACTCTAATCGAGCTCCTCGAGGCATCTAATAGGCCAATTTTGTACGGCTTATGGGGAAAATGAGCCGTGTTTGATCTGCCCCTATTCCATCGCTTATCATGTTGATAAAATGGCTGATCCTCAAACAAGTAAACTGTGTGCTCGTGTTCAAATAATCCTCATAACCTCTCAGCTCATCTCAACTAAACATTCGAGCTTATTTCACAACTCCTGGATTTGTCTTACGAAAATCCAAAAATAAAATCTGTGAAACTTGTGCTACGGAATGTCCGAGTTTGTCTTACAAAGCACAGGTTTTTAATGTAAAATTTAAGTTCAGAGAACTTGTTCTACGATTCTTTTGAGCTAATACCACAGAGAACACACATCTAGACTCGAACCCTCGATTTACTGTGTAACTTTTTAAAAGCAATTCGTTGGCTCATCAGCGCCGCCTAGTCTAGGTTTCACCAAACTAAAATTGACAGACAGTCAACGACTATCAAATCTCGAGGCGAGCAGGTCATCAACATACGATGCACCAAAACAAACGGAAACGAACAGTAATTTAAAATGTTACAGCTACAGACATTTACACACAAAGGGCACTCCAGCTTGGATGTCTGTTCTCTGTGTTAATACTATTATAGTTTTTTTAAATTTGACCAAAACCACTGTAGGTTTGTCCCTGAGGTACTTCAAGTTGATGGAGCCCTACTGAATCAATTTAAGACATGCTGAACAGTTCCCAACTTTCCATAAATAGAAAACAGTCCACACATTAGACAACTATGTGTCCACCAACAGTAACTTTGGAAGGAACCTTCTTCCTAGTACCCGTAATCCTCAATTATCCAAATCAACGCCGAAGAGAGAGTACCACAAGAAGACAACAGGGAAATTCAAGTGCAATCAACTTAGCCATTTTTTCGTTTAATTCCTCGCCATTGTTCTTCCGTGAGACTCTTCTTCGTGCTCAAAAGTCTGCCCACGAACTTAAGTCGAGCTGCTCACTGCTCCTGTCGCATCAGCTTCTTCCCTTTGAAGTAGCAACTCACCCCTTCTTCCCCCCCTGAGAGCAATCCAAGCGTTCATTTTAGCGACATTAAATGGCTTAGTGATAAATGGGAGCTAATAGTAGCCTAGCAATTTTTAGACGCGTGGTGTTCATTGTTTTTATCCACACTTGTTTCACTGCATTCTTTCGTATTCGGTATTTGTGACTGTCTGTCCCCTCATTTCATACGTTCGTTGATTTGTTTCCAATTTGTTTTTACATTATATCTCACCGACTTTGATCAAGTGTTGTAAAGTTTTAACTACTTTTTCCTATTCCCCTTCCCGTGTGGGATTTTGTGTATAGTTGCCAACTAGAAATCCGCTTTATTTTAGACAACGGAAACAACCCATCCTAACAATTGCATTGACCTACCATTTGTAATTAGTACTCACCAACAAACACACACACATACACACATTTACACCAAAACACACCTCTTCTTTCACACTGTGTCCACTTGAAAACTTTGGTGGTGCACATTTCCAGGCGGAAGAAGTGAAGTGTACAATACTTGTAATTAAACAAACCAACATACAAACACACACACACACACAATTGCAATTCATCTGAACAATGTTTTCTCTTGTTTGATTTTTAGTTAGCTTTAAATTTCTGGATGTGGAGTTTATTCTAATTGATTGATGATAAACCTATTATTACGCCCCTTTCCGCCTAAGATCAAACCCGAGAAACGGATTAGAATGAGATAGAAAGAGCGAGAGAGCGTAAAACTTGCAATGAATTCAATTTGATAACGTTTTATTACAAATTTAAGCGAACAAAATAAAAACGCATCAGCGCAGAAAACACAATTCTATTAAAACAAAAAAAAAACAAGCTAGATTTGCTAAAAGAAAAACCTACTATGTGTATAAAGAGAAAAAGTGAAGAACTTTGAATATCTAAACCAACTCAGACATTTGTGTGCAGACACAGGCACCAAGAACTCTAGGGCGACGGAGGTAAATATGCTGAAATTATAAAAAAAAAGAAAAAAAAAGAAAAGCTATTAACACTTGTAGTAGAACTTTGCGTTTTTATCGCAACACTTGCGACACCTACTACACACGCAACACAGTAAATATGGAAATCGAACTGAATAAAAAATAGGAGACAAAAAAAACAAACCCATATTTATTTATTTTTTTCCCTTTCTTGCATTTTCCTCTACTCGGTCGCCAACCAACCGCTAACGAATAGAAGAAAGAGAAATACAACAATGCAACAATGAAAATGTAAGAAAAAGGAACCCTAAACTTCTACATAGATGAACAGAGAAACATACAAACAGAAAAACCAACACCGGGACACAGAAAAGGGAGTAACAGACACAAAAAAAAAAATCAACTTATAAATATAATTTCCGTTCGATTTATTGTTTTTAAATCAATTGAATTAATTCAAGCAAAAAATATACCCATACAATATATAAACCTCCTGCCGTGTTATTGTCTCCATCGATTAGATTGGACTGGAACGTATTCGAAAGATCCTTTTTTAATAATTTTTCCGTATGTACTTGGGTCGTTTCTGCGAGCGGAATGAGTCGCAAAGAGTCGCTTCCATAAAGTCGACAATAGTCGAACCAAACGATTTGTACGGAAAGTCAGATCACTCCATTCGACCACTGTCGACTCGCCAAATGAGAGCGACTCGTTTCGACTCGCAGAATTGGAGCCGTGCACGTTCTAACGACATGTAGACGGCGCTCAGGAGCATGCGATGATCAAACTATAAATAATGTCAAAAGACGATGAGTTTTGTTAACATTTTCAGTTAAATTTGATTTTTTGTCACGAAAATAAAGCTATCAGAGAGAAACAAATCAAATCAAATCTCACGACTATCGAGTAAAAGGTAGAGCTAACATAAAAGTGTATGCTGTTGGCGTTTGTCGACGGGCAGCAGAGCTTTCAACGATTAACCCAGCAGAAAAGTTATGAGAACGGTATGCTCAGTTGCCTGGCAACCCTATTTTATTTAGTAGCGTTTGACGCGTTTGACAGTATGCAACAAACCACGTTATGAATAATGTCCGTCTGATGTTTGTCAGAACGGGTACGAACGCTAGTATTGTTCAATGAATCTTTTGTTGGAGATCTTGGCTATAAGAAAATGCCTGCCCATCAGGTCCCTGGGTATGCTCCATGGCAGTGTTCCCATAACGTCAGTTACGTCATAGCAACATCTTCCTTCTAGAACCGATGATACTGCATGAACCCCTGGGGTGGCCTTCTTCACAAAGAGCACTTGGTAGCAGTATCTTGGGCTGCACGATTGGTGTGGTTGCAGCAGCTGATTCGATGTGGTACTCGATGACGAGGACGATGATTATATGCTCGGGCTGGTAACCAAACTAGTAGGCGGTGAAAACGTTGGTGTTCGCAGAATGTCGCTTTCGACAGACACATTTCAAGTAGCTGCTTCTACCTCGATGATTGACTCGATCCAGAACCTTGATCTGACTGGCTGACGCTCGATTTCTCAGATGACTTAAGGTGGGAGCGAATTATGCCACAACCCGTAAGTTAGCACGTTGTTGATCACGCGTCCTATTTTTCGAAAACCACTCCAGAAACCCAGTTCCAGGTGTGCTTGGTGTAGATCTTCGTGTAGACGAGATCACATGTGCTAAAGAATCTCACGCTTGACTGCTTCTGGTCGCCCCGTGACGGTGCTGGATAGTGGATGGTGATGGGCCATGTCCGAACATGATCTCGTACAGCGAAAATCCTTCTGGCGCTGCCGGATTGGTTTGCTTCGGTAGGCCAGCAAGAACGTATCCAAGGCTGTGGGTGGAAAGGTGCAGTTGTTGTGTGGTAGATTTCGTTTGCCAGGCGAGCGAAGATACTGTGGAAGATGTTGATGGTAGCAGAAGCCGTGTAACGGCTGGTCCCGATGATTTCCGGCAATATCGAGATCGCGTCGCCGTCCGTGGAACCAGTATAGTCCACATGAACACGTTGCCAAGGGCCGATAGGCCTGGGCCAGGGTACAGAGGCCGCTACTGTTGGTGTCTTGGCTGTCAGTGCGCATGGTGAATACGTCGTAACGTAATCGGAGATCTCGAGGTCGAGCGATGACCTCGATACTCGTAGCTATGGGAAAGTGCCTTCATCCGCTAAATTCCGGTAGAATTCTTCGAGGCATCGCTTACGTAGAGGAGACGGAATCACAAACCTTTCGCAAAGAGAATGCGAGTCACGGCGATGATAGAAAAGAAGAAGCCTTTCTGAACGTACCGGTAGACCTTCTTGAACACCAGATCCGTCTTGGTGCTTTGTTGTACTGTGTTGAAACTCGAGGGAAACACGATAAAATCATCACATATTAGGTGCGCAACTAAGTTCCCGCTGTTTAGCAATAGATGGCGCCAGCAGTAAGTGCTGGTCGAATGTTGTACATCTCAAGCGTCATAAACCAAGCTCAGACATATGGTAAACAAACCGCTTTGCCAAATCATTGATTTTGGTTTAGTGTTATATATTTTGATTGTTTGAAGATGTCTGATTTCGTGCCAAATAATCGTCATTTGCGGGAAGTGTTGATTTTTTTCTTTCATTCGAACGGCGGCTGAAGCACTTCGAGAGCTCCAAAAAGTTTACGGTGATGCTGCTCTGAGTGAAACAACGTGCCGTGATTGGTTTCGTCGCGTCAAAAATGGTGATTTCAGTGTTGATGATCGTCCGCGTGAAGGAAGGCCAACAAACTTCGAAGACTCTGAATTGGAGGCATTGCTCGATGAGGATCTGTGTCAAACAAAGCCGTTTCTAAGCGATTGCATGCGTTGGGAATGATTCAAAAGCAAGGAACTTGGGTTCCTTACGATTTAAAGCCAAGAGATGTTGAGCGTCGTTTTTTCGTCTGTGAACAACTGCTCCAGCGGCAAAAAAGGAAGAGTTTTCTACATCGCATTGTGACGGGTGACGAAAAATGGATTCATTACAGTAACCCAAAACGGAAACATTCATGGGGACTGCCCGGGCATGCTTCAACATCGTCGCCTAGGCCGAATATTCACGCTGCGAAGGTTATGCTGTGTATTTGGTGGGACCAAGTTGGTGTTATTTATTATGAGCTGTTGAAACCAAACGAAACCATTACCGGGGAACGGTATCGAACTCAATTGATGCGATTGAGCCGAGCACTGCACGAAAAACGGCCACAATACGAGCACAGACACGAAAAAGTGATTCTTCAGCATGACAACGCTCGACCTCACGTTGCGAAACCCGTGAAAACCTACTTGGAAACGCTCAAATGGGAAGCCCTACCCCACCCGCCATATTCTCCTGATATTGCTCCGTCGGATTATTACTTGTTCCATTTGATGGCACATGGTCTCACTGGTCAGCAATTCCACTCATATGATGACATCTCAAAATGGCTTGATTCTTGGATAGCATCAAAAGACGAACAGTTCTATCGAAATGGTATTCACGTTCTACCAGAAAGATGGGAAAAAGTCGTAGCTAGTGATGGGCAATACTTTGAATAATTCGTTTGTAACCTTTGTTTTCAAAATTAAGTTCCTTTTTCACCAAAAAACAGCGAGAACTTAGTTGCGCACCTAGTACTACCATAGACTAACTCTAAGACCAGTAGGTCCCATACAAAAACGATTTTTTTCTTGGCTCAGTCAGTACTAGAACATCGTCCCAAGCTCGGTCCCAAGCTCAATAATGCACCCTTTATAATGAACTCACATGAACACACTCTCAAATACTCTGTCAAAATAACACAGCAAATCAAAACAAAGGCGCAAATATGTATAACAAGGTGCTGACTCTCAAGGTGTAATTCGGACCAGTGGTTCTACAACAGTGAACCAATTTCAAATCGCTAGTTACATATTGATTGTTGATCGAACGCCATCATCATCCAATTGCCGTCTGTGATCTATTCGGTGCTGAAGACCCATAAGGATGACATCACAGTGGCTAGTATTTTAAATTGTATCGAGAACTAACTGCCCTTAAAAGTTGTTATGAACGAGAGAGGTACCAGAATCATCAATGAAGTTCACACGATTCATCCCGGAATATGACAATCACGGAATACCAATATGAAATGTTGGCTCAGGAGCGACTACTTGGAAAACGATCAACAACTTTCCGAGATGGTAGGTATGTATTGTAAATATTTTGTGGATAAATGTTTGGCTTCGAGGATAATTTTCAGATTACGAACCCATCACAAAGGAGCTGTTAAAACAGCGCGAGTACAAAGACAACTTGGACTCGAAGCTGGGTAAAAGAATGGCCATTAACAAAAGTAGTATTGAAATGCATTATTCATCCCGGAGTACAATGATTTCCAATAAATTGACTACCTTTGCCGTAGAAATCTGAAACAGACTTCTTTTTGATACTGATTGTGTTACAAAACAATGATTGTTTTCGATGAATATGTTTTATTATTTTATAACTTGAATGGCTGAATCAGCAAGTAATAACTTCAATCACTATCGCCGGTATCCTGCTTATTCTTACCCTTCTTTTTTTGTCTTCAAACTGTCTTTGGCTTCTTTTCCTCTTTGACGATATATTGACATGCCGCTGAGCCAATCAGGCCATCCGACATACCAAATGACAGTTTCAGGATTAACTGTTTATATCAGAGACCGAAATTTTCGACTACTTGAGAAGAAAAACGTCCTTTTCACCCGCTTGGAGAAGCAAATGAGAAGTGAGAAGCGAGAGACTATTATACGCCACAGCAGTTTTCGCGAGAAAAGCAACGGCGATTTAGAATTTTCGGAGAGCATGAGTAGCTGATAAATCGTTTCTTTTCGGTGAATCATAGATGCCGATAATTATTTTTCACTTACTTTTTGACACCTGAAAATGCACCTGTCTTTATGCTTGTTTTATTCTGACATTATAATTTCTATAATGAAGGTCCATGGCGGTACCAGTGTGCACCAACTTGGCCTTATTTTCGGGTTTTGCTCCTCGTTTGCGATCTTAGCATGTTTTCAGTGAAAAATGTGACATGAGAACAAATGTTCGTTGAATTGTGGAGAGAGATATTTTCGCATATGCAAGCGAGAGGATAATAAATTATCGGTGAAAAAGGAGAGATGAAAATGTGAACGGTTCGCTACTCATCGAAAACCTGTTTGAGAGAGAGCATGGTTTTCACCCAGCTGAGCGATAATTTCGATCTCTGGTTTATATTCTAGAAGAAATTGTGGCCGACCAATACCGAGTAAATGATGTATCCGGTAGGTTACATGGTGACCCATCCCAAGTATCATTAACAAAAAATGCACGTGTTTTAATTAACACGTGCCGTGTCCTGCGCAATGACGATTCTGTTTTTTCTTTAATTATTCCGAAAATTGATCTTACAATAAGGAGGAACTCGGCTGATGCCTGCCACTCTACCTTGCTACAGTTTATTAACGCGTCCCTTGATCGTCGCAACATCGACGGAAGACCGCCAAGGGACTGGATTTCCGGATTGTCACCCTACCATATGCAGTTTACTGCAAGCTTTCCAAGCTCTAAGCGATGCGTCAAATGCAAGGGCATCAAGAAGGAAACTTTCATCAACATGGACAAGGAGAATAATCCGACCTGGAACAACGAGGCACTGCAAAGGCACAGAATGATATCGGCATACCAATACTGTCTTAAAAATGCACCAGCTACTCCGAGACTTCCTAATAAACCATCGCAAATTTATTCGAGATTTTGCCAAGATATCAAAACCTCTAACAAATCTAACGCAATAGCTTTCGCTTCTAAAACACTGAATAAGTCAGAGGAAAAGTACCCTGCAATCGAAAAAGAATTGGTAGCAGTCATATGGGCTTGCTAGTATTTTAGACTGTATCTTTATGGACGAAAGTTCATGTTGTATACAGACCACAAACCTCAAAGATATGCATTAAATTTTAAAGATATCAATAATAGACTTATTTATTGGCGTCTTTCGCTGAATGAATTCGACTATGACTAACGCCGGTGTCGATAGTTCGAACTGAATTTAATATGATTGAAAGTATATCTTCTAGCGATGTGAGTGCACACTCAGCCGATACAGATGATTCCGTATTCATAAAATGCACCGAATTGCCAGTAATGAAACTATTCTTAAAGTTGCTCTACAGATGAACCATACCAATATAAACAAGCATTCAAATCGTTTACAAAAACTTAGGATATATTTTAAAAGCCCTTATGAACCCGTAATTGAACAAACTCACGAGTCGGCGTACAGGCCAAGTGTGAGTCACAATAAAAGTTCCAAACCATTTGTAACATAGATTGCACTACTTGTAGGTCAACATCTTCAAGTGATCGATCTTCAGACCGGACGTGTGATAAATGATGTTGTACACGGTGGCTGAAACAGTTGCCTGGAAATCCGATTGCGAGCCGATATAGAAATCCGTTCTAAGGGAGGGAATAAATGTATTTATGTCAACATAAGTAGTAAAGTACCTAAATTTACCGTTCCGGGAGAGTGACAACGTTGTCCACTATAGTCCTGGGCTAGGGATTTTGCTTGCGACTGAAGCGGCGAGTGTTTATGCGTTTGTTGACCACGATGAATAAGAACAGAGCGTCCTGATCGGATCCAATCGATCGATACACTTCGTCCATTTTTCCACAACCGATTTGACTTCGTGTTCGAACACGTAATGCAGTTGACCTTCGCCGACTCCATCCCGGTAGAAGATGATTCGTTTCGGCAGTTATTTATACTCTCTACGATATTCGTTAAGCGTTTTGATGGTCTTCAGAACCATTACCTGCGTTGGACTGGCACGATCGACGCAAAACTTCTTCTAATGGTAGTATACCGCTCTGCCTTGTTTTTGGAGACAACGCACATTTTCAACTGGGGATCTCTGTTCACAATCCAGCGCTCGGATGTACGTTCCATTGTTATCATCTGGGATAGTGACTATCTTACCATAGACTAACTCTAAGATCAGTAGGTCCCATACAAATGCGATTTTTTTCTTGGCTCAGTCAGTACAAGAACATCGGTCCCAAGCTCAATAATGCGCCCCTAATAATGAACTCACATGAACACACTCTCAAATATTCTGTCAAAATAACACAGCAAATCAAAACAAAGGTGCAAATATGTATAACAAGGTGCTGGCTTCAAGGTGTAATTCGGACCAAGGGGCTCTACAACAGTGAACCAATTTCAAATCGCTAGTTGCATATTGATTGTTGATCTTACATTGTCGGATGCCGCATGCCTCGAGCAGCCTGAATCATACAGCCGTGGAAGTCTTTTTTTATGCACACCCATGTGGCCGAAGAAAACCTGAAAAAAAACTATAGACATAATTATGTTTTATGTATAACGATTGTTCGCTAATATACCGAAGCCATCACCATTGAATTTACTTCACAGTTTTTGTGGAGAGCTAGCGCGCCGTCACCGACTGCCCGAATAAAAACTTCTCATAGATTTACAATTGAATATATTGTAACCATCCAATAGAATCTATAGTATTTACGATTAATAGTATTGTTCACAACGATAGGACGACAATAGGAGTTATTTTTACCATAATAGAATCTAATGTTAATTGAGCCATCCACAATAGAAAACGGGGGTTGTTATGTATCTTAACTATAGAAAAAATCATTATTTTCCGAACAAATTTGAGTCAATTACTATTAATTGTATTGTTTCGCAATTGTTGAAAATACTTGCATATAGAATGAATTGTAGATCTATTGTAATGACAATATGCATTTTTCATTTATCTGATTCACGAACAATAAGATTCATGGTCGGAAATACGTTTTAGTATTATCGTATTATTCTATATTATTGTATTGTAACTGTATGGTTATTTTTATCCGGGTGTACATTTTTTTCAATTTTTCAAAACTTAGTAAGAACGCAAAACGGTTGACTTTGTTTTGACAAGAAACAGTGTTGCCGAAGTTTAAAAAAAAGAACTTGAAAGAAGTGTTGCTGATTTTTCTAGTACTGCTCTGATAATGATATCAACAATCAATATGTAACTAGCGATTTGAAATTGGTTCACTGTTGTAGCAACAATCAATATGTAACTAGCGATTTGAAATTGGTTCACTGTTGTAGAACCCCTTGGTCCGAATTACACCTTGAAGCCAGCACCTTGTTATACATATTTGCGCCTTTGTTTTGATTTGCTGTGTTATTTTGACAGAGTATTTGCATGACCAACTCTAAGACCAGTAGGTCCCATACAAAAACGATTTTTTCTTAGCTCCAGTCAGTACTAGAACATCGTCCCAAGCTCGGTCCCAAGCCCAATAATGCATCCCTTATAATGAACTCACATGAACACACTCCCAAATACTCTGTCAAAATAACACAGCAAATCAAAACAAAGGCGCAAATATGTATAATACAAGGTGCTGGCTTCAAAGGTGTAATTCGGACCAAGGGGTTCTACAACAGTGAACCAATTTCAAATCAGCTAGTTACATATTGATTGTTGGTATGGAGAGTGTGTTCATGTGACGTTCATTATAAGGGGTGCATTATTGAGCTTGGGACCGAGCTTGGGACGATGTTCTAGTACTGACTGAGCCAAGAAAAAATCGTTTTTGTATGGGACCTACTGGTCTTAGAGTTAGATGTAGTACCAATATATCAATATGTAACGTGATTTGAAATTGGTTCACTGTTGTAGAACCCTTGGTCCGAATTACACCTTGAAGCCAGCACCTTGTTATACATATTTGCGCCTTTGTTTTGATTTGCTGTGTTATTTTGACAGAGTATTTGAGAGTGTGTTCATGTGAGTTCATTATAAGGGGTGCATTATTGAGCTTGGGACCGAGCTTGGGACGATGTTCTAGTACTGACTGAGCCAAGAAAAAAATCGTTTTTGTATGGGACCTACTGGTCTTAGAGTTAGTCTATGCAAATACTCTGTCAAAATAACACAGCAAATCAAAACAAAGGCGCAAATATGTATAACAAGGTGCTTGCTTCAAGGTGTAATTCGGACCAAGGGGTTCTACAACAGTGAACCAATTTCAAATCGCTAGTTACATATTGATTGTTGATGGTACTGCCCTGATAATGATATTCTAGGATATATCTGGAGCAACAATAGAAAAGGGCCTATCAACATTTGTAAACAAACACTTCTGAGCCTATTTCCTCGCAAAGCGTAGGCCACCCTCGCAAACCAATACCATCATCATGTAGGGGAAAGTTTCCCCTACACGATGATGTTGTAGGTTTGCGTGTGTAGCCAGCGGCTTGCGAGAAAAAGGGCTCAGAAGTGTTTGTTTACAAATGTTGATGGGCCCTTTTCTATTGTTGATCCAGATATGGAACTTGATACACTGAAAATTTTGACCAGGTGCACAAGTCGTCCGTCCGACATCCGTTATTAGTCCGTGATTAAAGTCAAATTCAAAACAACTCTCAAAGTCAAAACAACGAAAGACAGCCAGAAGTATGTTGTTTTTCAAACACTGAAGATCAATAAGCAGTGTTTAGTAGAATAAGTTGTGAAATGCCTTGTTGTGTGGAACATTGAGGGGTGCAGCTTCACGGAATCGAGTTCTGCTGATAATCGTCGGCCGGCGGTGTTTGGTGTCATCGTTCGTTCATTCAGGATCTTCTGAGCCATTCGACACTGTTTCTAGAAACGCCAAGCTGTTGAGCATCAGTATCCCGGTATCAAAGCAAAGTATTAGCTTGCAGTTTCAACACACCTGAGATTCAGATTTATATGTATCACACCCCAATATCTTAGTTATAATCATCCCTGTGTGACGGCCTTCGGATCACACTCACGCCTGAAATTGAAATTGACCGTTTTAATTACCGTTTTGCGGTTCGAGCGATCGGCGGAGACAAGACTGAACCGAATACCTAAACCATTTTTACGCTAGTAGATTAGTAGTAAAGAATGATCGCCACTTTTCGCTCCAGTATTTATCTCCGGAATCCAATCGAAGTAGCCCAGCCGAACTGTCAAAACAGAAGCAATACACGAAACTTCAAAATCGCATTCGCCACGCGCGATGTCCTTCACCACGCAGAAAGAATTCTTCAACGTTCCCTTTCGGAACGAAGACCCGAAGCTCCCGGACCGGAAGCGAAGCGATGGCGCCCTCATGACGTACGATTTGTGCACCGATGGCCGTGCCTGGGCTTTGGATAAGCAGAAACGATCCAACTACATCCTGGACGTCATCCACAAGGCACGCTTCAAGAAAGCTTTACTACATGTGAGGGTTTATAAATAACACTGAACTAAACACGTACCTTGAACGGGCTTTCTTCTTCACCCAGCCGGAAGGTCAATTTGAACTGACCAAAGACTATCTAATCCACTTGGATCCGGACGACCTGGCTGATTACATTCTCAGTTTGCAGGCAGAAATCAAACGAAAGAACGACTCAGTTCAGAAGCTTGAAGAGTCTCGTAATAGTCTTGGAGCCCAGCTAGAGATAATTCAGAAACAATCGGACGAGCTGAGCGATTTTCGAAAGCAGTCTGCCATCTTGGAACAGGAGCGCAACGACTTCGAACAGCAGATGGAAGATTTGGAAATGGTGATCATCAATCTGAAGGATCGTGCCGATCGGTACGACCTGCTGGTGAAAGAGACCGAGTACCTGCGCCAGCAGCTGCAGCATCAGCGGACGGAAGCGGCCGACCGGATCCGGCTAATTAACGCAGAAGTTGAGGCAAACTTTAATCGCACCCGAGCAGAAGACTGCGAAAAGTTGGAAGCGGAGTTGATACTGTTCAAGGCTCAGTACGAAGATCTGCGTCATCAGAAGCGGGAACTGAAGGAACAACTGCAGAAGGCATTCGTTCAGCAATCGAAGCTAACGGAGTTGAGAAGGCAGCTGGCGCTGGAGCAGAATAACAGGGAAAGAGTCGAAGAAGAACTGGAGCATGTGTTGGTAAAATGCAACTTGTTTTGGGATATTAAATTTAAGTGACTTTAAGGATTATAATGTTTTGCATTTCAGTCACTGTATGATCAACGGTTCCAAAATTTTGCATCAATCGAAGAACTGGAAGCGCAACGATCGGAGCGATCTTTAGGAAGTCGTTCTGCTTTAGCTGATGAACGCGTCGAGGCACGTCGATCATCCGCCACGGCGGAGTTTGTAGTGAAAGAATGTGAAAATTGTCAACAGATGGAGGAAGAACTTGAAAGCCTTCGCCGTGTGCAGATGGAAGAACTCGAAGACCGTGAGCGACGCTATCAAGCATTGCAAGAACAAGTTGAATCACTTAGAAAAGAATTGGATTTGGTGGAAATAGCCGCCGGGGGAGATGATCAGTCTAATAAGCTGGTGGAGGATCTTATCAAATGTCGGGCAGAAATGGAAACTCAAAAAGCAAATGAACAGGAAGCTCAGGCACGAATAGCGTTTTTGGAGGAGAATTTGGCACAAGTTGAAACGAAACTCGTAGATGAAATCAAGAAAACCGAGCAGCGTGAGACCGACTCTAAGAAATTGATTTCCATCAAAGCAGAACCTCTCGAACCGGTTGATGATGAATTTTACAGCCTTCAAAAACGATTGGAGGATGCACAAGCGGATCTGGCTCAGAAAATCGAAAAGTTAGATATTCTGAACGCAGAAAACACTCGGCTCCAGTCTGCGGTGGATCAATTCCAAGAGGAAGTCGTTAAACTGGAATCGATGCAGCAGCAACAGTTGATCGAACTGGAAACTTCGAAATCGGAGCTTGCGCAGACCAAAGAGCAAATGAAGGTGCTAGATGCTGCAGAGTTTGAAGATCTGAAAAAGTTAAACGATGAGCTGCAACGGGAGGTAGCACGACTTCAAGAGGAAGAACTGGTGGCAACTCAGGGCATTTCAAAAGGTGCTCTAGATGATGTTGAGAGTCAATCCGAGCTAGTGAAGACGATCGAAACACTGCGTGCTAAACTTGAAAGTGCCAACGAAGCAGTAAAGGAGAAAGAAGACGTAATTGGAAGGTTGGAGATCGAAGTAGATGCTGTAAGGCAAACGTCACCACCGATGAGCGGCGCTGAATTACCGGAGATTGACAAGGAAGATAGACAGAAGTTGGTAGGGCGGATTGAGGAACTCGAGGAGAAACTGCAGAAATGTGAAGGAGAATTGGTTGGACCAGAACAAATGGGCGAAATGGAAAGTGAGGATCAGCAGAAACTTGATATCGCTAAATCGAAAGAATCGATTGAATCGCATGATGAGGTTTTGAAAACATTGGAGGAAGCAGTTGCTCAACGGAAGGAATCAATGATGGGTGGATCGATCGTAAGGGATGGTCAAGGTGAAAGTGAGTCGGAAATCCCCATCCAAGACAATGCGGACGTGGTTATAGGGAGTGAAGAGGAAGCGCCTAGAGCAAAATTGGAATCGACAACGAGTGAAGAAACCATTAAGGCTGTGATGGTTAAGTCTCAGCGACAAAGCTCTGTATCAGTAAAGGCTGAAGTTGAAGATGATCGGGTGAACGAAGTGAATGACGAGGATGCTGCATCTAAATCAGAAGATGACAAGGTACCAGATGAAGGTAGCGAAAATGTTAAAGAACACGCTGTAAAAGACTTTGAAACAAAAAGGCGATCAACGGAGCTGTCCCAAAAGCAGATGGCTCAACTGGAACAGACTGGATTTCTGGATGACGATATCATAAGGATTGGCATATCCGATCCGGACAAGACCAAAATGATAGCCATCAAAATATTCCGTCACGGGATAAGTGTTTTGGTAATTTCCGAGTTAGATCATCTGCACGGGGAAATCTGTCGTGCAATCATTGAGCGCTACCTGATGCTGGGACATAACGTCAAAGCAATCGACAATGCCATGTATGAGTGCAATAAGATTGTGGACTCGATCAAGAGTATGAGTAATAGCGAAATGAAGAGCATGTTGGCTTCAACCACCACTCAAGTACCCATTAGGAGTCCTTTTCAACTGGACAATGATGTTTCGGTTCGGCAGTCGTACAAATCGAAAGCTCGTCCGAAATCGACAAGCTTCACAATAGGCCAGCAAGGTCAAAAAGCACCATCACGAATACTAGTCGGAGATTACAACAAGCGGCTCAGTGACCCGTTTGGGCCGTCCCTGATTGCATCGAATATTCAAGGCCGCATCAAGGTAGACGACGTTTGTCGGTAAGTAGTAGAACTGTTAATTCAAAATGGAATAAGCATGACTTGCCTCTTCTTTCCCATAGGACTCGACTCTGGAGAGCCCCAAAAACGCCTACCGAAACAGTCGTTGCCACTACCCTGGGCGATGGATCCCGACTTGTAAGTCGACAGAAGCGTTATTTTTAGTTGAAGCCTGACTATATCAGGATTTCATTTGAATTTCTGTTGTTTTTTTCCACTAAATAACCATTGAACAAAATTCTTTATAAATACAATTTAATCAATTCGTCGCTAACGGCAGACGGCGTCAGTATTCCCAAATCGGTAAAGAGCAGCGTTATGTAAACAGGAGGCGTGTAGTCTACCAGTGGATGTGCCTTCGAGATTTCGTTTAGACTGTTCTTCGAATACTAAAATAATTTCAGGAAATCAGTAATCAATAATTTCGATATCTACGCCACTCCGCCTCAAGATACGTACCTTGTAGTCATTTGGCAAATCGCGCTGATTCAATGGATACAACCGACTGAATTTAAAGCTTTCCACAAGGACGTAGACCGGTTTCTTCATCTCGCGAGCGCACATGGCCATAGTGAACGTTCCGACCCGGTTAATAATGCCTCCGCTTTCCACAACGCCTTCCGCGCCCACGAACACCATATCGACCGTTTCCATCACGTAGCCCACGGCGGAGTCCAAAATCATCGTACACTCGATTCCCTCCGCTTCCAGTTCCTTCTGCATCTGTTCGCTATATAGAAAACAAAATTAATCTATTTAAACATTCTACCTAAATTGAACTCACCCTTGTTTATCGGGAAAGCTCTGCGTCACAAACACGTGGAAACGCTTGTTCATCTTGGCTGCCAGGATCAACGTGTCCCGCACGGTTCTCGACCGAGCGTGGGTCAGAATTCGGCACCCGTCACTGATGAAGCTGGTAGCCAGTTTGGCCACCACGTTTCGACTCTCCAGAAGTTTGGCCAGAAAGCTTTTGCCCCGGCTAAGCATAATCTCCCGCACCTCGTCCATCGTCTTGTCGTCGAACTTGGCCAACGTAATGAAGCGTGAGAAGAGCTCACTCCCCGAAACGACCGAAGTCATCGGTTTGTCGGTGTTGCGCATCGACTGGACAGCCGCTTGGATGGTGGAGTGGAATTCTTGGACGGTATCGACTGAAAGGGAATTGACGGTTGATATTATTGTCAGATATAAAACAAGGGAGCAAGAACTTACACTTTGTCTTTTCCAGCACCATCAATAGCGTTTTGATTGCGGCGATACCGGACGACAGGCTATCATCCTTGTCCAAGATATCAATGAAGTATTTTGCCACATCTGAAATTAAGATTTACCTTAGCCTTACAATTTGATTATAGTTATTTAAAGGCACATTCTTACCAAATTCTTCAGTTTTCTGTTTCATTTCCTTAATTTGTTTTTAGTTACAGGGAAATATTCTTAAACTTTTAGTAAATGATGAAATTTTCAATAAAACTGAAAGAGCGTTCTTGACAGTTCGAAGTTTTGTTTTGATTGTGCATTTCACTCTCCCATACACGTTAAGATCAGTTTACTCAAATATGGGTAAAGAATACTTATAATCGCAAAAGTACACGCAAAAAAATCCGCAGTAGAAACTACACGCAAAAAAAAGCCGCAGTAGAAACTACCATTTCGAGGGTTAAATTAAGCGCAATCACCAACAATTTTCAGCTGACTATAAATTCGTTTGATTTTACCATGCCTGCGATTAGATCAACCATGGTACGGTTGATATCAATATGAGGTTTGTCAAATATACCACAAACGTTGAAGATTTTACCGTAAACGTAGTAAATTTGACTGAAATTTCATGGTAGTTTTAAAGATAGGCGTAGTCGGGTATAATGGTAGTTTTTACTACAAGATTTCTTTCTGTGTACACATACGCAGAGACAAATTTGATAGTCAATTTTACCACTATTGAGGGTTAGCTTGATTTTTGTAATGTAGTAATTTTGTACCGACTATGATCATGGTCACAATGACCATTAAAAATAGTTGATCCAACAGTTTCCATAATATCGGAATAGTCTTTGTTAGCATGATCATAGTCAAAAATGGTGAACTGGTGAATTCGACCATTTTGGTTATTGTAACCATTATATGCGGTACAGTAGTACGTTACTACTTACCCATATACAAGTATTTTTTTCCATACGATTTTACTCATATATGCATAAAGTCTACTTTACGCATAAATGAGTATATCCTTTTTTTGCTATTATGGGAAAACTGAGCTTAGTGTGTAGACCATTTTTCAATGGCCCAAATTAAAAATTAAATGACGTTTCGTTAGACCAGATTGCCATAGATCAGTGCACGGGCCGTAACCTCAATTCTGTTTTGATATTTTTGGGTGGTTTGTTTTGGTTACTATCTTCTTTGTTTTGATTCCTAGAGTGAACAAAATTTATTACTGGTGCAGGATCGTTATTCTAACGAAACAATTTTTTAAGTTTGAAAATTAAACTCAAATTAATAACTATGGAATCCATTGGAAAATTGTCGAGAGTTGTCGTACTTGCGAATAAGTAACCAAAACAAACCACACAAAAGTGTCAAATTTTTGTCGGACTGAACTGACTGACGTCTGCGTGCACTGATCTATTCACTTTTTTGCATTATAGATCAAAGTATATAGATCAGTGGTGCACTATAAAATAAGAAGATCTAAATTTTTGAAACCGATCAATTTTAGATCAAAATATCCATTGAAGATTGGAGGTGCCCTTAGGAAGTACTTTTTCATTAAATCTAGGGTTTTTTTTTTCATTAGGGCGTATCTAACATTGAGAGACTCTCTTTGATTACTTTCTCTTTCATTCATATTCCAATCACCTTTACGTTTTTCATTCTTCTATTTGTAGAGTACACTGATCGAAAAAACCGTTTGAAATGCAGAAATTATGCCTTATGAACTGCTATAATTTTCAAAAGGATCTTAACAGTTCCATAAAGCACCTTATGATTTTTTTTATCGTCACATGGTTGTAACAATCTTATAAAACAACATAAATGGCGCAACGAGGCGAAATCATCTTTAGAGTTGCCCTTAAGGGTAAGTCGCTTTAAACAGTGCGCCAGCTACGATGTCTCACACACTACACAGAGACGAATTTGATTGTCAATTTTACCATTATTGGGGGTTAGGATGACTATTGCAGTATAGTGATTTTAAACCGACTATGATCATGGTCAAAACGACCATTAAAAATAGTTGATCCAACATTTGCCATAATGTCGGAATAGTCCTTGTTACCATGATCATAGTCAAGCATAGTCAAGAATGCCATGAACGTGGTGAATTCTACCATTTTCATGGTTATTGTAACCATTATATGCAAAAGTCATCCTGACCATGATATAATTGTCGGTATAACGATAGAGTTTTTTTCAGAGTAGACGAATATGTTTCCTAATAGCGGCACTTTGATTTTCAATCCATACCATATGTGTGGCACACTGAGGCCCAGTTTTGACAGTTGAGCTTATAGAAATATGAAACCAGCAACCTTGCCAATATGCATTGCCTGGTTGCCAGGCTCAGCTGAAAATAACAATTAAGGCTGTCAACACATCGGCACCTTCGGCACATTACGGGAAATAGCACAGTAGAAAAGTGTTCTGAGCGATTCTCCCCTTGGTTGTCCTACACAAATTTATGCGAGGTAGTACTATTCAATCAAACAAACAAACTGAATTAAATATTTCAAATCATTTGGTGATATGGTGTAGCCACCATCTGTGTATCCATCTTCATCAAAACCGAAATGAACTAATAAGGAGCTGCAGGCTATTCGTCTACGCGAATTGCTCATTCTAGTCGTCACGGCGGCTTTTTATGCTTACAGATTCAAAACGCATGGCTTTCTTATATACGGCAGGAAACTTTTCATCGTTTATAGAGCACAACTGCAACGGCAGCGGTGGAGCGGCGTAGTGGGTTGATTGATATGATTTATTGCAATCTTCCAGGTTTATAGAGAGGCACTTATTGATTTGTAAATAAATATGATCGTATCTGCATTCTCTCATTTATTAAGAGGTTAAATAAGGCATAACCGTTGATAATATTAAAGGTCAAAGCTAAATATTAAACAAAAAAAAAACATTATATTAGCTTAAAAAATACTTGCGTTATGCATTTGATTATAACAATCCATAACAATGTTTTATAAGGCTGTGTAATGATAATCATACAACTATCGTTTTTAAAACAAACTTCTAGATTAAGACAACGCACAACACGTTTCATAAGGCCTTGTGGCTAAATTTCATAAGGGTTTTGAATGAACTTCGTTAGGTTTTTTTCGTCAGTTTATGCTAGAAGCACTGTTGTGTTTTGATCTGAACTAAAGAATCCCTCGAATGTTTTATAATGGTGTTACAAATGAAAAAGAGCGAGACCTGAGACAATCTCTCAATTCACCCGCGTTAGATTAACCCTAAAACACAGTATGCAGCTGGCAAGTAAAGACCAATGTAAATCTTCCTTGCGAATTAATCAAATGGAATACTATTCCACGAGAAAAAAAAAAGCAGCATAAATTTACATAAGCAGGCGTTATTAACGTTATGAAACCGTCTTCAGTTTTCCCTACTTTTCATGTAGTTGAAAGGTAAGAAATTTGACAGTAAAAGCATTCCTTACCCATTACTTCCTATGCTAATGTACATTACTTTTGAGCTGCATACTGGCCTTTAAAAGGAAAAAAAACTTGGGAGAAACTGGATTCTGTTTTAGCCTAGTATGCCTGTTTTAGCTAGTATGCCTATATAGGGTCTGAGATTTTCAAAAGTGAGACTACGTGGCTTATGAAAAGGCCCTTGCGGAATAATCGAACGGAATATTATTCCGCAAGGAAAAGTGACAGCCCCATTTAGATTGCATTGCCAGGCGTTACTAACATTACGAAACCGGCCTTAGTTTGCTTTTCTTTTCGGCTGCATACAAGGTAAATAATTTGTAAAGTAAAAACATTTCTTGGTCATTACTTGTCTTATACTAATGCACACTACTTTTGAGCTGCATACTAGCATTAAAGAAAAAATCCCTAGAAATGTCAGCACACGGATTATTAAATTAAGCAAAAATTAATTAACCAGTCAAGGTGGTGCATTCGATCATGCCTTGACGTACCCCGCATGGGGATGCTTGGTAAAAGTTTGTGTTTCCTGTTTCGAAATACTACCTCACAATGCCCTCCGCTCAATTTCAAACTACTTCTATTCAATTTTCACAGCCTGCCGTGAGCTAACGGAACTATCAATACTCTCTCTTAACAACTTTGTTCTAGAAAAAAATGCTGTCTACTCCTAGAGCCTCATGGTGATGAGAAATTATTTCCTTCTCAAAACAACATCATCACAGATCGTTACCCCGCGTATGGGAGAATACAAGGACAGAACAATATCAAGTGTAAAAATTAATTTGTTTTACAGGAAGATTTGGATTTGTTTAGATTTGAAACGTAGGGCATTTTGGAAATGTTTGGCTAGCTGTATGCGTATTAGATTGCACTGAAAAGTCTTCCTATTTGTGCAAAGATGTTCAAGAACGGATGGACTAAAGACACTAGGAATTATATAGACAAGCGCAAGCGAACCGCTGAAAGAAATGACGTGAGATTGAAATAACAATCTCGGTAGTTGATACCTATAATAACCTCGATAATAACCACATTTTTTGGCCAATTACACAAAACATGTTTAGCTCAAAGTAATTTTTGAATTGACTCAACCACACTTATTTGTTGAAAGAACCATCATTTGTACACTTCCCAATAAGCAGTTCGAAGGCGTCTCTACGGCAGCCTATCAAGCATTTCAGTCCCCTTAAATCAGGGGGAAAGTCACAGATTTACTGCATATACTAATGCTTATTTGTTCCTTGGGTTTTGTCATAGGCGTAAATCAAAACAAAAATTTTATAATTCAAACCAGTTTATATGCCTGAAGCAATTGTACAAATTGTTTCTTGAAAAAATAATAAAAATTAACAAAATCGGTCTTAAATCAATCCCAAATTATGTGAATTGCGTGCTAGATTGAGTGCATTCTCTTTGAAAAAAATTACGGAACTGAATATCTTATTCAGAAAAAAAATTGAACTAATCTCAAGCATTCTAAACTAAATATTGTTATTCACCAACTATAACCACTGAATCAACCATATTTTACTGAAATTGATTCAAGCATACATCAGTTAAATGAACTTATTTATGGTAGTTACAACCCTAGTTACAACCACACACATGGGTTATCGAAAAATCAATCCAAAAACGTGGTTTATTTTAGATGAAATATTATTGATTGAATTATACTTTTTTCTCCGTATTTCCTGAGCCAAAATTTTTTATAAATAATCTTCTTCACTATTCAGCTCTCATATTTCTGACAATATTCCAAATCAATAATCGATGCGCAAATGTGCTTCTTCAAATTATTCAATGTTCACATTTTGGCGCATAGGCCTTTTTCACAGATTTGTTTAGATTTTTTTGACAGCTTCATTCAGCTGCCGAAGGTGAGTAATTTTTGTACATAAAATGTATGGTCTCAAATCTCCGTGAAGCAACCGAACCGATAAGAGGCCTTTTCGCTCTTCTTTCAAAGCAAGCGCGTCATCTGTCATTTTCCTTTTCGCCGAGCGAACAGGCAACGAAGAAGAAAAAGTAGTCGTGAGAGAGCAAAAACAAAAATGGCCTCGCATGGTCTTTGTTTTGTTCGATTCCTTTAAGTTTTTATCCCGTCGATCGTTCGCTTTTGTGGCCAAATTTTCCGTAAAACCCTTCCGCCGGATATGCCCCTTCGGGTGCCGGTTGCAGTTCCAGAAATTTCACATCGTCTGTAGGAGATTTTCGTGAGTGTTTAGAATCGGGCGGGCGCGTGCCTCAGTCGGTCTGAAGTGTTGGTTGTGCGTCTTTTTTTTGTGGTCCAGCAGTTGGACCTTTTCTTTGTTTTCCGGTGTTACTTCGCATGATGGAGTCCGGGCTACTGTTGGTTCCGAAGTTGGTCCCGCTGTCGGCTTCGATGGGGAACAGTGCACTGGGTAGTTCACTCCCGAAGATTGTTGCTCAAGGATCTTCGGATAAGGTTGTTGGAAGGGGTTTCTGTGGAGGGGAATACAGCGGGAGTAATAAACAAAAACAGAAAGGTGGTAAGTGTTTTTAATTTTTTGTTATTTGTTTTTGTTGATTGCGATTGTGGCTAAAAGGCATTGTTTCTTTATAGATGGGGAACTGATTCTGGTGATGGAGCCCCAGAATCCTTCGCCGACAAAGTATTTCGATCAGCTGGGAATGCCTCTGAAGAAGGAAACCATTGACAGTGAGCTGCACGGAGAAGAAAGTGGGAAAACGGCGAAAAAGCGGTCCAGATTGACGATAAAGTGTCACAAGTGTTCGAAACAGTTCGAGACGAAGATTGAGTACGAGTTTCATTACAGAAAGAGCTACAATCAGGAGCCGGTTTACTGTTGCACAACGTGCGATAAACAAATATCCCAGTATAAAGCCTATCGGTTACATATTTACCGGCACTCGAACAGTGCCAATCAGCGATACACCTGTGGAACTTGCTCCAAGGTGTTCCATCAGAAATCAGATCTGAACCGTCACGAAAGTGTTCATGAGAATCAGTCGGTGACTGCGAGTGTGGAAAAGAGCTCATCGGTCGCTGCCAAGGTCCAAGGGAAGATTAGCTGTGATCGCTGTGATGCCGTTTTCGGCACTCAGGCCGAAGCACGGTTTCATGTGAAGAAGATTCACCCCATTCCGAAGCAAATGATTGAATGCCCGGACTGTGGGAAGTTTCTGTCAGCAGGAAGTTTGTATTCACATCGGAAGATTCACTCGGATGGACCGAAGTTTACTTGCGAGGACTGTGATAAGTCGTTTGTGCAGAAGATCAATTTTATTCACCATCGCAAGAAGCATCTGCCGAACGACGAGCGTCCGTTTCCATGTGGCGAATGTGGGAAGGCATTTTTTGAAAAGTCCCACCTTCATAGACATCAGTTTTTTCACTCGGAAGAACGTCCGTTCAAGTGCGAGCTGTGCGGCAAATGCTACAAGACAGAGCGCTGTTTGAAGGTAAGTTCGGCTTGTTTATTTGGGAAATTGATTAACATTGCTCGTATCGTTCTAGGTACACTCGGCGGTTCACAACGCAGATCGACCCTTCGTTTGTACCGAATGCAACAAAGGCTTCCTGAGCAGTTCGAAGCTTCGTCAGCACAGCAACATCCATTCGGGACTGCGTCCGTTTAAATGCAAATACTGCTCTCGAGACTTCACCAATTTCCCCAACTGGTTAAAGCATATTCGACGCCGGCATAAGGTTGATCACCGAACAGGAGAAAAATTAGACAGCGTTCCGAAGTTTATGACCAAGAAGAAGGATAAACCAGTCGATGGCAAAGACAACGTCGTTGCAGTTGAGAAGTCAAAGGGCAAGAAGGCTCCGAAGGAGATTCTTCAGTTATCCATTAAAGAGGAAAGTCTTCCGTTTGTTGGTGAAAATTCCAACATTGATCTCAATCTGGTCTCCAAGGACGACCTTCTGCAGCCACTGAAGATGGAAGAGATGGAGGATATCTTTCTTGAACTTCCCGGAGTAGGGATTTCGGATGAAAACGCGAGGCATGGAGCTTGTCCGCAAACAATCGCAACCTCGGCTAGTGAGCCTCCCACCGAGGATGAATCGGAACCACTGGGACCAGCGGACTCCGATCTTATCGATCCTCCACCTCTAGGACTCTCCGAGGACGACAACGAGCTCTTTCAGTTTAGTTACGTACAACCTGAATTCGATTGTGATTTTAGCATTAAGAACGAGTTTTCTCTTAGAACAGAGGCTGTTAATGTGATTAGGGAGATTGGTAAGTGCTGGGTGAAGGTTAACCATGATTATTAAAAGTTAATAATGCTCAACCTTTCTCACACAGAGACAAATAGCGATGGTTTCAGCAGTGCGCCCTCAGTTGCATCGTCTGCGGTTCTGCCGACTGCTACCGGTGCTCTGGTGTACGACATCAACGGCGAGTTGCCAATCTTCCCGACTCTGATCTCAATCAGTGGCGATGAACAGCAGTTCCGGCTGATCAATCCAAACTTCATCCACCTTCCCCAACTAAGGAGGCACGGATCCTCTGGCGGCAGCAGCAACGAAGGATCGAGTGGAACAGGATTGAAGTAGGTTTTCCTTAAACAGGGGTTCCATTACTTATTGATGATTTTCTCTTATTTTTTACAGGATGGAGGCTCCGTAAGTAAATGATCTTCGTATATTTTAAACGCGAACATTTTTTTAAGTTTAAATAGCGAGTAAGCAAGAAGTAATACAGTAACGCAACAACATACAGAAACTCTACCATTAGTGGAAATAAGCTAGTGAGAGTTTCATAAGGATCTCGCGATACAGTTGGGCTAGTGACTAAACAGGACGAAATTTTGTGGTGATTTATTCTAGTGTAGTAAGGTAAAATTGAGTAACAGTTGAGCTCATCAAGTAGAATCGGAAACGATGATTGGGATTATTAACATGACGTTGGAAAAGCATGAGTGGAACGAACGGTGATTATTTGCTTTCTTATTTTTATGTTGCTACAAACATTATCTTCTAGCAGATTTTTAAACAGAATACCTATTATAGGTTGTAAGATTCGATTCACTTATCGAATGGTCAAGAAAACAAAGTATTGATTCAATAATAAGAAGAACGAGAGGCAACAGGAAAACTATGATACAAAGCGCAACTCAGAGCCTACAAAAGACTGTTTTTGTAATAAACACAAGAAAGCTGAAAGCTGTAGTTCAACGGTTATTATGTTTTGGGAAAGTATGAGAAATTCCTGCATTATGAGTTTTCAGTAGAAACGATGGGAAAATGAAATGGCGATGGCGATTGAATTCTGGCTATACTTCGCGTTAGGTGGTAAGTAGCTTTACCCGGTTTGGCCATGAATACATCAACTAATGCAAACACAGAAAATTAAGGCAGCATATTTACGGACTCCATGACCAATCGCTAGAAGCTGATTACATTTCCGGAGGATCAAATTCAAAGAAGATATCAAAGTCTATAATCAGTTGCAGCAGTTGATATTCGAGTGCCGAAATCAAGATAAACCTGAAAATATTGGTATGGCGATTTGGACGGATTATGTGCATTAGCCAAGGAGACACGCACGAGTCCTTTCTAATCTCCCGGGCATGGACTATCATTGTGCTTGCCACACAATATAGGATCCTTCGCCAGAAACTAAGAGAACGATTAGACTCTGGTGTCGGATAGTAAAACTAACAAAAAAGTGACGTTTCTTTTCCATGCAACCTAGCGCACTCTACAATGTGAGTTGTTCGAAAGATCCTATACATTCAGCGAAATAAACTTTCGATATTTACAAGATTGCGTTATGATTATTTGCTATAAGAAATCAGAATGAATTTCATAAATTTGCCTAATTCTAATGATGTTGTTCTGTTTTTTATATTTTTTTTTAGACCTGAAGAACTCAGGGTGTGGGGATGAGGGTGCCAACTCCTCGACCCGCTAAAAACCCACCCGTGCCGTAAGCCTGGACCCTCCCCGGAACCACCTTTCGGTATTACTTCGACGAGGGGGCTATTGTGCTTGTTAAGCACCCACTGTGTCTAACTACTTAGGGCTTTATTAGATAGATGGTCCCTGCGACCTGCCTTTGGTCGTTTCGCCTTTTTTGTTGGAAATCGAGGACGATCTGGGAGGCTGCTACGCATACCGCGTCCCAGACGTCCCGTTCCTGGCACATCCTCTGGGCCAAATTGTCCGGAATCGTGTCGTGACCGCTTACGGCAATCATGCCGGATCTCGCGCCGTCGAAGCGAGGGCATGCGAAAAACACATGCTCCGCACTCGCTGCATGCGGAGGACTGTGCATGCCCATATTTGTGCAGGTATTGTCTAAAACAGCCGTGGCCAGACAATATCTGCGTCAAGTGGAAGTTCACTTCACAGTGTCGCCTACCGACCCACCCGGTCAATTCCGGAATTAGTCGGTGGGTCCACCGACCTTTGATGGAGTTGTTCCATTCCCTTTGCCACTTAACCATGGATGCGGCTCTAGTGGTCTTCTGAATACCTCTTGTTACACGTTGTTCGAAGCACTCTACGTCCTCTTTTATGACCATGCCTATTGGCATCATCCCCGGTAGGACGGAGACCGCGTCGCGTGATGCCGTTCGGTATGCACTAACCACTCTTAGGCAAATAAGCCTGTGCGTACTCTCTAGCTTACTAGTGCCGCTCTTGGTACTCAAGGCGGTGATCCATGCCGCCCGCCGTACCAAAGTATGGACAGGGTGACACTGGCCAGGGGTTTACGCTTACTCCCTTGCACCGCTAAGCTATTCGACATTATGCGGGATAATGCCGATATAGCCCTAGAGGCTTTCTTGTAAGCGCAATCGACGTGACTGACAAAGGACAGCTTATCGTCGATCATAACATCAAGATACCTCAAGAACCTCTTCGATTCTATTGTGCAGTTACCTGCACTGATCGTCGCATGTAGCATTTCCGATTATTCACCACCGTGACGTCAGTCTTATGGTGGGCTTGCTCCAATTGCCTGGAGATCATCCATCTCTCCACAATGCCGATGGAGTGTGAGGCCGTTAACTCGACCTCTTCTATGGATTCACCACATATCTCAAGGGTGATGTCGTCCGCGAACCCGACTATCTTCACCCCGTTCGGGAACTCAAGCCGCAGTACCTCATCGTACATCGTGTTCCATAACACGATCTGAACACGTTTCTGGCCTGCCTCTGTATTGTATACCAGTACGCGATTCTGGTTGTAGCTTCCGACAATCTTGTACAGGTACCTCGGAACCTGTAGGCGCTGGAGCGAGTCGGCGATAGCCATCCAACTGGCGCTATTGAATGCGTTTCTCACGTCCAGGGTGATCACTGCACAGTATCGTACTCCTCGCCTCTTGCGCTGGATTGCCACCTCAGTCGTCTTGGTGACGGACAGGATGGCATCCACCGTCGACTTCCCTTTGTGGAAGCCAAACTGGTTATTAGACAGACCGCCTATTTCACTTTTCGAGGCGGTCACTTTCATGTCCCTTTTTTTAAGGCCTCTT
This sequence comes from Aedes japonicus, assembly GCA_034211315.2. NCBI lineage: Eukaryota > Metazoa > Arthropoda > Insecta > Diptera > Culicidae > Aedes > Aedes japonicus. Next base: position 72,405 of record JASCZW010000541.1, on the reverse strand, counting down.
AACTAAATTCACTATTTTTAGTAATTAGTCACTTTTTTCAACTTTTTTTGGGAAAAAATTGGGCGATAATGAATCATTCTACTTTCAGTGTGTAAAAAATGAAAGATATAGTTTATTACATTATTTTATTTTTCGAGCAGTTTCATCTCAATATGCATCGCTAGCAAAAAAAAGAGAAAGCTTTTTTTTTAAATATTAGACTTTGCAGTCGTTTGTGCTGTCTTGTTCTCCCCCACGGGAAACTTGTAAACAGCGCGCAGTAACGTCAAACATGACTTACTGCGCTCCGCGTTTTCAAGATTTTCAACGTCGTTTCAACGATTTATTCATAAACACATTCACAAAGCGGCATTCACAAGGCGGCATGGACTCGGTTCGTGGCTCGGAAAGAGTCCCCCAACGATCACCTGCAGCAGCTCTGCTGAACGCTCGGTTGGAGCCGCCGATCCTCTGGTTTTGGCCATTACTACCCGATAGGCGTCACCCCACGGATTCGTATTGGCCTTTTGACACAGACCCTCGAAGGAGGCTCGTTTGTTGGCCTTTATCTTTCTCTTTAGTGCGGCCTTCGCGGCCTAGCGCCCCTCTACGCTCGATTCTCTCGGCGTCTGACCGCGCTCTTTGCACCCTCCGTCTTGCGTGGAGGCATGTTCTTCGGAGGTCAGCGATCGACTCCGTCCACCAATACACCGGCGATCTTCCATTCCTCGGTTTTATTTCCCTCGGCATGGTCGTAGCGCACGCTCGTGTAAGTGTCATAACGAGTCGTCCACCGCAAGGTTCCTGGGTTTCGCGTAAGTTTTGTTCCCTCTCAAGCGCCTCTTTAAAAGTCTCTACATCAAAGTAGCACGTCCTCCATCTGCGGGCGAATGGAGTGGATGCTCCTCCTTCCGCACGCTGCCTTGTATTGTGGACGAAACAATAACGAACCGCCAAGTGGTCGCTATAGGTGTAGCCATCATCCACCTTCCAATTGCTTAGCAGCCCAGGACTGCTTAATGTTATATCGATGATCAATTCCGTTCCGTTTCTTTGGTAGGTACTCTTGGTACCCACTTTGGGTTGGTCCACATTGAGCCCAGCCAAGGCCATCAGAAGAATCTGGCCCCTAGGGTTGAAAGGCGGCTCCCCCTCTCGAGCGCCCAAGCGTAAAAGTCCCCCGCTATTACCAACGGGTTCAGGCCAGTTAGCTCCGTTGTCATCCGATCGAGTATATTGGAAAACAGTTCGATCGACCATCTTGGCGATGCGTAGCACCTGCAGAAGAACACTCCATTCGCTTTTACAACCGCGAAGCCTTCGTTTGTAGTAGACACAACCTCCTGAAACGGGTACTTGCCCGTCGTCCATGGTGCCGCCATATTGGACCTGTCCGCAAACCAGTTTCCGTGGCCGGCTGTGATGCGGTATGGGTCGGAAATTATGGCGATATCCGATGCCGACTCGCTGACTGTCTGACACAGCAGTTGCTGTGCGGCCTCACAATGGTTCAGGTTTAGTTGGGTTACCGGCATTACGGTTGGTTCGTTGGGATACCCTTAGAGGCCGGGCACTTGCCCCCCTTCCCCCTCACATGACGTGCTTATCGTCCAGTTTCCCGGTGCACATCAAGCATTTGGGGGGACCTTTGAAATCCCGCGCCTTGTGGCTAGTGCTGCCACACCTTCTTCACAGGTTACTCATATCTGGGCCTTTGCACCCCCAGGACATGTGTCCGCTCTCTAGGCATCTAAAGCATGCCTTCGGTGGCTGGTGTAGACTTAGTGGGCATATGGACCATCCCACCTTCACCTTCGCCACTTTCAACGCCTCGTCCGTGTCGACTGCCGGTAACCTCATGGTTGCCACCTGGGTCCCGAGTGGACCCTTTCTGAGACGTATGTCTGCGGCAGCAACCTCGACCTTGCACTGTTCCTTTAGTGCAGTGGAGATCTCGTCTGCCTCGGTGATCTCATTCAGGTGTTTACACTGGATCGTCACCTGCGAGACGAGGGCGCGCACCTCCACACCCTCACCTAAGGCCTGTTCTCTGTACGTCGGGCTCTATAGCGTTGTCGCCTTCTTTAGCTCCAGGAGCATCTCGCCGGTGCGGGTACGGCGTATACTCCGCACGTCGGCGCCTAAGCCTACCAATTTAGCGTCCCCGCGCATCGCTTTCAAGACCGCCGAGTACTTTGACGCCTCGGTCTGGACGATGAGGGCCTTTCCGCGGTTACGCTTGCGGGCCACCTGTCGCTTTTCCTTTTCTTTTTTGGTTTTATTCCCTTTTTTTGGACCTAATTCCAGTGGCTTTCCCTGCCACGCCTGGGGTCGTCACTCGTCCCCCTCCTAGCGCTAGCGTCTGCTTCGGTGCTAGTTATGGTGTTGTCGTTGGGGCCATGCCGCTCGGGTCCCCTCAGACCCCGCCGCCACGTTCGCATAGGTTCGCTTCCCTACTGGGGCTTCCGACACGATACGCCTCTTAGAAGCGCCAGGTGCTGTTTCGCCCGGGAACTGCATAGCCCGCTTGGAGGTCCCCGCCCCCATGGATAGGGTGGACTCTCCGACCGAGACTGGACGCCCCAAGGTCCATTATCATGGGCTCATAATTTTCCGGCAAACCCGTTTGCATCATTGCAGCCAACCAGGAATCATCCATTTCAAACACTACCGAGGCTAACCTATGGCTTGTACACATTGATTGTTGTTTTTTGTATTCTCCAATGCGCGGAAGTACGATCTTTGATGAGGTTTGTCAGAAACAGATAATTTCTCATCTCCATGCGAAGCGCTAGGAGTGGAAGGTAATTTATTGCTAGAACGAATAGACATGAAGAGAAAGTGTGTTGATAGTTCCGTGTAGGGCAACGGCAGGCTTTTGAAATTGAAAGATACAAGTTTGAAAACGAGCGGAGGGCATTTGAGCGGTAGTATCCGATCTGTCTTGAAATACCGATTCAAGTTTCGTGCATCGGTCGCATCCAGCACCAAACTACACAGAAAAAATGATGAATTTTAACAGACGCTTAGAATTCCCCCTCGTTTGATTGCAAGCCAAAGCAAGCGTAAATAACGTGATTGTTTGCAATCTTTCATACACCAGACCTGATTCCAGCGACATCTGGCTTAAATTTACATGAAAGGCCTCATTAATGTATGACAAAACTAGCATTCTCTTTTTGTGCTTGTGCTTATAGTTGAAACTTTCTACACAGTTTGAAAGAAAGATTTAATTTTCTTCGTTATCTAATGCACGTAAAGGGAATGCTAGAGCATAAATTAATGGGATCTTTCATGTAAATTTACACACTTAGAAAATTTTACAATATTCGGTAATTTTTTACCAAACTTTCAACAGCTGAACACACTTAGATTTTTTACAGTATACTGTAATTTTTTACCGAATATGAAACAGCTGAACATTCGGTAATCGATTCGGTGGTTTTTAAGTTAAGTACAATACGTTCAGTTAATTTGACTTTCACATTATTGTCAAAATTTACCGAAATATTCTGTAAATTTTGCTTTTTTTGGGGGTAACGCGAGCTGTCACATTTTTACCGAAAATTCTGTAAACATTTTACAGTTGCTCAGTAAAATTTACAGGTTCGTTTGTAAACAGGGTTTTATTGATTTTCTTCTTGATTTCATTTCCTGTTCATTGTTGTTTAGTTAGATCATTTATTTGTATGTTAATAAGAAAAATAGTCAGCTAAACAAAACTTGGTTACCATTTTGATTTTAATGGAAGAGTTCGGCGATACCCGGTGACAATTTGGTCCTGAAGCATTCCGAAATGTTCACTAAATAAGCAGCATTTGGAAAAATGAGTAGAAAGACAGTATCAACACACATTTTTCAACGATGTGTAAAATATCTTTCGAATTCCTCACCAAACGCTGCTGCAATCGGATGATCCTTGGGATAAGCCAACAATTTCCTGCCTGCCGAATATGGCTACGGTCCCGGAAAGTTGCTGTCCATTCCTCCAGTTTAGGCATTAACTTTTGGCTGAAACCGTGAAACTAAACCGAGCTGACCAACATTCAACTTTAAATGGCGGGAAAAGGCCGCGTTTGACAGCACCGATTAAATTTACAATCTGTTCGGTACTTTTTTTCCATTTTATTTAGCAAAAGAATACATATTTTTTTTTTTTTTTTTTTATTCTGCCTTACAAATAATATATTTATTTATTTATTTATTTATTTATTTATTTTTTCGGGAAGGGGAAAAGCCAAGGTGGATATATCTTTAGCAATTGATGCCATATATCCACCTCAGGCATAAAAACCCCAAAATCAAGTGAAATACATTTTCATCCTTAACCTATTTTACAAAATCTAATTTTATAATTACTTGAATATTTCCCCATTTATATGCATTTTTAATTAAAGACAACAAACCTCCGACAGTCAAAACTGACTGATATTGAGGTCTTTTGATGACGGAATATTTGCATTCAAGGTAATACTAGAACTTTAAACTACGTGCTCAATATATACTCTTTTAAAGCTTTTTTAAATCTATGAAGAGGAACAATGTTTGAAATATTTGCTGGTAAATTGTTGAAGTTTACTATGGCACTATACATACAGCCTAATCGTAGATAGTTTGTTCTTGGTGCTGATATGCGCAAATTATCGATTGAACGTGTCTCGATTGAACGTGTATGAATGTCACGGCTGTTTTGCAAGTTTAAATTATTTTTAATAAGGTTATTCTTCACTTTGTAAATAAACAATACTGCCTCATAGAATTTAATTTGATTGAAATTTAACATTAAATTATTCAAATATAGATTAACTGTCCTTATTTCTGGATTATTATATTGCTCCCAGAATATTACCCGCATAAATTTATTCAATGTTATTGTTATTTTGTTTATAACGTACGTTGGAGCATTTTGCCAGATTATATTCATATATGTTATTTGGGAGTGAACATACGCATAGTACAAGCATTTTCTTTCTTTTGGTGGTAGCATGTAACTAGTTCTCCTAAGCATTCCTAGAAATTTAACTATTTTGGAATGCATGCTATCGACATGACTATTCCATTTTAAATTTTGTTGAATCACTAATCCTAAATAAGCATGGACATTAACTCTTTCTAACTGGTTGGTTCCTAGATAAAGATTATAATTTATAGAACTGAAGCGATCTGTGCTTGAAAAGATCATGTACTTCGATTTTGATGCATTTATGGTTAAACCGTTATTAAAAAACAGTTTTTCAGTAGGTCTAGGTCATATTGCATGTTTTCAAATAATTGCTCCAAGTTATCAGCGCTATAGACAAATACCGAATCATCTGCGTACATGTTTAGCGTACCTTTTAGAGAAATTTGAAATATATCATTAACATAGATGATAAACAACAGTGGTCCTATCCATGTACCTTCTCAATGGTCGGCAACGCCACCCAACCTCCGCCAGCATGAAAGTTTACTGCTCCAGCGGCGGTCCTTTCGTTCTCGTTTCAGTTATCAACGTGACTGGAACTGTTCAGCGACATCTCAGCTTCAGATTATGGATACTATTACAAACCAACAAAACCGTCTTGAGATTTCTTGAATCTTCTTGAAACTTTCACTTTCTGTGCCTATAACTTATTGCATAGCAAACACGATCAACTACTTGGTTAAATGTTAGCAATAGAATAAAAAAAATATGATTTCTAGCAACTAATAACAGCTGCCTAGCGACGCAAATTACAGTGCTACTATGATTGCAATAGAGAAAAGTCGTGTTTCTTTTGACGATTTTATTTTCAAATATTGTGTTTATTCTGCCAATGTTACTTCAAAGAAGCGTTGCGAATGCCATTTAGTGCTTAATTTACCTAATTTACACTCGAAACGGTTGAAAGTCAGAGAACAGGTAGATTGAGGTTAAGGCGATCCACTAACCGTTGAAACGACGGTTACAACTGAAAACGCGTACATTTATCAGAATGTGTCAAATAAAAATACTTTTTCATTAGCGCCATTGTGGCCACACGCTCAATGTTTCGTCTTCATTGCTTTCCAACATTCGGCTCAACCATTAATTCTGTATGTTTGCAGGTTACACCTCTACTGACTTATTTACACTACTGTTCCCGACACAGGCTCCAACGAATATTTTGAAACATGATATCACTTTCTTCACTTCATTACCAAGTCCAACATACGTATCTTTAAACTGCTCCTTCCAAGCAAGACCGCGACCAACCTAGAAGAAATAAACCCAAACTGAACGACGAACATTCTCTACCGACCGGTGGACATGACTTGTAAGGATTCATTAACCAGGGTGAAATCCCCGTGTATGACATAGTAAAGCATGCTCCGACCAGCAACACCTAATTCAACACTGACATCGCTCCACACTCAATTCACCTACCACACAACGAAAACTTCCTTGGCAGATTGTGCGAAGCCCTAACGCTGTCCGGTTCGGTTCGATCGCCTGTTAATTAGGAGGTGGAAGGTGTGTAACGTGCAATCCAAATCTATCTCAATCGGGATGTTTCGTGAAAAAAGTGGACCCGAATCCGTGACATTCCGAGGCTTTACACCGCCACCACCGGATGAGGAACTGCGGGAACGAGTAGCCCGCGATTTTCTCGGCGGAACAGAGAAACCTCCCGACGATCACGGGTCATCGCCAAAGTTGTCGCTCTTCTTTGCGAGTTTGTGTGTGATCGATTTATTTGGGGTGTTTCCAATAGTGGCGTTGCCAAAATCGATTATCTCCTGTGGATTGTACGGAATTCCGTTGGTACTGTTTGTGGTTACGTTGCAGATATATACGGCAACGGTTCTGGGAAGATGCTGGACCATTGCGGAAAAGCTGGACCCATCGATTGTGTCGAAGAATCGATATCCTTACGCGGCCATTGCGGAATTTACCTACGGAAAGCGAATGAGTGTTTTCGTGACGGTGTTACTGGACATGACCGTTTTTGGTGGTGGGATCCCGAATTTACTGGTGGCATCTCAAAACCTGCAGCTTTTGGGATCGAAACTATCCGGCGGTCAGTTTGAATTCTCATTCTGCTACTGGTTGGTACTGATTGGGTTGTTTCTCTGTCCAATTATGTGGTTGGGAAGCCCTAAGAATATGAGGCCTTTGGCTAGTATTTCGGTGGTGATTTGCAGCAGTGTAGCCTTACTAACCTGGGTGTCAATTGGCGAGGATACGTTCACGATGAATTTCAATGGAACAATGGTGTCGCCGAGGGAAGATTTTGAACCTTTCAAGGGAATGGAGCTGGGACAGCCTTCCTGGCTGCGTCTGCTAAAAGCCTACGGAATCATTGCCTTTCAGTTCGACATTCATCCCATGCTGCTGACGATCCAGGTGGATATGGAAAAGAAAAGGAAAATCGGAAAGGCTGTCTTTCTGGGACTGATGGTCACTTGTACGTTATCGGCCGTGACGACGGTTTTTGCTGCCTATCGATACGGTATGGATACGACCAACAACGTGCTGCAAATACTGCCGAAAAGCTGGTCACTGTATACGACTATTCTGTTGGTAACGCTTCAGCTCTGCCTGTCCAGCGCCGTAGGAAATTCAGCGCTTTTTCAACATTTGGAGGACGTTCTTGGCGCTTCTAGAGGTAGGCAGATTGATCTGGATTTCAATTAAATTACACTAAAATCCAATACTTTTAGATTTCACCATCAAACGATGCGTCATCCGATCGACTTTGGTGTGGCTGGCTGTCTTGATTGCAGAGCTCCTGCCGCGCTTTGATGTGGTAATGGGAATCATCGGTGGTACCTTGACGGGACCTCTCATCTTCATACTACCTCCACTGTTCTATCAGAAAATTACCAACCTGGAGGCCATGTACTACCAGGAAATGGAACGCATCCAAAGCCGAGACACGGTGGCAAGTGACGACCGAGAACCTCTATTCCCAAGTGCGTACGGATCAATTGTTCCACCTTCCGCCAGCGTCAAGAGATCGCTGCCGACAGTCCACTGGATAGGTGATTGTTTCTCATTTTGCTGCGATTGCTTCAACCGGTTCTGCCGCTTCTTGTACAGCGATTGCATACTGTCAGGCGCGGTGATCATGTTCGGAATCGGTGCTACGCTGATCTCGACGTATTACAACATTTTCGACGTAAGAGACATTGGGACGCAGTTTTGGGGATCTTGTGCCGCGAATGTCACTCTTCTTAGTGAGTTGTAGGGAATCGTTTTTGAAAAGTTTTGAACTGCCAGGCATTTTAATAAATAGCTAGGTTTTATAAATTGGACTTTCTTTTCTGGGAAATGAATGGGAAATTTCTTTTCGATAAATTCACTATAATTATTCTTAGGATTAATTTTAAAACACAGCCTTTCGTACGCACACTTTCACTCTGGTCATCAAAAGCTCGCTTTTCCCGCATTATTTGGCTTATTAGCGCTCGCCTATCACATAAATTATCAAAAATTCATCCCACTCCCAACCTCTAAACTCAACAATTAACACCCTTACCGCACCATCACAAGAGGGGGAAGCTCATTTCGGTGCCTTCCATCCGCCGAAAGCAGCTTCCAGTTCCCGTGCAATGCAGAGACTCAGTCGATCCTGGTACGGACCGGCCACTACCTGAATACCGATCGGGAGACCCTGTTTGTTGAATCCTAGCGGGACGTGGGTTCCGGGAAAACCAAGCGCATTAAACAACATCGTGTACGTAACACCGGAAATGTGTCCGAACGAGTGATAGTGCCGTATGGCTGGCGTCGGATAGGTCGGTAGGAACAGAACACCGTCCGTTCCAAGTGTGTCCTGAAAACAAAAGCAAACAGGGATATAACAATCATCATCGCAACACACCAGATACTCATCTACTCACAATTATTTGCTTCCGGAGCGCTTCCGTCATCCGGTGATATCGTTGTTGATCCTCAGCGCTGAACAGATGCTTCGTATTAACCAGTATGTAGAATACAATTCCGGCCAGCGTGAACTGAGACTTCCGATCAACGACTTAGCCAGTTCCATAATTAGGCGTATGCTTCTCCTTTGGGTTGTCCTGATTGTCGAACATATTCGGAACGTCTTCCAGTGACTGCAGAGTGCACATGGCCATTTCCATGCTGTGGCTTATATTGTCAAACTCGGCTCGTTCCGTCTGCAGGCCGTGGTCCTTGAAGAACTGCACCGCTCGGTACATGGCGATTTTGATTTCTTCATCTACCTGAACGAACGCCAAATTGAAGCCGAAGTCTTCCATGTAGTGAATTTTGATGTCCTTGGTGTAGACCGTTTCGTCCAGCCGGAGTTTGTAGGCCTTCGGCCCGGCCATGATGTGGACCAACGTGGGTAGATCCTTCGAGTAGCGGCACATGGGACCCACGGTGAGGAAGTTGCGGAATTTTTCGTCCGTGGATGATGGGAAGTGACCGTCGATGGAGATGACATCTGTATGGGGTATTGGAATGGAAACGGTTAGAATGGTCGAACAGGTTGAGCAAAAGGCTCGCGTACATTTGAATTTGTTTGTTTTACGAATACACCTAATAGCAATCTATAAATCTATAACTCGTCGCGCAGAATAGGCCTAATCAATCATCATCACCATCAAGTAAAAGTAGTTCGTTTTTTCGTCTTTCACATACGCTAAACAGATTCTAATTAAGTCTGCGAAAGCTCGAAGTAAAGCGGTGTCCCCAATAGATGCGTTTCATTTGCGTTAGCGTGTTTTTTGGCAGTTTTGTCGTAGACAGTTTTTTTGTAAAATTGCGGTACAAATTAAAACATAATCACTTTATGACCGCCACGAAAAGTGGCGTCAGGTTTTAAGCGTTAATATCTCAGTATATTCGCAAATGCAAAAATGCACTAGAGTTCAGAACTTCAGATCTACAGTTGTAACAGGAGATTTTAGGGCTATATAAGATAATGATATGTATTCAAATATATTGAATGAACATTTTGGAAGATCAACAGTCATTATTTGATAATTTTGTGATATTCTAGGTCATCAAAACTATCCTCGAGTTTTTTGAGCCATACAAAGTAACGCAACGTATTCAACCATATTCAGTGAATATTTGAGAACGTAAACAAACATTACAAGATAATGTGTGGATGATCAAGGTCATTCAAACTGCGCCTTTTTGCGCTATATAAAGTGACTACACAAAGGTTTTTTTTTGCACTAGGGGATACGGTCCTGTTTTAGTATGGAACCGTGTAAAAAAGACTAAATAGAGGTGAATTCACGTGCTTAAACATTATATACCGTTTTTTTGTATGCGTTACCTATCCACACAATGGTCAAAATACAGTTTTTAAAATTTTGAGTATTTACACCAAAAATTTTAAATTTTTTGACAAACTGCCATATGATTACTTTTAGCCCAAAACGTGAAATGTGATTTGAATAAGTCGATAAGTTATTCCGTTCTGGAGTTGTCGCCGAAAACAACCCGTGTAAAAGAAAACCGTGCAAAAAAAACCTTAGTGTATATGTATTCAAACATATTCAATGAATCTTATGGAAGGTCGACAGTCAATATTTTATAACGTTCTGGTTCTCTAGATCATCCAAACTATCCTGGCGTTCAGAACTTAAGATGTACGGTTGTAACAGTAATTTTTTGGCAATACAAAATTTCAATAAATATTCTCAAAGATCAACAAACATCATAAAGCATTATGACAAGTTCTGAGTCATCCATACTATCGTTGATATTAGAACATAGGACCTTCAGTTGCAACAAAAGCTGGGCTATGCAAAGCTACGCTGTGTATTGAAACTTATTCATTGAATATCTTGGAAGACCAACAGACATTATGAGATAATCTTCTTGGTTATCCAAACTATCCTTGAATTAAACACTGAAAATCTACAGTTGTAACTGTAGCCTTCCGGAATAACCCTAGTAGCACACTTGTTGCCATTTAGTTGAAATAACATAAATATGACTTGCTATAGTCATGAATCAAGTCAACAACAACTAATTATGACCGTAGTGTGCTACTTGGGAAATAGAGTAACATTATCAAATTATCTTGGGATGTTTAAGTTCATAAAAACTGACTTGAGAATCAGAACTTAAGATTTACGGTAGTAACCGTAGCCTCTTGGGCTATATAAAACTACGATAACTATTCAAACATATTTAATCGATATTCTGAAACGTCAACAGACATTATAGGATAATCTTGTTAGTTTCAGGTCACTCAAAACATAAGGTAACAGTAGCTTTATGGGCTATAAATAGTTAAGTTAATTTGTTTGGAATGAATATGCCAAGATTATCTCATAATGTTGGTCTTCCAGGAAGTTCATTGAATGATTGAATACATATAATAACATCATACAGCGGATAAACCTACTGTTACACTGTAGATCTTAAGTTCCAAACTCCATGACTTTTTTCTACGACCTAGCACATCTCAAAAAAACATATCCTACTCTTTTCAATCATTTCTATGTTATTGAGTACCCCAATGTAATCAGAACCCAATGGGGCTGTACCAAGGAAGATTCTCTTCGTCGACTTTCTCTTTGCGTTCCTACGGCTATGTAAAAACAATTTCAAGTATTTTCAACACACCGTTAAATAGACACATTATTAACATAAGAGAAAGTCGACGAAGAGAATCTCTCAATGTTACGTAGGACGAGATGCATGGTTCAGCTTTAATTGACGTCGGTTAAGTATCTCAATGGGTAAATACAATTGCTCCTTCGTAGAAATTTGCGGTCCACATATATCTAGGGTTTTTTTTCATTAGGACGAATCTACAATTGAGAGATTCTCTGGGCTCGCTCTCTTTCATTCATAAACCAATCACCTTAACGTTTTTCATTCTACTGTTTGTAGAGCATGCTAGCCAACACTGTTGTGTTTCGATCTGTATTAAAGAATCCTCGAAAGTTTTATAATGGCGCTGTAATGAATGAAAGAGAGCGAGCCCGGAGAGAATCTCTCAATTGTAGACAATTGTAACTCTGCACGGCAACGTTTCAACTGCTTTGTCGTTTTGACTCACGTTGCATGGGAGTCACTCAATTTGAGTAAATGTTACTGGCATTGGCAAGTCGACAAATCAAAACATCGACTAAAATCAAATGGATGTTTTTGATTTGTCGACTTGTCAATGCCAGTAACATTTACTCAAATTTGAGTGACTCCACTAATGACGAAAGTGAGTCAAAAACGACTCAAAACTGAGTTGAAACGGCTGGCCGTGTGTGGCTCAGTGCAAACGTGCGTCAACTCGATCATAGCAACCGCATGGCATGTCATCGAGTCTTACCGTTTTCTTCAGCGATGAGTAGATTGGAATAATTTTGTTAATAGTGGCTAATAATCTGGACTGTTCCAGAACAGCAGTTACCGGTGATCAGAGAAAGAGAAGCGTCCTTGAAAAACCATGACAATTGCGCCTTTAGAGACATTTTTTCTTGATTGCATATAGAGGTATGCAAGATGGTGAACGATTAATGATGCGAGATTAATTATATAAACAGCATTGAATATTGTATACGTTCAGAAAGAGATTTGTTGTGTAGTGCACCAGATTTACATGAGGACAAGACGAATTTTATTTTAGTTAAATTAGCCGGGAAAGTATGTAGTTTCTAACTAAGAAAATCGGGAAAAAAATCAATAATGATGAGCGACAACCCTGATAATTATGCACTATTCCTGAAGCCAGAGATGGTATTTCGCACTATTGTGACGCCGGCGCTTGAGATTTGTACCTTCACAGAGGATACAACATACAACCATAACTCACCGCAGATAAAGCTAGTGCTCTTTATTCGGTGGTAAACGACAGAGCGCCTGTGATGGGATGGCTTGAAGTGGAGTGAATTACTCTTTCATTTAAAGACCGCTATCACGTGCTCTCGTCTGTCTTCGCCCACGTGCTCGCTCCTGCAATCGCTGCCGCGTACACTTGTGCGAGGATGCGCCAGCCCAAGTAACCACGACGCTGTAATAGCATGCATATATAGGGCATATGCATTACGTCTGCTGAAAAGGGCCCCACTAAGATGGAACTAATGCTATATCTTTTCTAATGCCATAAGACATTGCAAAAGTAGCATTATTGCATTGGTAATGCATCACTACATTCTTAAGCTAATCTAAAGCTTCATTACTTGACAACTTGGAGTGCTCTTTCTGTGATTTGCTGCTGCGGTTGATAACGAAAATATCGCCGGAGTTAGTAGAAATGTCCGGAAAAAGGGAGGCGCGAAATGGAACATTCTTCTTTGTTCCTTTATTATGAAGCGTTTAAGCGAGTTTGCAATCGCTTTTGTAAATTAACAGAAGAGCCCACGCCAGTAAGTTCACTGGAACGCACGCGTCAGGGAGTTTATCTGCATTCGCTTCAATGAATTTGATAGATCTTCTTCTCACTCTAGAGCGATCGATTGTTGTGTGAATAAAAACCATTTTTTTCCACTCGCCTGCGCTACCCGTAGGCAAATACGGTGGCGGAATATAAACAAGAGAAAAGAACTCTCGTTGAGGTCTGGGGGTACGACACATCTAAATCCAGATTCAAGATGATCGAAAAATCCCACGCTAGTGAATCAATCTTTAAAAAATCTAGTTTCAGCTTGTGAATTTTAATCCATCAACTTGCATCGTGCTGCATCTTAAAAATAAATCTTTAAAATCTTCTTTCTATCTCACTACGCGTGCGCACATTGCACAAAAAAAGCAAAACAAAAAAATCCTGCATCTGAGATGGTAGAGCAGCGCCTCTGGTTGAGGTAGGAAGACCGTGTGAGAAAATTGAAATCTCTTTACCATACTGAGGATATGAACATCACTGCTCGGAAGCTGCCGGGGCACAAACTCTGGAGTGGTGTATAGAGTGCTTAAAGAGTGCCTCAATTTCCTTATCAATTTCGTCAGTTTCAACTGACCTTAATTATATCTCCTGATTTAACAGGTCCAAAGTTTTACATGTCCAGAAAATACATAGTTTGTAAAAATAGAACCGCTTTCTACTAAACATTAATTTCCTTTTAGATTCTTTTTGGTTTCTTCTCCTGGTCTTTTTCGGTCTCTTCTTTCTGGCATGTGACAAGCAGAGCTTAAATATCGACGTGGTAAATTCCTAAACCACACACTACAGCCAGACGAACCACATTTACTGGACAAAGAAAATGACAAACAATGAAGCAAAGATTTTCTTTGCGGGATCAATTTTTCCAGTGACTTTGACAAAATGAAATAGTCAAATAGCCTCATATTTCGTAAATGACAATAAAATATATCTGCACTAGTAGGGGGGTTGCTCGTCGAATATTCCGGTCCGCTTCTTAGCATCTTGCTATGAGGTACCAGGTGGTTAACCACCGATTACCTTTCGATCTGCCGAATTTGAAGACCTCTGCATTGAGTTATCTCAAATTATAATATTCAAATTATAATGTTCACAAAACATTGCGATTGGTTGAGCGGATTAGAGATATTGGAATCATTTGGGTATAGGATCAAGTCTCCCCGGTTGGTAGAAAAACAGGTGAGCTTGGAAATCAATTGACGCATTATTTACCGGTGAAGGTACGAAATATCTATTTCTGCCAAATCCTTCAACTGTAGTTTTAGACGGATTAGAATAGATTGCTTTTTCAGAAAGTTCAACTTGATCGATGCAGATATTAGTTCTTGTAATAACAAATTGAGTGTTTCTCCTATGAATCACACTTTGTGGGAGTGGGCTCAACTGCGCATCCCTACAATTGATTTGTAGCATAGCTAAATCGGCACCAAGCGTTGCTTCACGTTTTCGTTGTTTTCCAATGAAAAACCCACAATCACACTTTTTAGTGCTCTAACAGCATCCGAACTTCTTGGTTTAAGGCGACCATTTGTTTCAACGCATTAAGGATGCATGTTAGTCTCAAGCCTCATTTGTGTGTTCTTTGGGTAATTACAACTGATCTGGCAGCTGTAGAATCCGAAGCACCAGCAAACCTGGTAATCGTCCGTCTTTTTAGTTTGTCGGTAAAACCTCGATGACATTGCAACCTACGAGATGACTTGTTGTAGCTGGGCCGGTCGATCTCATTGAGGACCTTCGTAAGACTACGGCCAGAAGGCCGCGGTATTTTTACATGACAGTGGGACTGGTGACTCCTCAAACTGTAGTCAACAAATCCTTCGACTTCCTCAGGCTACCCTAAAAATACCCTTGGATGATAAAAATGGACTACTACCATAGACTAACTTTAAGACCAGTAGGTCCCGAACAAATACAATTTTTTTCTTGGCTCAGTCAGTACTAGCACATCGGTCTCAAGTTTCATAATGCGCCCCTAACAATCAATAACCCACACGAACACACTCTCAAATATTCTTGTCAAAGCCACACAGCAAATCAAAACAAAGGCGCAAATTTGTATAGCAATGTGCTGGCTTCAAGGTGCACTTCGGACCAAGGGGTTCTACAATAGTGAACCAATTTCAAATCGCTAGTTGAATATTGATTGTTGCTACTAATGAACCTCCAAATATTGTCCCGTTAATTCAAGTTTTCATCCAGCACTTAGGAACTGAATTAGATCGACCACAATAAGCGATTTTATGAGCAGAACGGTGTTGGCTAGATTGGTTCGTTGGATTCATTGACAGTCGGTTTACATGCGGAAGTCTTGACCAGGGCCAGTTCTACCAACAATCAATATGAAACTAGAGATTTAAAATTGGTTCAATGTTGTAGAACCCCTAGGACCAAAGTTCACCTTGCAGTCTTCAACTGCCAATGCACTCTTGCGCTTTTCAGCATCTTTCGGTACTAGTATCTTTGTTTTTGTTTTGATTCACTAGGTTATTTTGAAACAATATTCGAGGGTGTGTTGGCGTGAGTTTGGGACCGGTATGCGACTAGTACTCCTGAGCCAAACAGATATTCTTTTCCGGTGGTTCTACCTACTCGACCAGAACGTTGGTTTGCGTTTTCTTGCGAGATTAGGTAAATCTGAAGTGCGTCCATACCAATCCTGGGATAGTACACCTTGAGGGCAATACCCAAACCAATAACGAAAATGATGCCATCTATAATAAAGGACGTTTTGGCAATGTTTATCGCGACAATATATTTTCTGTTGTTTTTTGTAATGAATAAATGAATCATGAATAAAATTACTGCATCAGTAAATAACCTATATGTACTAACACAAATACGCTCAACTTGTCGCCAACAAAATACTTCGACTTTGAATAAATCATACCACCATACCGAAGCAGTAAAAAGCAGGCTGTGATGGCATCCGGTAAGTTAATGTCACCACTGTGTGACCCGAAAGCAAAGCAAAACGTCAACTGTCGTAAGTGAATTAAGCTTAATTTGTGAAGGAGGATGATGTCGTGAATCTTCACTCTGAACATGAGAACCTACGACGAGATACTCCTGAACCCGTAAGCTAAATCCGCTTGTCGACCAATCGTCACCAATCAAACGAAGGCTACTGGTGGTCCCGGACATGGCGAGTTGCAATCGGCGAATGAAGACCTGACCAGGGATGACAGAATGTATCAGAAAAATTTAATCGAATTCGACTAAAATCAAACCCTGGTCAGCATTGCTATACGCGTTATCAAGCATTGATAACACACATTACCCTCTACTGAGCATTGAAATTAAACTGCAAAACCATTCCAGCTTTAAATTGATAACCTCAATTCGCTATCGCAGAGCCAAACTCACCAGCCGTTGGTTTGTGTCCGAAGATCCCATTGAACAGTGCCGGCACGCGGATCGATCCAGCCAACGTCGCCTCCCACACCAAAAAGTGAAGCACCCTGGCAGCAACAAGTGCACCTTCTCCGAGGAACCACCGGCCGTTCGCCGGGCTGTCGTACGGATCCAACGTCCGGCCTGCAGATGTGATTGTACGACTCCCAGCTGAGGCGGTATTCCGGCGTGTTGGACACCAACAGTGGAATACCATCCGGCGGTCTTTCAGCAGTGCCACCGCTTCACCGTCGCGACTCGCCCGAACTTCCTGGCGGGGCAATGAGCCTCCGGTGAACAGGGCACCTGTAAGAAAACAAAACAAAGCGAGAACATCACAATGCATCCTGCTAGATAACCTACTGGGTCAATGTTACCAACGCCACGCTAATGGCAGTATTGATAAGAGCTTCAAGATAGACCTCACCTCTTCAGCGCACAGCTTTCTCTTCACCGTAAAACGGAACCCCCAGAAGTGGATAGGTTTTGATAAGCCAAATTGTTTGCATGTTGGCGGATCAATCTGGTCGGCCTTTTTTGGCCTCCTCGATGGCAGTGGTAAAGCGTTCTTCCACGACGGCATTGATCGTGGGTTCACTTCTCGGATTCGATCTATGTATGCATCGAACTACGTCTCTCCGAGCGAAGCTGAAAGGAGGGAACAAAAAAATGCACGTATCAAACACCGACCGTTATTTATCCAAGCTAGGCAAGGCTGGTAGGCATTGTTGTGCCAATTGAACATTTGAGTGTCACTACACTTGCACCTGCAGGAGCGCAAACCGAGCAGGCAGTGCAAGTTCAAGGTCGGACCGCCCGCAAGACAAACATGCGCCTTGAACAAGAAGGCATGGCACTACAGGCTATCCGTTTCGGTCTCGACCACCACCAGACGCACCAAACCAGACGGATTCACATCTAAGTAGTTCTCTTGTTGGTTCTTAACCTTCTGTTGTTTTTTTGTTGTTTTGATTATTACTATTCTGATGAACGTTTTTTTTTCTTCTCTCTCGTAGGCGAATAGGCACTTATACGGACGGTCAACCTCGTTAGCCAGTATCCGGGAAAAACAGTGCGTCTGACTTGACTGTTTAGGCACAATCTCGAATGTACTACCACCCGCCGCCGTAGAATTGAGATCTCTGCGTGTACAACAAAAACGGCGACAACAACGATGATGACGATGATAATGGTTGGTTGATGATGGGAAACGATGTCGTGGCGTGGCGTGGTTTAATGTTTTCAACGTGTTAAGTGCCAGGCGTGGGAAGTGTTCCGTTATTAGCTTTTTTGTTGGCTAAGATGCCGACAAAGTGGCAATAAGAAAATGGATCAACAGAAAATAATAGGTAGGGAACCAGTTCGTTATTTCAAGACCATTCCAAGCCACGGATAACGCTTCACAACGCTCATTTTTTGCGGCATGGTGCTTCACTCACATGAAGCACCATACTGCGTGGAAAATGAGCGTTGTAGGTTAACGTTTACTCCAGGTGCTAGGAATAGGGTCTTGGGCAGCTTGCCGTTCCCTACCCTACATTGTTTTGGTAAATGGTAGTGGATCTGTTTATTTTAAAAACAGTAACATTTTTCTTATCATCCACGATTTCTCGCCGACGACTGTTAAAATATATTACGTAAGGTGCACAATAATTATACTTTTTGATAGGATTCGACAATCCCTTCGCCTTAAAACGTCTAGTACTGCCAAGTCTATTCCATATAGAGCGTTTCCAGCCAGAAATGCTAAAAAAAAATATTGATTTTGTCTCGACAGTTTCCGGTTTTAATGAAATTTTGTCCATATGTAAGTTTCTACCCAAGATAACATTTTTCATAAAAAAAATCCTAAAATTTCCTGGACTAATTTTCTATAAGGGCTTATGTAAAATATGAATTTTATTTTTTCAAAAAATCATAACATGTAAACGATTATTCTGATCAAAATGTCGTCTGAGAAAAAGTTGTAGGTCATTAAGTGTTCTTCAAGAAAAAAATACACATGAAACTAGAAAATGTAAATTCACGCCGAAAAACATGAAACATTGATTTTTTGCCCCCCATCGAATTTTCTCATTTTTTTTTTGAAAAAACTTCGACAGGTTATATCCTGAAATCTGGTTGAAGAGTTTAAGACGGTCACATTTTCAATTTTTTAAATATTTGTTTCGAAATTTTTATGGATATTATTGGAATCGCGTATTTTCTAATATAACTTTACCAAAACAACTCTACGAATTCATTTTTAATAAAAAACAAATAAACTTTTTCTCAGTGAGGTTATTGCGAATTTAATCATACGAGGAAATTTTACTGAAATAATATTTTCAGCCATGTTCAAACGGTTATCGCGATGTTCACAAAAAATGTATGTTACATGATAGATTATTGAAAAAGAAACAAATCTTTCTCAGCCATGGAGGCTGTCAGCCATACTTGTTTCCATAGGTCATGACGCGAAGCTGATACAAACTGATGATCATCTGAAGTACATGATCTGACTCAAACGCTTTTAAAAAAACAGCTAATAATCAGGATTTATAAGCCTGCTCGTTGAGAAGACACTAGTCAGGTAAATTTTTATTCAAACCTGTGTCTGGAACAAATTTGTAGTGGGTACATTTCAATTTAATGGAGTCTGCAATACAATTGACATGAAGTATAGGCACAAAATGTACCAGCGATGGCATGTCTATCACCATCGGTTTACGGCGAACTTCTTCAGCCTCATCAATATGGATAATACTCATATTGTAAGCCCGCCAAGCTGAAGAGATTAGAGACGACAGACTTGGTAGATCATTGAGCGCAACTAAGATCCTTAAGGTTGTAAGATACCATGGGATAATTCGATGCGAATATTGCAATAAAGTGTCGTCCTCACTAGTTTATCGTCCCCAACAAAAAACCACCACCCTCGAATGATGAGGAAGTGCCTTCTACCAGTGGCGTAGCAATCAACGAGACCTGTAGATATGGAAAGTGAATCCATAGTCAAAACTATCCCATCCGTTACGTCTCTAGCTTCATCGGCTTCTGCGGAGTCTATTGTTAATAGAATCAGTTTGTCATAAGGATGTTCCGATCAAATTTATTGACTTAAACTTGATTACCTTCCTACCCGCCATCACAACGCATTTAAAATACGCAGGTTCTTCGTTTGGGATTTGAGATTAGTAATTGTTACCGTAAATGTCGTCAGCACAGCGCAACACCAAAATTTTCCTCGTGTATGGCAAAATTAGTCTCACGCCAAGTTGGCGAAATTGTTGAATGTGGCTAAGTCACCTGTTACCAACATTTTAAAAGTGTTTTCTATGAATATTTGTCGACAGCCAGCGCCACAGCGAGGCCACAGCGACGACAAAAAGAGTTGCCCGCTGTTTCGAACGGAACCCCAACCTCTCCGTCCGAGATGTTGCAAAGAAGCTTGAAGTTGCGCCTTCAACCGTGGATAGAGCTAACAAACGAGCTGGATAAGTCGCCTAACAAGAACGTGGTGACTCAAAATCGCGACGATAAACAAAACACGTTGGCCAGCACGATCAACCAGCGCCGTCATTGATGCCACACCAGTTCAATTGCGCGCCAGGACGATGAAACTTACGTCAAGGCGGACTTTAAAGAAGCCTCCCGGCGGAATTGAGGCTGACGGGGGCAGCTGCGGCGATACCTTCTGCCATTACTAAGCCATCAAAGTTCGCGAAGAAATATCTGGTGCAGCGCAGGCCATCTGTACCTTGTGGCTTGAAGAGCAACGTTTACATTGCGACCGGAACCGTCAACCAGGAAATATATCTGGAGCGAGTGCCTGTAAAATCTCTACTGCCTTTTCCTGAAGCGGACACAATTGTTCCATTCTATTTTTACCGGATTTGGCATCTCGTCATTACCATTCACAGCGCCACCAACGTTCGTTAAACGCCCATAACCACAACACTCCCTAACACGCTTTGAGCTCCGCCCAATCGAACAGTATTGGGGCCTGTCAAGCGAGACTTCCAAGAAGACCTCTAAAAAGTTTGTTGTGAGCTGAGAAATAGTTCTATGTAAAATTGGTAGTTCCGCTATCACCAAAATGGACAAGGAGACTGTACAAATCCCATGGCAGGTAAAAACGAAAGACCCGGCAATTCGCATTCACAGTGAAAAGGAAGCTTAGCTGAATATTTTTCCATTCTGTATTAACTGAACTTGAAAAAACATCGAGATATCTAAATAACTGTGGGAATTCATGCATCACGTTCAACTGCTTCAATGAGAAGTGCTTCCTACCCCCAACAAAAATCCAACGGAATTATGGATGGAGTTAAGCGTCATATATTTGATGTTTTGGAAGATGAAGACCAAACAAATCTCTTCGCTTAGGCTAAGGACTACGAGGTAGTAATGAACCAGTTAGGTAACACACAAACGTCTCTTGACGATGTCACTCAAAAAGTCATACTTACATTTTAATGAAACCTATAGAGATGTTGAACTAAGCTTTAGCTCATTTGCAGCCTTACAGCCAAAAAATTGTAAACTTTTTAGTAAATTAGGGTCCCATAACGTTTGTGTTTGTACGATTCACGAAAATGTGAATCTTATGCTCAACAGCTTAAAAGTAAATCGCATTTTATGTGATCGCCCTATCTATATGGAACAAATTCTGTGCGATGCACAATTTAGAACAGACTTTTGCCATCTTCGCGCGTGCATGAATTGTTACGATACGTCAGCATCAGAAACAGCAATTTTAGAAAAATTGGAAGAGAATGAAATTAAAGAAGTGTCATTTGAACAGTGGATTACGACTGATAGGTGTAATATTGAATTAAAGACTTTACCATCAGAAGAGTTTGCTTCCTTTTTTATGAAAAAGATTGATAAATTAATATATCATGACTATATAAAAAATAAGCAAAGTAAATTTTTTTAAACAAAAAAGGAAACACTAGAAGATGGTGAAGTCATAGTTATTTGTGATTTTTCTGAAAACTACACATTTGTTCTTCAAGATGAAGTGCAAAGTTATCATTGGAATAATGCTCAATGTACAATACATCCATTTGTAGCATATTACAAAGAAAACGGTACACTAAAACACATAAGTTTTGTGATCATTTCTGATGCTTTAAAGCATGACACAGTAGCAGTTCAGTTGTTTATCTCAAAATTATTGGAATATTTAAAATCACAAATTACAATTAAAAAGATTATTTTTATGTCAGACGGAGCAGCGTCGCAATATAAAAATTAAAAAAAAATTGCTAGCCTCTGTGGATTTAAAGATAGGCATAATATTGAAATTGAATGGCATTTTTTGCAACTTCACACGGCAAGAGTCCTTGTGATGCGATCGGAGGTACTCTTAAGAGAATGGCAACTAGAGCAAGTTTAGCTAAGCAACACGAACATCCTATAACGAATGCTAGACAACTTTATGACTGGGCAAATAATCGCAAAGAGGATCATGAAACAAAAATGACATTTTGCTATGTTTCCACGGATGAATACAAAGAGGCCGAAAAGGAATTCGATCCGATTTTTAACAAAGCAAAACCAATTCCTGGAACTCAAAAATATCATTCTTACATTCCAGTTTCAAATAACCAAATTGCAGTTAAGGTATTTTCTAATTCTAATGATGAACCCAAAATATTTAATGTATTCAAATGATCTGAAATGTAATAAATTTAATGAAAATTGAAAAAAAAACAACATTGTATGAAATACTGCTTCTTCTCTCCCTAAACAAAACTATCCGAAACACACACATATCCAAAAGCATCAACTTGATTCTTTTCCATCGCGTCCAAACAGAAACGGGTAAGTCTGACTGCCACCGTGTCTGAGAAAAAATTGCCTGTTTTTCAATAATCTATTATGAAAAATACATTTTGTTGTGGACATCACGACTAACAATCAAAAAGGGCCAAACAAATTGCAAAAACATAAATTTCTGTTATTAAAATTCGCAATAACTTGAGAACGGCTGGGCTTACGAAAAAAGTTGTCATGTTCTTTTTAATTAAAAATAATGCATTAAATCTATTTTTGGTATATTTTAATAAAAAAAATATCATTTTCAACATTTTCAAAAAAAATTATAAATATTTAAAAACAAAAAATAAAAAAGTTAAAGAAGTGACCATCTTAAACTTTTCACCAGCTTTAAGGACATAACTTCAGCTTTTTTTAAAAAAAAAATTAGAAGGATCGAAGGGGGGGTCCTTTGAGAAAATCAACGTTTTATGTTTTTCAAGCATGAATTTACGATTTTTTTTTTAGTTTCAGTGTATTTTTTTCTTGAAGAACATTTTATTACCTACAACTTTTTTAAAGACGACATTTTGATCAGATGAGTCGTTTGCGAAAAAAAATTGTTTGAAAAAATAAAATCCACATTTTAAATACGCCCTTATAGAAAATTAGTCCAGGATAATTTTGGATTTTTTTAATGGAAAACGTAATTTTGGGTAGAAACCAACATATGGACAAAATTTCATTCAGATCGGAGAGTACGGTCCAACCGAGGGAGGAGCCAAGAGAATATATATAATATGAGTCTATTTTCTTTAAACCCCGTTCACATTACAACTCATATTAGGTGATATAGAGTATCTTGATATCAAATGCCATGCACATTATTTCCAGTGAAAAACTACCTGCATGACGAAAAACAATTTGCTATATAGTCAAAACTATATTTTGAATGTAAAATATATTATCACATTTTATGTTATTGTTATTTGGTTGACTATCCTGTCTTCGTCATGTCCTCAGAGAGATTAATATTATATTGTTATTCACCACAAGTCATCAGTACATTATTGTCTCACTAGTGTAGATTATATACCAACTGTTTGGAATAGATTACTACAAAAAATTTGTTCAGAAAATCTGCCATATTTTTATGGTAACCTAACTTAACTGCCTATTCAGCATATTGTTATTTGGCCTTACCATCTGACATATTGTTAAAACGAAAATAGGACATTGTTGAAGCTGATCAAAGTTGTCATCTATAAGGGTGAATGTCGTAAACAATAACGGAAGCGGTCGTCAATAACGAGCAAATGGTCCAGGAAATGAACCAACATTACGGTATTGATACAATGATATCAAGTTAGTTCATATCACGTAATATAAGCTGTAGTGTGAACGGGGTGTTATGCCTTGTCTATGCCTTGTTCAGACTGCGGAGTTGTAACATAATACAAGCGTGTTATAAAAATTATCAACACAAAAAACGTCATCAAGATAGGGAACGTCCATTAATTACGTCACGCAGTAAGGGGGCTTGTAAAAACGTGACGATCCTTACTAAAAAATTTGAAGGTCCATACAAAAACGTGACAAGGGGGTTATAAAAACACTTTGCGTGACGGTACGATGGACGTTCCCTATGTCTTGTATCATTACAACCCGTAGTCTGAACAAGGCATCAGACTACAGAGTTATAAATACGTTATAACGGTTGTCAACAATTTAAACAAGAAATTCATCAATAAGATAGCCTTATAACATGTTATAACTCTGTAGTCTGAACAAGGCATTAGATTCCTTTTGCATCGTTTCAAGATCATCATACCACACACATCAAACCTATTTGTTTTTGTTTACCAAGTTTTGTAAATAGATTGATTCTCACCGCTGGAACTAGTCGCACGTGGTAGCGTTCTGGAAAACAAAAACCGGATTTCCCGATTCAATGACCCGAAATCACCTCAAAAGACATCATCGGTCAATATACTACATTCACTTTTTCAATTCAGTTGGATTGTAATATAATGCTTTGTAAGTGCGATCAACCTTTCTTACAGTAACACGGTTACTGGAAGTAACGACTTGAATAGAACCACCTGAGCACGTCGTTCTGAGCAATTAATTATGGAGCTGCGGGTAAGTAAATGAACAATCTGTCAAGTACAACCAGATTATCTAGAACGAGTAACGTTTCCATCTAGAGCTTCCAAACCGCTTCTACAGGTGACACGCTTCGATTGGAGTGGTTATTCCGTCGTTTTCATCAGATGAGTTGATTCCTAAGCCCAAGCTGCTGGTAACTAGGCTTCATCAAACGGGTACTTTTCAGCGGCAATTCACTCTTGGGCACCGGCAACCGGTCATATTCATGCAGCATGTTGACATTTTAACGATTGTAGCCTCCGGCGCAACTGACACAGGACTTTTTGTTCTCGATGTCGTCTTCCGAAGCAACACCGCGTTAATTAATCACACTTTACTAATGGACGCAGAATATTCCAAGCAAGTGACGTCTGCTGTGTTATTTGATTAGATTGTAAGCTTTTTCTGGGACGCATATCTTCTGTTGAGAGAATTGCAACGCAAAATGGTTTCTTTACACGTTAAATGATCTGTACTTAGGTACATACAGTTAGAAAAGCAAACGACCGAGGTTTCTGTTAAACGTAATAAAGGGAAGGTTCTAAACGATTGTTCAAATGAATAAAAGATGTTTCAGGTTAGAAATACTATTTTTGTTTATTTAAATTCAGTACTAATCTCTGAAGTCCATGTAGGACCGAACACTGTCTGCAAAAATATCGATTCGTATTCTATCAATCGTTGCCCTTCCCTCCTATTATACTTCGTGACAACAACCTCATACCCCCCTGCTTTTGTGACGTAACCTACGAACGCTCGAAGTGTACCTAAATACCTAAATTGGGATTATTACTATTACCTAGTCACGAATACTGGCGAGTCAGGAAGCACGCATGAAGTTGGTCTATAAAGCACTTGTAATTTGTCCTACCGTATAATGAATAGCTGTGATGGAAATTGATGACACGTACACTTTCGTTTGAACTCCAGTCTACAGTCTAGTGCTGTCGTCATAGCACGTACACGTACCGGGCTTGGTTTTACAGCTGTTCGTAAAGTTTCCGCAGGGCGAGATAATCGGGGGAGGAACCGTGCCTCTCGATTCCATTTCGCATCAATTATAATTTCCCAGGTAGCATTTGTTATTCATTGCTGGTCAATTTCGTATAATATTCACACATTAATATGCTCGGAGCGCGGTGTCATTAATTATGACAGGTTTGTAGGCTGGATGCACTGAGGTAGTTTGCATCCGAGAACTACGGAGACCGGTAGCTGTTGTACATGCAAAATCGTAATGTTCGTCATGCTCTAGTTGAGCATCAGATCAATAGATAAAGTAGGCGAAAATTTTGACAGATGCGCAATTTCAGCTAACGATGAATTGTTAAATTTTCATGGCACAATTGGAAATGGCAGCTGCTCGACAATCTATGTAATCTTTAGTTGGAGATCAATACAGTCCGAATAGGATGTGTAATTTCAGCTCCATAAATTGTACGAATTTTGGACTAAAATAAACTCATAATTCATTATCAAAATTATTTTGCAATAACTTCTTAAGACGAACTTAATACAAGGAAACAGATTGTGAACCCACAGTTTTGCCCAAAACCACGTTCTCATTACGACCTATATTACGTGATATAGAGTATCTTGATATCAAATGCAATGCACGTTATTTCCAGTGAAAATTAGATGGTCTGCTTATATCAAGATAATCTATATCACGTAATATAAGGTCGAGCGTGAACGGAGTGTAACTTTGAACAAATTCCGAGATATTACTCCACGTCCACTTAGTCTAAACATGTTGCAGTCCTCAACCGAGTAACACTTGTGTTGGTCACAGCGAGCGCGAATCAAAATTCCATAAACTTCCTTATCGAAATTGCCTATTCCATTGAGAAATCCAAGTAAAGCTAAAGTGAGGTTAAACATCGTAGTATCTAAAACTGAAATTGATAATAACTTTCTAGCTATGTTTCAAACTGAATGGAATTGGTCAGTATCGTCATTATCGGGGATTTTATTATCTTATTATCACCAATTACTTTGCTTAGACGACTCAAAAAACCTTTTTGAAAGAGCGCGATCTACGAAATTTAACCTCACTTTTGCGTTACCTGGATTCCTCCACAGAGAAAGTTATAACATTCTTGGGAAAACAGTTTGGTTTAGGAAAGCTATTTAAGGTCTTACTTTTAGTGATTATCGCTGTTCGCGTGTACAATTTTTCCACAAATCCAACTCGACGGTTTATCAAATCAATAAATATATTGGGAAAAGTTTTTTGTTTGTTTTTGTTTTTCATTATCATTATCATTATATCTCACCTACCGACGGTACATGTTTGTAGTTCGAGCTACTGTTGACTAGCAAAATGTTCATAAGTTCACTTTTAGCACGTCCTACAGATGTATATTGTCGAGCTCACCTTTCTTTCCGAGCCGCAGAATAAACCGCAAATTGCTTGGTAGAGGCCAATTGGGCAAACGGCGGCAAACATCTTCGGTGTATTTCTTGCCTAGCGCCCTAAGGTTATACATAATTAAGATTCACTCACTTATTCGTACTTTTCGCATCAAATCCTATTTAGTTCGCAGATATCGTGGAACTTAGCAAGTAAGAACTTGAGTATTAAACTTAGATTGAATTTACGTTTAAGAGTAGATTTTATGAAAATTTTCGACTTAGTTTAGTTTGTAAGATGGCAATGAACGTATTGTTTTCAATGACTTCGATGAAGTATTGTTTTAATTTTCCCCTGTAGACCTGCGAAACCCACCCATTTGTGATGGGGCTTGTTGGGCACCTTTTGGACGGCGTACTTAACAACTTGCATTTAAAAACAAGACAAATTTCACCCGTTTCTCATGTGATTGCACTGCCACTTGATATTAGGTCCAGCTATGATTCGTTAGTAAATATAAGTAGGCTATGTACAGAATAAAATTGACAGCTCTATCGATTTGCTTACAGCAGCCATGGCGAAAGCAGTGAAGCAACTACGTTCGATGGTTTGTAATGATTGCCGGCTACACCCCGGAGGGAAGAAGTCCGGCATCGTGCCGCAGTTGGTGTTGGTTGGATACAGGCGAGTCTTGAAACTCGTCGGACGTGAACGTTTCGTGTTCCTTATACTTCATCATTGACTTGAACTTTCCAATAGCTTGTAATCCAGAACTGTTATAGCACATAAACTTTTCTCTGGTATCTGTATTCAACGGAATATCTTGAAACAGTTGATCGTGCCAGTTCACCAGTACCGTGAACTCGGGTGAAATTGATCAGTCTTGAAAAACAAAAAGAAGCACAAATTTGCTACTTAAATAAAGCCTAACAAAACTAAAACTGTTATGACCGGCATAGCAATTGAGTCAATGATTGCAGTTAATTGGCTTTTATCCACCATGTTTTCGTTGAAAAGTTTTTTTTTTAATTGGCAACTTTTCATGTGTTTTTTAAATTTTTGGAAAACAACTTCTTTTTATACCCGAAGACGAGAGTATTAAAAGAAGATGTAACCATACTAGTATTATTCTACTATTATCTGGCTTTTCATTGAACAATAACAAGAACCAAACATTGCAGTTAAATTAGCTTAATTCAATTATTGAAAAAAAAAAAAAAACAATAAACTTTTTATCATCAACCACTAAGACAATTTAAAATTCTTGAGGAAAACGTATTAGTTTAATAAAGTTTCAAATTGTAATTTGAAATTTGACCAAATTTTACCGACAGCGCAGTGGTAAGCGATTTTGATCACGTGTAAAGCCGTTAGCTTCAATCTGAAGAATTAAGATAAATCAAAAGAACATAGTTTATCCATAATGTCGTTTTGATTTCTAAGTGATCATTTCACCCCGAATAGAATATTAGTATTATAATGAAATAAACTAGTTGTGCTATAAAAATATTATTTCTTACGTGGTTAAACTATTATTGGCGAATAGTATATACAACAGTACTTATTTAAAAATTAAATTGCCTACTAAAATATTCTTCTACCAAAGTTATTCTAAAAAAATCGGTAAAAGTGATCAATTTCACCCGAACTCACGGTATCGACTTCAAAGTTGATCGGCTGTTGATTCCACGAATTTGCATTTCAACCGGTGGAGGAACTTTAAGCTTGTTGATTCTCAAATGATTTATTTTTGGACCGTGTCTCTCGTTTGAAACTTATACTTTGACGGTCACATCTTCGCCAAATGACCCTTTTTTCTTTGTTCGGGACATAAACTACTGCGAACAGCAATTTGATCGACTGCTTTAGTCGAGAGGAGGTCACGATGTAAAACGATGTTTGACCGGGAAGCTGCCTAAAATCGAGTTTAACGTATGTTTCATCATCGATCAAAGTGCAGTCCTAGTGTTTCGTCAAAACACGGTCATACAGAAACCTTGCACGCTTTTTGGCCACGGAATTCTGCTTCATGTGCCGGTTCTGTATTTACTGGTTTTGTAAGACTTGTACCCTTCCCTGGCAAGAATGTTCAGCACTGGCCACATCTCGGGTCGAAACTTATGTTTTCAGCATCTTCAGAACTTTAGCTAGCTTGAAACCGGACTGATTTTTTAGGGTTTTTGTGCACAATATTGTTTCTTCTTTCGAGTTCCATTTGAAGTTATTTCTGAACGTGATCGATAACTTTGAGCAAACTTGCACCAGTAGTTCTCTATAGAAGTGTAAATAAACCACTGCCATAGATGTTCAATTCCGTACACTGCAGCACGCGAGGGGTGTACCAAGTTACTTTGAGTCAGCCTTTATATTTTCGAAAATATAAAACGACGTCACCAATGCTCCTTATCTGATACTGAAAAGCTATTCCAAGCTTTAAACAAGAAACGGGGGGAAAATCTGCTGCCTTACAATCCATTTGAATAAACACCACCACAAGGGAGTCAATTACATTCACTATCCTTTTCGGCAAAGCACACGGAAGTTTTATTACTTAGGTTGGATAACGAAATATTGTTTGATTTTTTTGGCCAAAACAAGCAGCAAAATCAAAACATATCAATTTCAAAGCACGGCTTGCTGCGATCTTTAATAACTATTGATGCGCATCATTCAAACACGACTTAATGAAGAATAATCTGAAACCAAAGATGATGACAAACAAAAATTCAGCGTATCGTATACCGAAACGAACCCTCGTACAGATGCATAGAATTCCTCGGCTTCCAGCAATGCGAGTATAACGTAAACACATTCATTCCTGTTTTCTTCTTTGGCCTGCATTTGAGCGGGGCCTTAATATAGAATTGTCAATTTCACAATGAGGATGTTTGTTAGTCCCGAATATTTGTTGGTTCTCTGTGTAATTACAGCTGCTCTGGCAATTAAGGAAAAGTAAGCTCGGTGGTCAATTATGCAGCAATTATTTAGTAGTAAGTTTCATTTTTAATTTCTATTAAGACATCAGAATGTGGACTATGTTCAAAAGTTTAATAGTACATGATCGCAAGCTCATCCAATTTCCAAGAGTGGATCCCAACTGAAATATGTTTGAGACTCTAGAGACGTAGTAAGAGTTGGTGACGCCCCTGGCAAACCAAGAAAATGACGCCCCAGCTCATATTGCTTTTTTGCATGTTTTCAGCTAGCTGAAGCTATGTTCACACGATGCCACTGTAACTTGAAGCGACAAAAAAAATCGTAGAGTCATTTCAATGTAAGGATAAACATATTGTAGAGAATATCCAAGGAGACAGTTTAATGTATCTAACGGATTAGAAAAGCTCAGATCAGGCAACAGCTCACCAATTTTCCGTTTAAAAACTTCTTCTTCAGATACTAGCTCTACTGTATACACTCAAAAGTTGAAATTGTGGCAAAAAATGCAAAATTGCAATTTTGCAGTTTTTGCAATCATATCTTGAGAAATCCGCATGATTCTGAAAAGGCAAATTTGCCCATCATGTTCCACAAAGCTTTTTATGGTATAAACAAAGCCATGCAAGTGTGTGCAAGTGGTTATCGCTGTGTGCCTAGTGCCTCGACAATCGCAGCAACCGTTTGGTTTTGTTCAACCGTCAACAACTTCTCAATATGGGTGAGACAATCGGCACAGAACGCCGCTACACCATATTCCACTGTTGCTATTCCGCTGTCAAGCTGTTCTATTTTTATCTGCACTCGTCATCACACCTCCTATCGCCCTCTCATCAAGTCACCATGCGGTTTATGAAACAAACGAAGCCATGTAAGTGTGTGCGACCGAAATTTGCTTCATTGTTGTAACGTTGAGTGCCTCAAAAACCGAAGAAACTGTAGGACTTTTATTCCATTCACCTCAACTTGTTGTGGTGACTGGATGGTTACAATGAAGAGCCGTCATGCTGACGGTCGCGGTTCGACTCTCGGTAGCGGATGCTAATCTTTTTTTTTTGTGCGCCATTGAATTTACTACTACTAATCAACTGTACAACATCACGCACACATTGAATTTTTCTAATCGAATTGATGTGTTGCTTTTTTGCCCACGACCAATGTTGCTTTCTTTCTCCAAGTTGCGATCCATTACGAGAAAGGAAACCAAATCATGCGAAATTGCATTACAATCTTGCTTTTTTATTTTGGGTGATCAGTCAAAGATGTGAGTCCGTATCCTGTCAAAAATGAAAATTCCGATGCTATATCCGCCATTGATGCTCCACGCTGCTCCATTTGTTGAAGTATTTTGTCAAACATCAAGCTTACTTCCCATGTTAACCTGTTTTCACTTGATAGAGGAGCTCGATTATCCGTGGTTTCATAGATTTTTCTCATTTTCCGCTGTCGTGTTACTTGGAAGTCGTTTTCGATGCTAAGTTTCAATTCAATTTTCTGGCACTATTATATTTTGTCAGGTCAGTTAAGTCGGTCAGAATGTTAAACACGGAACAAATTGATCCCATAAGAGCAGACACGGCTTGTCGTTTAGACAAACATCTTGTATCAGAATGTCCTTTCAATGATATTCACAAAGGCTCTTTAAGAGCCCTCCATCACTCAGTTGAATTACTAAAATATTTAAAAATTTCTTTTACAGTTACAAAGAAAGTTATCATTGTAGATGAAAAACTGGCTGCATGAACTCCGACAAGATTTAAACTATGGAGAAACGGGGTAACGCCACCACCGACGAAAAATAACAAATCACACCGCCGCCGACTAAAATTTAATCGGCCACAGGTCTAAGTGCCGTATGGCTAACATTACGTTCAGCAGCCGGTATCCTGCCATCGGTTAACGCAGATAATTTAAAAGTGAAAAGACATGCAAGAAAATTAAATAGCTATGTAGGGATTGAAGTTCCGAGAATGCTAACTCACAGACGACGACAATACGTGCGTGAAGACGAATTATGGCCATCTTTCTACTTCTATAAGATAGATGCTTGAAGAAATGTTCCATTCCAGTGGAAGTTCATATTGGTCGGAAAATTTATCAGAAAACCCAAAACAAAAGAAACACCTTTTTCTTAGAAAATCACAGGAAAAAATAATAATTTGACAAGCGCGTAAAATTTCACCTCGTTTAATTTGAAGCCAAAGGAGGCTTTTTTTCAAGCTTTTATGCCCTATGCAACAATGTTTCTTTCATAAAAGCGGCTAGATTCAGGCGATAACGCAGAAAATTCAATGTTTCTTTTTATCTGTGTAGTCTTTAAAAACGCATTCTGCTGTGAAATCGACTGGTGCTGCACAGAAAAAAATAATTAATTTTAACAAGCGCGTAAAATTTCCTCTCGTTTAATTTCAACCTAAAGGAGGCGTAAACAGCGAAGTTGTATGCAATCATCCATACAACACACAAAAATGTTTGTAATCTGTCTTTCAAAAGGCTAGATGCAGGCGTTATCTGACCTCAATTTACATGAAATATCCCATGAATTTCTGCCAAATCTAGAATTCCATTTATGTGCATTAGAAAACGCATAAAATTCAATGTTTATTTTTATCTGTGTGTGACTAAAATCTGTTTCCGGTCTGTTCTATGAATCCACTTCAACTCTGTATCGCCTGTGTTTAAAAGTTACACAGATAAAAAGAAACATTGAATTTTACGCCTTGAAAAATAACCTCTGAATCTAGCCTGTTGTATGAAAGATTGCAAACATTGATTTCATTGTTTACGCCTTCTTTGGCTTGAAAATAAACGAGGCGAAATTTTACGTGCTTATTAAAATTATTAATTTTTTTCTGTGTACGTAGAATTTTATGACAATTTTCATTTAATCTTCTTAGTGAGACGGCATTTAAAATTCAAATGAATATATCCCAACTAACACTGATTCCATATGACACCATCACAGGAGTGTACGAATTAAATCATTTCTTTATCGACCTAAGCTCGGCCAATAATCAATCTCCCACGCCCACAGCGGACCCAGCGCCTCCATAAAAATTTCAACCGCTACTCTGTTCACTGACCTCTTTGTTTCTGATTCGCTCCGCCAAGTCGACGGCCGGCATCTCCAGCATTTCGTTGCGAATTTCCGGGAAGGGCGTCTTCCGCCGTGGTCCTCCGACGAACTTGATCAGCGGTAGAAGCAGTATATTCGCTATCCTGAGCAGAACGCCCAGCACTCGAAGCCACAGCTGCATTTTTCGCTCCGCACAATTCCACTAGCTTGAATCGCAAATTTCGAGTTAGTTCGGACAGAATTTCGCACGGAGTTCAATCGATTCACAACCTTTCACCTCAGTTGAGGACGCGACACGCGCACGATCAGGAAAATAGCACTTTCTCAGTATTCAACCACTTTACGACTGCTATACTAGACTGGACTAGTACATGCTACTAACTATCTAATTCGTTGGCCGAGCCGAGTGGGAAGTTTTTCTCTCACTTCTCCTTCTAACTCTTCTAATGTTACAGCGTTGTTGTTGTTGTTGTTTTGTTTGCTTGTTTTGCTAGTCGCAATAAATATGTACAGTTACAACGCGACAACTCGATTACACCGGTGCCAGTTATAAGGCTTCCTCGTATCGGGACTTAGAACTTCTCTCTCACACTTGTCGCTCCCGGCTCCAACCGTTACCGGTTGATAGATAGAATTCAATTAGTACGCCTACTGGGGATCAATTGTGTCTAATCACTTCACCCACTTAGTCGCTCTCGGCTCTTATCACGCAAGCAAAATCGATCGCTTCTTATCAGGTCAAACCGAACAAAAAAAAATCGGCATCTATCAGTGGAGTAGCTTTTGAGGCGACCACAACTCTACTCGCGCTTCGATACTTTCGAATCCGCGTGGAAGGAACGCGCGTCCGGCCGGGCAAGAACCTAGGAACCGAATGATTCGCGCAGTCCGTTCACTGGCTGGACTTGTTGCAGTGAACAGCAGTCGCATCGCAGCAAGCTCGCGAGGAACGCAAGGAAGTCAGAATGAGGTTTTCGGTTCGCTCTCGTGCGGATTCTTTCGCACACACACAGAAGTGCATTGCCTTTGGCTGATTGAGTCGTGCCGGTGGTAGTCTTGATTAATTTAATCGTGTGATTTCTGCTGTGTGTGGTAATCAGTTCGTGGCTGATTTTTTGGTACGAGGTTTGTTTTCATGTTCTGGCTCTATTTTGGCTGGTTTTGAGCTGCATACATTTCCATTCGAGTCTGGACGTAAAAATCAATGCAAAAGGTTAGCGAACTATGACCACCCGAACCGGTATGTGACGAGGAGCGTTGTTGTTTATGAGGAATTATTCTTTTTTGAAAAATAATGCGAAATACAGGGGATTAATAATGGCGTTCGGGGCTAGAGCAGAAAATCTGCGGTTAGATATCAGATTGCAGGCAGGCAACAAACAACTGAATTCCACTAATACTGTTTTGAAAATTCTTAATAAATATCTATTCAGACGAAAATTAATAAATATGATGTATGATATGTATTGTAGCATTGTAGCACGGAAACTAAGACGGGTAGCAATAAGCTCTCCTCTCTGTTAGACTTGATCAAGTTTTAATAATCACTGATTATCCTAATCATACCATTGTTTGAAGGGCAACAAAACGGGTTGGGTGGATCGATAGGCAACATCACTTATACGCTCTCACAGGGTTATATAGAATCTCTTTGGAACAACAAGATTGAACAATTGGTCAAAAGAGCAAGCCATCTAACATGAGGATGCCCCAATGGGCGGGGAGAAGAGCCCGCCCTCTATTCACAAACTGTTAGCAATGGGGAGTTGTCATGCTTACTCTCCCCATCCAGAGTGCTTCAATTGGGTGTCCTGATGGTCGCTCCCATTCCCATGAAATATTTATATAATAACATTTGCATTTTAAAAAAAATGGACAAAAATCGCCGATTTTTCATGGGTTTACCTTCATCCGCACTAACGAAACTACCAATACAGCATCAATCATAGTAACCCATGAGTCAGCAGACAAAATTTGACAGCTCTATCAGTCTAACTCTAACCGTGATGGCAAAAACAGTGAAGCAACTCCGTTCAAAAGTGTGCGCGTTCAAAGAAGAGGAAGACCGATGGAAACCTGGCTACATCGTTGCGTGTGCTTGGCCGAGAGGTCGGTGCAACCGGCTAAACAGTGAAAAAGTACCTGGTGAACATGAACATACATGTCAGGAAGCGGAAGTCGCATCCACTGGTTTCGGAGCCGCAGGCAATGACGCAGCGGCAGGCGCTGAATAAGATGGTCAACACTATTTTCCCGGCGAATCGCGACGTGGCTTTGGTGATGGACGACGAGACCTATCTCACCCTAGATGGACACGACTGGCAGGGCACTTCGTATTTTACTTCCCCCACGAAGGAAGTGAGCTTCGAAGTGAAGTTAAATTCACACACCAAGGTTCCCAAGAAGGTGCTGCTGTGGCTGACAATCAGCGAAAAGGGGATGTCAAAGCCGCTCTTCTTTCGCTCCGGACAGGCCGTGAACGGGATAATTTATAGTACCAATTGCCTGCCGGAAGTTGCGTCGTTCCACAAGAAATACCATAAGGGCGGAGACGCGGTGTTCTGGCCGGATCTGGCATTTACTCGAAGCGGTCGTTGGAGGAGATGGAGCAGCTGAATATCGATGTGTCGGCGAAAACGCCCCAGCTGCGTCCCATCGAGAATTTCTGGGCCAACCTGAAGCGTAAGATCTACTCCAACAATTTTGTCGCGAAAAATGAGGAGAAATTGATGAACAAAACGAAGAAAGAACTCAAAAACATGCCTACACGAATGTTTTTATCGGCCATGGCGAATGTTCTGGTTAACTGCCGGAAGGCCGCTCGCAAGCGCGTAGAATTTTTTGGCAAGTAAGCTTAAATAATTACCTTCCATGGGAAATCTATCAAAAGTAATAATCTGTCTTAGCATTTTTTTATAACCATCCGAAAAAAGTCCATTGAATACAAACGTTTGTGTATATAATTCGTATCTATTATATATGATATTCATTCGGTTGTAATGCAAGAAACGAGGTAAAGTGTTAAAGTGAAGAGTTCTTTAGTTCCGCACATACGCACGTTTTCGTTCGTTTTCAGCTATAGCAACAATTCACCAAAATCTTGATTTGAGGTATCCTGAAATAGTTTGCTGAATCTATTGAAATTTTCCAAAATTGACATTTATACATTTTAATTTACTGTATACACTTAGATTTTTTTACAGAAATCTGTTAAGTTTTACCGAATTATCAACAGCTGAACGTTCGGTAATCTGATTTTACGGATTTCGGTGAAATTTTACAGATATCTGTAAAAAAATTACCGGATTTCGGTAAAATTTTACCGAAATCCGTAAAATTGGATTACCAAACGTTCAGCTGTTGAGAATTCGGTAAAACTTTACAGATTTCTGTAGAATAATCTGAGTGTGTAGCCATGGTCACAATTTGCTGCTTGATGTTGATTTTATAAACGAAATGCGCTTTTATTTTTGCTGACTAATAGTTATTGCTTCTGAGTTAGGAAAACAGGGAATGTTTAATTGAAAGGGAGTTAAAGACAAATTAGCATTGACGTTTGCACACCTCATGAATGGAGCTACGATGAGGAATGATTCCGTTGAAGATATTGCATGTCACCATGAAACTGATCCAATAAATGATACGTTTCTTTACACAATAAACTCCACGAAGACACTCTTTGATCGGTCACCTGGCCACGTCCATGAGTTGAAGCATGTGACTATTGGACCACGGTGACTTGAGCTTTGGACATAAATATACATGATTGGCAAAAACATCGCGAAATAACGTGGTTGAAATAGATCACACCATCGTCAACGACATTGAAATCGATTGATTTATAATCAATCTCGAAAATAGCGACGCAAATTCTAGCACGATGAACATGTCAAAAGTCTTACATCTGAGAAATGCTGGCTTGTCAGCGTCAAGCTCCAATGGCTTCCACAAAATTGCAACTAAGTCCTTAAATCGCACATTTCTATTCGGAACTTCCTTATCTTGAGTTCAGCCATACACACTTAGAAAATTTTACAGTATTCGGTAATTTTTTGAACTTTCAGCAGCTGAACGTTCGGTAAACCGATTTACCGGATTTCGGTGAAATTATACAGTATTCCCGTTAAAAATTACCGGAACTTGTCAAATTTTACCGAAATTCGTTAAATCGGATTACCGAACTGTTCAGCTGCTGAAAGTTCGGTGAAAAATTACCGTATACTGTAAAATTGGCTAAGTGTGTAGAATGATTTAAAGTCGCTTGACTTGCTGAAATCCGTCATCCGATGCTGGTGGTGGTGCAGTATAGTTAGAATTAGTCAACCTAATTCAAGTCACACGACTATACTTTTTGTAAAATATTATTGTATGTGTGGCTCTCTAATTGGTCGGCCGAGTTACAGCAAAAAATTGACGGGATTGATGTAGCTGTTCTAGTGTTTGTCACCACAGAGCACCTTCAACAAATATCTGCACTAGGGTGATGCAAAATTCGAAATATTTGCTCCCCTAAGCTTAATCGACGCCGATTTGGGTCCTGATAGTCCCCAAAAAGTTTTAACACATTTGGTTTTAATTTGGCTTTGCACACGCTATTCAAAGTTTGTATGGGAATTAGTATGAAGAATCTAAAACTTACATTTCCAGATCCCTAACATCTTCATATTATGTCCTTAAACCAAATCTTATATACATTCATATAGTGTAAGTTGTCAACTATCAAAATGCCGAAGATACCTGACATGTAAATTTTATACAAAAATAGTTATTCATCAAATATAATAATAAGAAGTAAACATATGTAATGCATATAAAATATATAAATATAAAATATATAAAATATATATAATAATATAAATAAAATAAAATACATAAAATATATGAATATAATATATAAAAAACATATAAATAATAAGAAAACAAAAATAAGAATAAAACATCATACCTAAAGTGTGTATTTTATGTTTTATTGAATAACTATTTTTGTATAAAATTTACATGTCAGGTATCTTCGGCATTTTGATAGTTGACAACTTACACTATATGAATGTATATAAGATTTGGTTTAAGGACATAATATCAAGATGTTAGGGATCTGGAAATGTAAGTTTGAGATTCTTCATACTAATTCCCATACAAACTTTGAATAGCGTGTGCAAAGCCAAATTAAAACCAAATGTGTTAAAATTTTTTGGGGACTATCAGGACCCAAATTGGCGTCGATTAAGCTTAGGGAGCAAAAATTTCAAATTTTGCATCAGCCTAATCTGCACATTTTGGAATCGCTCTTCCAACCAAGTTTCGTCAAAACAATCACATCGAATTACATTTAAATTCGTCAATCTACTCAAAAACCACTTCATAGGAGATTCTCGTCTAAAATTAAAAACCAATTCATTGTAGTTCGTTATAAATCCGAGATGCTTAACCGCAAGCCAATGAACCCTTCAATTCACTTTCCACAGCCGAACAAATTCTGTCAGCAACCAGTAGCCATCCTGGCCTGGATGGATTTGGTTAGTCTTATATTATTTGAAAAAGTGAAGTCTACTAACTCGAACAAAGGGCCCGGACGACTCTAGAGCACTGATAAAAAGAAACCGACTGTATTAAGTGAATGAGAGATTTCCAATAGGGGTGATGTATTGCATGATTGTGAGCCTGTTTAGTGAGAGGTCAAAAGAATGGCCATCTTTGGCCATGGCCATGCCTAAATTCATTCCCAAAACAATCAAAAAGGTTACAATCGATTTCAAGCTCTCACTGAACAAGCCGTCCATGGCCACAATTGAACTTAATGTAGTGAGGTTAGGAATAGAAATCTAACTCTCACTATCTGTCAGT
Organism: Aedes japonicus; assembly: GCA_034211315.2. Taxonomy (NCBI): domain Eukaryota; kingdom Metazoa; phylum Arthropoda; class Insecta; order Diptera; family Culicidae; genus Aedes; species Aedes japonicus. The sequence continues at coordinate 33,620 of JASCZW010000541.1, read as the reverse complement.
TATGGCCAAAATGTTCCTGCAACCATTGTGACTTTATAAAACATTGATCCGAAAGAGAGAGAGGGTACACCTCTTTCGCAACTCTTATAGTCCATTTTAGGAACGCAAGCATTTCGAAGTCATTTTTGTGTACAATAAGTTTCGCTGTAATACATTCTCTCTGTTGATATCGTCGATAATGAACTACAACTTTCAATCAAGCAAAGGTGCAATACTTGATCGACGGGTATATTATAAATTTATAAATAAACATTTTATGTAGAATTGGCTTACCAAATTGATGATAATCTTACCACAGGACCAAAGACTTCAAACTGAGCAACAGTGACACTGTCAATTATTCCCTTCTTGAAGTCACGAATTTGTCGCAGCAGCAGTTCTCATCTTGAAAACTCTATATGATGATATTATTATCCACATGGTGAGCACATTATTATCCAAAAAAATCACTTTATTAAATATGTATACGGAAGTTACTAGCAAATTAGCAAACGAAAACAAGCCGCAGGAAAAAAATCACGTCAGCTGTACTGCGCGGCCTTTTACGATATCCAATTGAAAGGGAGTTAAAGCCAAATTGACTCATCTATGAAGTAAAATCAATAAAACCATATTATCGAATATAATGATATTGTGAGTTATGATAAATTAATGACAAAGATTGAACTGTAAAATCAGGCATTAGCCAAATGGCATACATCGCTGCATGAATCAGATCAGCTCAGCTTTGGAAAAATGTCCATTTGCTGACCCGAAATGAAAAACACATTCAGTAAATAAAGTGCCCACCTCTTCGTTTTTTCAATTTTCACTTATGGAATACTTAAAAAAAGGAGTTTTACATAAAGAAAAAAATAATCAATTTGTGTTCAAAGTGTCTCGTAGCATCAGGGGTTGAATAGCAAACTTGCCCGGAAGCGCCCATTTATCAGCAAGGCAAACAAAGCCAAACGGCTTAAGTTTGCTAAGGAGCATGCTGATAAGCCCCTAGAGTTCAGGAAAACGGTTCTCTAGACGGACGAATCAAAATTCGAGCTGTTTAACCGAAAGTGGCGGGTTCGTGTTTGGTGCAGATCGGGAGAGGAACTTTAGGAGCGCCACATCCGAGGCACGATGAAGCATGGAGAAGGAAATGTGATGGTCTGGGGGTGTTTTCGTGGGGTGGAGTGGGAAGCATTGTGAAAATCGACGGGATAATGACGGCAGATTCTTACATCAACATCCTGCGGGAAAATTTGGAGGTTTCGCTGATCCAGACGGGCCTTGAAGAGAAGTTCGTATTCCAGCAGGACAACGACCCGAAGCATACTGCCAAGAAGACCAAGTCTTTCTTCCGGTCTTGTCGGATCAAACCGCTGGCATGGCCTCCCCACAAAGCCCGGACCTCAATCCCATCGAGAATTTGTGGGCGATTCTCGATGCCAGGGTTGACAAAACTGGTGTTACCAATAAAAATAACTATTTTGAAGCCCTGGAGCGCGCCTGGGAAGAGCTAGATCCACAGCACCTAAAGAACCTGGTCGAGGCATGTCGAAGCGCCTGCAGGAGGTCCTGAAGGTCAAAGGAGGACACATCAATTATTGAAATGCTTTTATTTTACGTTAATTTATGTTTTCTGTAGCCTAAATGAAGTGGGCACTTTATTTTGTCACTTTTTTTTTCAACACAAATTGATTTTTTTTCTTTAAGTAAAACTCCTCTTTTTCAGTATTCCATAAGTGAAACTTAAAAGAATATAAAAATAAGATAATAAAAAAATACAGTGTGTTTACTTTAATTTGAACCAAGTAAATGAGAGAAATTGAAAAAACGATGAGGTGGGCACTTTATTTTGCCTATCAGTGTATATTCAAGGCACTAGACATTTCTAAATTAAACAGGAGAAGAAAGGATCAAAATGATAATTGGACATAGAAAACATAATAATTAAAAGTACATATAACCTATTAGATAAAAATTATAAAATTATTTTAATGTTAATAAATAAATCACAAAAATACAAGTAATGATAAAAATGGTAATGATGGTGATAAATATGAATGGTAATGGTAATGAATAAATTATGTCATATAAGTTAATATATATGTATAGTGAAGGGATATTATAATATGAACTGAAATTTAAATGTTTTCCGACTGCTGTTACGTTGCAATTGTAGACAAACTTGTGCATCCAGAGCCAGACAATTTAGACAATGTATGACAGCCATGAGAAAAAAAAATGAATTTTTAATTTTAAACTATTTTACAATATCTGATGACCTGGAAGACTTGAAATACACCATGCAAAAGACAGTACATCCCAAATTTCTATTACCGGAAACCTATGTATATTCAATAATATACTTAAAAACAAAAAAGTTAAAAAATGTATTTTGCCTCTATTTCCGTAATGTCCTTCCATGTTATTAGGATGGATCTAAGGAAAGAATGATCCCAAAGTGCGCTGCAACTACGAACCTAATGTGAATAGTAAAATTCCTCATGTAATTTCCAGGCAAACGATTCTCTGTAGCAGGTGGAAAACTACTTGATGTGATATTTCCACAATGGAACTGACTCTTAGCTTTGGGATTGGACCAACAATCCCTACGACAAGCCGGCCTGTTTCGCACAAGGGTATTCAGACGTAAAAAAAAACTAGAAGTTCTCGTAGAAAGTAGTTTCGTAAATATAGTGTATGAAGATGTCCACCTTTAGTGCTGGAAGATCATATTTTTGTTATGCGTTATTATCCGTTGGTCCGGATTAGGGGGTTTTACCTATTCTATACAGAAAAATTGATGACTTTTAACAGACTTGTAAAATGTCCTCTCGTTCAACTGCTAGCGCAAACAACGAAGTTCTTTGCAATCTATCTTTCAACACCCCTGATGATATTTACATCAAATTTACATGAATTATCACATGTGTTCAATCTAAATCTAGCATTCCAAATATGTGCATTTCATAATTCATTGTATCTTTTAAACTGTGTAGGCAAGTTAAGCAGATTTTACCTGCGCATCTTCACATAACGTGTGTCCACTAAATAATGAGAACGAAAAGAATGGGTCAGGAAAAAATACCAGTGAAGTTTTGTTCAAACTGATTTATTTTATTAAAAGGGTCAACTTAAATCTTCAAACTAAGTTTAGTGAATATTGTCATATGGTCCGTGGTCCACCGTGGCGCAAGCTTAGTCGTTATGCTGGAACATGACCGTTGGACGGCAGCCACATCGATTTTTCGGATGCAGCTTTTGATCCTGTTGGTAAGTTGCTTGGTGTTCTTGGCCTTCCAATTATCCTTGTATACCATGGAGCTCAAAAGACCGAAGAAATCCTCGATAGGACGGCACTGTGGCAAATTTGTCGGATTCCGGTCTTTTGGGACATATGGTATATTTTGGCTCTCCAAAAACGTTAGCGTTTTTTTGCGTAGTGCGATGATGCCTTGTCCGGCCAAAACACGTATTTGCCATCTGGTTTTCTTTCTACACACTATTCCTTCTTTCTTTAGCGTCTTGCAGATGAGTGACTTCGAACAATGGAACTTTCGGGCTGCTTCCCGTTGACTTACCGAATCCTTGTTGTTGAACATGCTGCGCAGCGAGCGGAGCGTTTTCTCATTCATTATTTTCGCTGGACGGCCGCAACCTTTCTTCCGGGTTACTCTCATGCATGCCAGGATACGGTATACGGTGGATACCGGAACTTTTTCACGACAAAAATGGTCCACCGTGTATTTTTTTCCACGATCTTCGTTCGCTTGAAAGAATTGTACAACGCGCGCGCGCAGTTCTTCCTGTTTCGATGGCATGCTGAACACGACTGAACATGTTAGAGTGAAATAAGAGTGTATGAAAATTTTCTGGAGAGTGCAACGATTCATTCATCTAAAGTGACATTTCTATGCGGCCGTTTTTGTTCTGATGGAAAAGTATTGAAATCATTCTCATTTTTTAGTGGACACCCGTTATGACGTTTTTGTTTGTTCACACACAATAGACTTCTCAAAGTAAGATGTTACTAATACTGGCGTGCTGCTTTACTCGTATAGGATCGATTAGTTTATTGTTTTCAACAACGAGATCAGCTGTCAAAGTGTTCAGTTTGACAGCGGTTTGTTTTTTATTTTCAACTAGCAAAACGATTGTATTAGTGAAACTGCCTACGAATACTAACGGCGGCAGAGAAGTCTATTGCTCCGTGATCCTCTATCTATTACAATCGACGAAATTACCCAGAATGGCTTGAAAGTGAAGCGCAAGTGTAACTATTGTCCCTCTTTTTTATTCAGGTACCGTTCCATTTGAACAACGTGTGAAAAAAAACGGTTCTATTATAGTCTTCAGATTGTTATAAATATATTTAAAAGTACATCAAATGTATCACCCTCTCGTAAGTTGCCGTTGGAATTTCGGTTTTCAAATAGATGAAAAATCAAAGCAACCGTCTTCCATTGTCTCATCAACTAGCTTTGACATTTATAGTGTACCCTTGACCGTAACCAAGATTTAAAAAATCGATTTAATATGCGTTCTTTTGCATCTTCATACTATTATACGTCATCAAAGTTCAATCACCCCACACGGCTCACTCGCGTTTAAACTGGATTGTACAATGGTCTAGATGACCTTGATCTACCGCAGCATGTTTACCGCATCCGATTCCAACCACACAGGTGACGGTGATAAATGTGACGATAAAGAACCAGTCCTGCCCTTAGGACGACGATGACGGGCGGTTGAAGGAGACGGCATGACCTGCTCATGTTAGATGGACTCAATTTATGAACCATTCACTACAACCCGGTGAGTATTTATGGTAAATCGTTCATCGTTTTGAGAACAAACAAAATTGATCCACTCGAATGGTTTTTCGAGCATTATTTCTACCAGTGAAACCGAGATAATTTCTATCCTATTCTATTTTAGGTTGGCCCAAAGCAAGCGAACCTACCCTGAAGAAACGATGCTAAAATATGTAAGAGTAAAGGCATGCGAGCTCGTCTTGACTTTCCTGGGGACGACGGCATGAAACTGAAAGTCACCAAGCAGGAAGCGCGTAGTAACTTAACTACTCTCGTATACCTGTGCTTGGGCAAACAAGCTGCACCACGGACTGATTGTTGCATGATTTTTCTCGAAGTTTTGCTTGCAATAAATGCAAAAATATAGCACTCTACCAGCACGTTGGGATGCATGAAAGCAGTTACATATGCAATTTTCCTTGTCGGAAACATAATGGGTGGCACGTCAGACCATAAATACGTGTTATGCACGAGGCATCCAAGTAATTAAAAACTTCGATATATCTAAAAAAAAAAGGAATGGAAATGTGTATTTAGTAGATGAGTAAGCTCCAACTGCTGGCTCGGATCAAGCAAAAGGAACAAGTCGCGAAAATAAATTCCAATTCAGCAATGGATACTGAACATTAAGGACACGAAGATAAACAAGGAAAATACACCTTTGAATCTCCTCGAAGAAGATGACAGAAGAGTTTCGGGCCCGAACCAACGGAAATGAGATTTAAAATGTCATACGATCCATCAGAAACAATAGCGCAACCAGAGTGGACAACATGCACAACGTATTCCTAAAATATGGGACAGAAATTTTTCTAGATAACATAACGAAAATAATGATGTTTCGAACAACTGTCGTTCCAAAGGTATGGCTCAATACAGTACAAGTACCAATTCCAAAAGGTGCACACCCGACAATAAGTGGAGGTTTATCGCTGCCTCTACCTATGCTCATGTCCGTACAAAATATACGCCCAACTCTTACTTAAACGCCTAAAAATTCAAACGGCCCACTTGTCGACATAAGATATCGAAAAGGCAGCAAAACGATATTTATCTCTAAAGACTTAAAACAGACAGTTCACAGAATAGACATAAGTAAGGCTGCGGCGATTCTGGCAGAGCTAAATGTATCCAAAGCCCTTATAAACCGAATTATAGCAGCATGCTTACATAGGAACACATCCATTCAACGGTTTGGGTAGTGCACGTCAAACGCACACAAAACTCAATGCATTAAACAAGGCTGTCCAATTAACCCACAAATATTTATACTAATGCAACATCATGATAAGAGAATTCGTCCCGGAACTAAGACTAGAGCATGAAATACAGTTTCCTTTGATTCTAGGGTACGCAGATGACCTGATACTAATTAGAAGCAACGCTGAAGATGTGAAAAGAGTGCTGTTAATTCTGGAACCATTATTTACATCGATCGGAATCGAAGTGAATACAAAACAAAAAAAAAAAACGCAAAGGTGACGTACGACTACGTAATGAATGTTATAATCACTTGTTTCAATATTTCGTGACAGTCGTTACTTGTACAATTTCTGTTTGGCATGCTGCTCATAGTTTGCTCTATAAAGCTTGCTTCAGATAGAATTGGAACAAAAACAATTGCCTGTATTTCAGTTATTTATTATTGAATTCAAGATCTTTTTTTATACAAATGTAGCGTTTTCTTCCATACTTTTAAGAAAAAAATACGGATAAAATTATTCGTCACGGTTTCGAAGGAATTCTCGAATTTTTCCTGTAACACAGCTCATTAGGCGGCGCACATCTTCTTCGTCCATCGTTTTAGCTATCTTATTCCACCAGGTCTTCATCTGATTGATGTCTTTGACAACCTTTCCCTTTGCCTTGAGTCTCCTCTTCGCGATTTGCCCAGTATTTCTCAATAGGGCCGGAACTGGGGAATTGGGTGGGTTAAGGTTTTTCGGAACAACCTGGACCCCTTTCTCTGCATACCATTCTTGAACGACTTTGCTGTAATGACAGCTTGCCAAATCTGGCCAAAACATTACGGGATGGTCGTGAGATCGAATGAACGGCAAAATTCGTTTTTGGAGACACTCTTTTTGGTATAGTTCCGACGTCATTGTCTTATTTGTAACGAAAACATTCGTTTTTTTGCCACAGCTGCAAATGCCCTGCCAAATCATGAATTTTCGTGCAAATTTGTCGGCAAAAACAAATTTAAATTTAGCTGGAACATCCCCCCGAGCCGTTGCCAAGTAAAATTTTTGACCTGGGATTTGCCCAAAGTCAGCCTTGACATAGGTTTCATCGTCCATCAGAAGACACCCGTCGAACTTGGTCAGCACCTGGTCGTATAGCTTCCGAGCACGGATTTTGGCCACACTATTCTGTTTTATGGTCCGATTTGGCTGTTTGCTAGCTCGATACGACTTGATTCCTTCCCGGAGTCGAGTTCTCCTCACGGTACTATGGGCAGCACCGAATTTTCTGGCCAAATCACGGTCCGATAGATTGGGATTCCTCTTAATCGTCTTCAAAATCTTACCACGCAGTTTCCGGTCGACAGTTCCACTCCGACGATTGACTTGAGGCTTCCGAATCATCGTCAATGTTTCCCTTATACCGTTTGATAACGCGCCATACGGTATTTCTGGGCAATTTCAGCTGTTTAGCTCCTAGATGCAGACCACAATGGATTTTCCAAATAACTGTGCACAATATTTTCCCTTCTTTCGGCTCCCATGTTGATTGTTTACAAAGTACAGTCGATTTGCGGAATGTCAAAAATACATACGTGAACCTGACCAAATTCCCGACATGTGGGCGCCAAGAACTTTGAAATTGTACAAAAGATTATTCGGCGAAGGGAAAGCTGAAACTTTTTTAGCCACCCTGGTCTCCAATTGACAAGAATTTGGAACGGTATGTTAGGTATGTGAGATATGTTGACAAACAAATCTCCTTTGCTGGGAAAATCCAATTGGTGGTCCTGAAACGACGCGATGAAATAGTCCATTCCTGATCGATCTTGGCTAACGGACCTGCTATAAGATCCATTAGCATCTACACGAATTCATCGTCGAAATTCATTAGCCCAGCAATGACTAGCGTCCAGCATTTTGGCGAGCAGGTTGGTGGGACGACAATTCGCCCAAATCACATTACGCCCAATACTTTTCTTGTTTTGATTGCGGCGTCAGCTCAATCGTGAAATCAGGCATGTTTCTATTGCAGCATAGTTTCGGTCGGCTGGTGGAGCCTTCACGAGATCGGCAACATGGCGATCTCGATTGGTCAACATCAGACACGACTGGTGGAACTTCGTCATGCCTGAGTATTGCCAAAACTAATTGCGCCTCGGCTTGTGCAAACTACAGAGTTGGGTCCGATTTCCAATAGTCTCGAAGCTTCACAGCTACGGCTGCTGGTTCTGAACTCGCCATATTGTTTCTTTTTGGGTCGCCATATTGTTTCTTTTTGGGTCGCCATATTGTGTCCTTTTGGTTTCTTCGCGCCATATTGTGTCCTTTTGGTTTCTTCGCGAACATTTCTGTTTTCTGTAATACCGTCGGGGTCACCAAATATGGCTACGTATGCCAGGGAATCGTGGTTTGATAGAAGGAAGCACGGTTTTATTCTCTTTGAATACTGGCAGAGTTTCCGCACTAACTCTTCGATTCAGAAAGGGGTAGAGGCGCGTTCTGCCGAGTTGGTCGCCACATCAACGTTTAAAAGTGCCTGAACCAAATGGACAGCTAGTAATGATCACTTAAAGATGCGATGGGGGATCATTGTCCTGATATTCTTAGTTTAGCACGGCGTACAATGTTTCTCGTTTTCTATATTCAATAACACAATAAACACAAGGTAAGCAAAATAGCATATAACGGGGAAAGGAAGGGACCATCATGGCACCCAAGTGAAACGATTTGAATAGTGGGAGCATGGGAGCAGATCTTACGCTGCGGTTGATACAGAAATTCTCGATGGGACGCAGCTGGGGACGTTGCTGTGGTTCGCCGACTTGGGTACCACATCGGTATTCAGCCACTCCATCTCCTCCAACGATCGCTTCGAGTAGTGGGCCGACGCCAGATCCGGCCAGAACACCGCGTCTTCGCCGTTATGGTATTTCTTGATGAACGAGGCAATTTCCGGCAGGCATTACGTAGTATAAATTTTCTCGTTCACGGCCAGTCCGGATCCTTGCCATCCCCTTCTCGCTGATTGTCAGCCACAGCAGCACATTCTTGGGGAACTTGGTGTGTGAAATGAACTTCCCCTCGGAGCTCACTTCCTTCGTGGGGAAGTAAAATACGAAGTGCCCCGCCAGTCGTTGCCATCCAGGGTGAAATAGGTCTCGTCGTCCATCACCACCGCCACGTCACGATTCGCCGAGAAAACTTATTCAGCCGCTTATGTCATTGCCTGCAGCTCCGAAACCAGTGGACGCGACCTACGCTTCCTGACATGTATGCACATGTTCACCACGTACTTTTCCACTGTTTGGCACCGTTGAACCGACCGCACGCGCACGCAGCATTAGCCAACCTGTCCTCGGTCTTCCTCTTCAGCATCCTTTGTAGCATCTTGTCGCTCAAGGTCGTCGGCCGTCTGGAACCGCTCCGGCTTTCTTTCGATGCTCTGATTGTTGTCTAATCGTGCCAAGAAGTTGTAGATGCCGGAACGGGCGTATCCGGCGTCCACAAAGTGCCGCACGATGTCCGTTTTCGACGCGGTGGGGTGCTGTTCTTTGAACGCGTACACTTCTGAACGGAGTTGCTTGATTGTGTTTGCCATCACGGTTAGAGTTCGACTGATAGAGCTGTCAAATTTGGTCAGCTGACTCATGGGTTACTATGATTGATGCTGCATGGGTAGTTTCGTCAGTGCGGGTGAAGGTAAACCTATGAATTTTAATGCAAACATTAGTTTAACATCATCATCATCATAACTGTAACTCTTCACTAGCCAAATTTCTGTCATCTGTAGTGTTGCCACCGATAAAACGAAAAAGAAATTTCTTTCGATCACGATACCGACCTAGTAAAAACCCATACACTGTAGATCTGATAAACTCATTTTATGACTATATTTTGCACATTTTCAAGATTATACTTTATACGTCAAAAAGTGCCTAGATTTTTATTCACGTATGAAGAGTATTTTTTACGCCTTTTCAAGTATGTCAACGGCGACAGAAAAATGCGTAAAAGGTAGGCATAGTGACAACACGATCGCGCTGACAAGTGTTAACCTCATATTTTTACTATTCTTCAATTTTCATTTGCTTTTGGAGGGAATGCACTCATTCGATCAAGCTCTTCCAGGTTTCATTGTTCGAAAGTGGTGGAATAATTAAAATAGCAATTATTTCTTGTGCTTAGTAAGTGGAAATTTCCCATCGATATCAAAAGGTTTACATTTCTGTTGGCTAGCATTTTTGGTGTATTTTGATGATCCAATGGCATTTCCAAACAAATCGTTAAGTGAAACTATTTTTTGATGTTTTGTGTTTATGGCGTCATGTTTGTAAGATGGAACACTGTTGAGCTTGTACGATTCCTCTTTCGAAAAATCCTCGAAAAAATAAAAATTATACATGTTACGAGCAAAAACGAATCGCGTTCCATCTTACAAGCCTTTCCTATACTGCTAACGTCGAACATCGTGGCAATGTCATCGAACATTTATACCCAGAAAAAATGGGAAAATTTCCCACCCAATGATATATATCGGGCGGAGCGGGAATTCCCGTCACTTTACTGACTAGGTTATTTGAGGCGACCATGTAGCTTACCATTCAGTTTCACCTTCTTCTTCAAACAATGCTCGAGTAAGTTAAAGCGCCGATGATTCGACTCTTTTGCGTATGCATAGAATACAACTGAAATAAACGCAACCACCGGTCGGCAACCTTGATATCATTCAAATCGATACGACGTTAACAGCTAAGAACGAACTAAACCGGAACGGATCGATCGAGTTACATCCAACCTGCATCATGCTCTGTGCGAGTATTGAACGAGTATTCATTCATAAATAGTTAGGTTAGGTGTTTCATTTTCCTCCTCGATGCTATTTTTGATCAGCATTCCACCGGTCAATCTCCAGCAATCTAATGGGTGTTTGGAGCACGCGCGATCAGTGTAATTATCGGAAATTATACCGCAAAAGTGGTTTGCGTCGTAAAAAAAAAAACGGTCACTCGGACGAAGCTGTTGGAAAGGTAGAGCCGTCGCAAAACAACAACAAAAATCGCCGATCATGTTTGTTGTGTGAACCTGCGCTTGACCTTAAAAATCGGCGAGAATGTTGGTTTCTTTTTCTCTTTGACATTCCCTCGAAACATTCTGTTCTATTCGTGCGAAAACTGTTGCATTGAGTGAGAAGCAGGGATCCTTTCCCTTCGTTAACTCATTACCATAATTATTTGTTGATCGTTGTTTTTTCGAACAATAACGTTCAATTAAGAATTCACTTCCTTGCTTATTTTTTGCTGGCTATTTTGCGATGATTTATTTGCAGGTAATTAAAACTATCAAAAAAGAAAACGCGTCAGAGAAAATCAATATGCGAGAAAAAAGTGCTATGCAACTGACAACAAGACAGAACCTAGGCAACCCATTCACAGGTAGTAGGCGTCCTTGAACTTGCCGGTCGATGGTTGCTCAGGTCAAGCTGTTGATGTTGTAAAAGCGGCCCCGAGGATCATACAAACAAGGTGCTAACAAGCTAGCAGTTCTGCGCTCTCTTCCCCCCTTGATTGTAAAAAAAGGTCCGGGCTTTGATTGTCTTTGGAAGGGCGTTGAGCTGGCCGTTTTCAGAATAGAAGAAAATAATCTATAAACTGGGACTTTCAACTGTTTCGCTGTTTTTTATTTTAGATTTGCAATAAAAAACAAAAGGCGAATTTGTGATATCTGGTATCACGTCAAAACATCATGTTGAGGTCATATGCATATGTCGGCAAGTCGCGCAAGAGTCTCAACTTATTGACGTTTAAATCTTTGTTGTCACGATCATTTCAAAATTCACATCAGCCAAAATGAATTATAATCAATTGATCTTGAACGAGTCAAACACCTTAAAATGAGTTCTAAAATTCAAACTCTTCCCCATTTCACGTGCGGCTCAGTTGACTGCGTCGCTGTTCTGTTTTTTGCCGGCTTAGACAAAATCCGGTTTACTGGTGGAGCAGGTTAAAAATGTATTCTAGAAACTAGATTTCCGCGAGTGATGATAATAAATATTTGTCTCGCAAAACAGGTGGAATGAAAAGCTTAGGTTGAATTTTACGTGGATGCAAGTTGATCAAACTGTTTTGCGATTACTTCCCTAAACACAATGCACGTTGGTAACATTGACACACGCAATCAATTTTAATGCCGATGCAGGCAATCACCTAATCATGCAGGTTTAACTACTTTAATTATACTTTATTTATTTCTTATTCGTTTAATTGCAGTAGAAAAATTGCAATGAAGGGTCTTTTCGCTCAAATTCTCAAAAGGTCCTAAGTAAGAATGAGAGAATCTCCCTCTCTCGATTAATTAAAGCGCCGTTATCCAAGCCCACAATCATTTCTTTCTACAGATCGAAACATAATGGTCCTGGCCTACTATGCATGTGTATGATTAAAAACGTAAAAACAGCTTTGTTATGAATTAAAGAGAAAGTAAAAAAAGAAAGTCTCGTATTTTTTTTTGGAAGGTCCTTTTGAAAAGTTGAGAGAAATTAATAACAAGTTTAGGTTGTCAAAAAGGGGTGAAAATAGGTGAATTAAAAAAAAATGTTTAAAAAAAATTACTTTTTCTGAAAATTTAAATGATTCTTGAGAAGGTGTTTGCTTAAACCAATTGCTCTATGTCTAAAACGAGTCTAGAAGCCTATAAGAGCTATTTGAACAAAGAAAACACGAAAATGGGTAAAATATTATCCATTTGGATGATTTGTAATTGAAAAAAATATGGGTATTTTCATACCCATTAATGGGTTTTAAGAATATCTCAACTTTTCTTCACCATGCATCTTACCTCTAATCAGAATTCCAAAAGTGATTGACTATGGAATCGCTTGAGAGGCTGCACGATAAGAACGACTAGGTGTTATAAATCTGTACAATGGACAAATCCAAGTTGCAAAAAGAAGAAGACACCGAGTTGTGATAAATCTGACAGCTCCCATGTTGAAGTATAGGACGAAACTTGAAAAATGCTTCTAGAAAATTCAAGTGAAATTCTAATTAAAAGCGATTTGTTGTATGAAAAATGATTCTTACCGTGTAGGTCAACTTTATGTCACAATTAATTTTAATTCTCCAATTGGAACACAGCCTCAGTGTAATTTATTACATTTTTGCATCTACGCATTACAATTGCTGGCTGGTTTTCATCACGCTAAAGTTTGGAATAATTTATGTATTTATTAATCACAGACTGCCGAACAGAATGAAATTCTATAGAAAGAGGTATAAATCACGTCTCTTATCCTATCACTAAACGAGTTTTTGAACAGTTTAAAATCAAATTTGTCGCTAACATTTTTAAACACTAGAAGACACGAGTCAAGCGGGTTGTTGAGACCATAGTTAGTCCTATGATGCGGAACTGCTAACAACGTTATGTTTCGTGGTGGGACGTAAAAAGGAACTTGTTCCAGAACAGTAAATGTCAATTTTAGTCAGATATCGCCTAAATCAGTTCCGTTGAATGGAAGATTGCAGACCTTTTCGTTGTTATCGCTTGCTTTACCTAACAATTGAATGAGCGATATTTTGAGCGGCTGTTAGAATTCATAATTTTTGTCTGTGTGGAGAATTGATCTCTATTGATTGATTTCGTTACAAAAAAAATGTCTAATAGCCACAGAGATGTACACTTAGAATTTTTTACAGAAATCTGTAAAGTTTTACCGAGTTCTTAACAGCTGAACGTTCGGTAATCGTTTTTTACGGATTTTGGTGAAATTTTACAGATATCAGTAAAAAATTAACCGGATTTCGGTAAAATTTTACCGAAATCCGTAAAATCAGAGAATTCGGTAAAGCTTTACAGATTTCTGTAAAATAATCTGAGTGTGTAGATAATCAGAGCAACGAAAGTTAATGGGAACGCTCAAAGATCATTAGAATAAAAAATGGTATGACTGATTTGCATTGCCATTTTGAATTTTTAAAGGTACAAATAAAGGGCGATACGGTCAAAATTTGGTCAACATCAACTTGACGTAATTCTTCTCAATTTTGCATTTAAAACCTGCATTAATCCACCGATGGTGAGACTGAACCCTTCTTACATTTCATCAGAATTACGAACTCAAATGTGGCCAATATTGTACTGGATACATATTTTCATCAGAAATTCCAGGAAGATCCAAGAATATTCGATATGTCATACATTCAGTTTTTAGAATGAATTATTTGTCAATCCTGGACGGATTGTTCATCGATGTGATTAAAATATTACCATTATTAACCTTTAATGACCTGTTTATGTTAATTATATAGAAGGGGAAATTACATGAATATTAGAAATTTCATACAATTAGTCCATAGAATGCATTATTAGACAATCCTAAGTGTCAATTATGATTATCGATATGGATTCAAGATGCTTAATAAGTACATATTCGTTGAAAATAGTAAATGGAGACTTTGTGTAATTTTTCGAATATACTCGTTGCAGTTCAAAACCAGACCACTCGAGCCAATCGATGCTGCTCTAATTCTATACAGTCACATAGTGTGGCTAGTCCGCTGTATGTGCTATACAACGCTCCAGATGCGACACAATAGAATGCAAGCGGCATCGATTGGTGTGATTGGTCTTGTTCGGTTTTGCACTGCAACGAGTATATTGTCATCTCACAATTATGTGCTCTCAGGTATTGTTTTGGTCATATCTCCATGAAGGATTATCCAATCATAATGAAATTTTGACCAGTTATTTGGAAATATCATAGCTTTGATTTGGCACCAACAAAACTAAAATCGGTACACAAATAGCTCAGTATGTAATCGGAGACTAAACTGTTTGATTACTATTATAATAGGCCTTCAAGTACTGTTTCGTTCATATCTTCGTAACGAAATGTCCGAATGAAAAAATCAATAGCGTTCTATGGGAATGTTGTAGCTTCCATTTGCCGTCAACAGAACTGAAATCGGTTCACAGATGGTTGAGAAACCGATGTGACATTATTTGTAACGCACACACACACATACACACACACACACACACACACACACACACACACATACATACACACAGACATGTGCTCAGTTCGTCGAGCTGAGTCGAATGGTAGTATGACACTGGCCCTGTGGGCCTCGGATAAAAAGTCGAGTTTTCAAGCGATCTTAATACCCTTCTATTGATGTAAGAAGGGTAAAAGGGAAGTTAACATAATGAAATTTTGAACACTTATTTGGAAATTTTATAACTTTAATTTGGCGTTAACAAAGCTTCAATCCTGAGCTTCAATTTTGATTATCGATATGGATTCAAGATGCTTAAATAAGTACATATTCGTTGAAAATAGTAAATGGAGACTTTGTGTAATTTTCGAATATACTCGTTGCAGTTGAAAACCAGCCACTCGAGCCAATCGATGCTGCTCTAATTCTATACAGTAGCATAGTGTGGCTAGTCCGCTGTATGTGCTATACAACGCTCCAGATACGACACAATAGAATGCAAGCGGCATCGATTGGTGTGATTGGTTTTGTTCGGTTTTGCACTGCAACGAGTATATTGTCATCTCACAATTATGTGCTCTCAGGTATTGTTTTGGTCATATCTCCATGAAGAATTATCCAATCATAATGAAATTTTGACCAGTTATTTGGAAATATCATAGCTTTGATTTGACACCAACAAAACTAAAATCGGTACACAAATAGCTCAGTATGTAATCGGAGACTAAACTGTTTGATTACTATTATAATAGGCCTTCAAGTACTGTTTCGTTCATATCTTCGTAACGAAATGTCCGAATGAAAAAAATCAATAGCGTTCTATGGGAATGTTGTAGCTTCCATTTGCCGTCAACAGAACTGAAATCGGTTCACAGATGGCTGAGAAACCGATGTGACATTATTTGTAACGCACACACACACACACACTACACACACACACACACACACACACACACACACACATCACACACATACACACAGACATGTGCTCAGTTCGTCGAGCTGAGTCGAATGGTAGATGACACTCGGCCCTGTGGGCCTCGGATAAAAAGTCGAGTTTTCAAGCGATCTTAATACCCTTCTATTGATGTAAGAAGGGTAAAACCTGGAACACCCCTCATTTTGAAGGTGTGTGTGTGTAGAATATTGCTTCTATTTTGATTTTGGA
This sequence comes from Aedes japonicus, assembly GCA_034211315.2. Lineage (NCBI taxonomy): Eukaryota > Metazoa > Arthropoda > Insecta > Diptera > Culicidae > Aedes > Aedes japonicus. Next base: position 17,476 of record JASCZW010000541.1, on the reverse strand, counting down.
ATTCACTCTTCAGTTGTCAAAATGCCGTCCAAGCAAGAAGAGCAGCGTATCAAAATTTTGCTCGCGCATCGCGAAAATCCGAGCTACTCGCACGCAAAGTTGGCAAAATCGCTAAAAGTTGCCAAATCAACCGTTACAAAAATGTAATTAAAGTGTTTGGGGAACGTTTGTCGACAGCCAGGAAGTCTGGATCGGGGGGAAATCGAAAACCGGAAGCCGCTGAGACGACAAAGAGAGTTGCCGGTAGTTTCAAGCGAAACCCTAACCTATCTCTCCGAGATGCCGCAAATAAGCTGGGTGTATCGTCTACAACCGTGCATCGAGCCAAAAACGAGCCGGACTATCGACTTACAAGAAGGTAGTGACTCCAAATCGCGATGATAAACAAAATACGACGGCCAAAGCGCGATCCCGGAGGCTGTACACGACGATGCTGACGAAGTTTGACTGCGTGGTAATGGACGACGAAAACCTTACGTCAAAGCCGACTACAAGCAGCTTCCGGGACAGGAGTTTTATACGGCAAAAGGAAGGGAAAGGTAGCAGATATTTTCAAGCACAATGAAACTGTCAAAGTTCGCAAAGAAATATCTGGTTTGGCAAGCTCATCTGTACCTGTGGCTTGAAAAGCAGCATTTTCATAGCTTCCGACCGTCAACCAAGAAATTTACGTGAAAGAGTGTTTGAATAAACGTCTGCTGCCTTTCCTGAAGAAACACGGTTGTTCCGTACTGTTTTGGCCGGATTTGGCATCTTGCCATTACGGTAAAAAGGCCATGGAGTGGTACGCCGCCAACAACGTGCAGGTGGTTCCCAAGGACAAGAACCCTCCAACACGCCAGAGCTCCGCCCAATTGAGAAATACTGGGCTATTGTCAAGCGGAACCTAAAGAAGACCAAAAAAACTGCTAAGGACGAGCAGCAGTTCAAGGCAAACTGGCTTTCTGCGGCGAAGAAGGTGGACAAAGGTGGCTGTACAAAATCTGATGGCAGGGGGTCAAGCGTAAGGCCCGGCAATTCGGATTTGGAAAAGCGGAAGCCTAACTGAATATTTTTCCTGAATTTTATACTAATTGAACTTGATTGGCACGGGCGTTTTTCCTCGACTCAAATTTTGACCGTATCACCCCTTTATAAGAAACTACAAAGCCATCATAGTGACATCATTTTTGTTTCTAGCGGTTTTCACCTTTAAAACTTTCGTCTAGAATTATTCAAAACGACTTGTTAGTTGGGCTGGAAAACGCATTCTAGATAAAATATTTAAAACAAAATCATAAGACTAATATAAGCCTGCTTGTTTGAAAATAATAAAAAAATCTACAAAAACAAAATATGCCCTTGAACGTGACAAACACCTAGGTTCTAATCCATATCACGTGCCGGTCAGTTGAAAGCATCATTATTAATTTTTTTAACGATTTGAACAGGATCCGGTTCACTGGCGGAGCAAACGAAGTTAAATTCTAAATGACATCTTTAAACCTGTTCTTCCCGAGAGACGGTACGGAGCTCGTCTCTCACATCGGGTAAGATTTTGCATTTTACCAGACTATTCTAGATTCCTAATTTGCATTACTATTCGTATTAATTTGCATTTATTATAATTTTATCAAATTGCCACCGTCAAATATGCATTCGAAAGACGTCCAGCTAAATAACTCACCGATAACCTCTTCTGTGAGTTATGGTGCAAACATCCATCATTGTTTTTTTTAAAGCCGCCATTTTACTGAAGCCTACTTAAACAATTTGAAAATAAGCCTTGCAAAAATTCAACTCATTTAGTTTAAACCTGGCACCGCATAGCCAAATTTGTAAAGAAATTTCTATGAAAAATATCATTTGTGTTTCCATCGCTCTGAATTCTCGTTTGATTCTAAACAAATTGGCAATTCCCTGTGCTACAACTTTGTCAAACGTTGCTTTTCGAATATATGTAAGGAACAAAACCTGTTGATCATTTAAGTCGCTTAAGATTAATCTCGATCTCAGCTGGTAACATTGGTTTTTCTGGTCCCTGGAAAGGAGCATAAAAGATATTGCTACTACTGTAGAGCACTGCACGAAACCTTACCTCAATCTCTCCGTCGTTTTTAACATCCGCAAATTTCGACAGCTCTACCGGGTTTGTTGTGGCTCCCATTCGATAGCAACGACTCTTTAACTCTTATGGCACAAATTGAGATAAAAGGTCGTCGAGCCGATAATTATTGTGACACTTAAAGGTCACCCACAATTGATACGTTGCGGATGCGTTGATATAAATTTGACAGAAAACCTATGGGAAAACTATCAAATTCACGCAAACGCATCCGCAACGGATCATTAGCCATTACAAACTTGCATAACTTTTTCATACTTCACCGAAATTAACCAGATTTTTGAATAGTTTATCTTTATAGTGTAATGTTCACATCAACATCCACTCTGTTGTGCATTTGACAGTGAGATTCCGGTCGAGATGGATGAAAATCAGCAATCCCTCGCGAAAGGAGTTTGTTCATCCTCATGCAAAAGCCTGGATTGTCGGATCGCGCCTAGGAAAACCTAATGAATATACATCATTCGACTGTCTCAACGGTCCTCCACAGTTCCCAATCATAGTTGGTTGACAATAGACCTCAAGCCAGGAGTTTGACGGAAACAGGGAACAACTCGCAAAAAAAAACAATAAAACGCTGATTGCTCATTTCAAGCAGAACCCGAACGTTTCAATGTGGAATTTGATATTTTGCCGAACGTCAGCATAGTCTTGCCAAAAACTCATGCCCAAAATCCCTACACGAAGCTGCCACTGAAACATCGGTGCCTCGACATTGTTGTTGGGAACTACATAGAAGTAGATTTAAAACAGTTGCCGGGACTGGAATATTTTACGGTTAAGGACAAATTTGAGCTGGTATTTTTTCCTATCTTTTATCTCGCTCTCGCAAACTCACCTTGCTGTTTCAAATTGATAAATCTCGATTGTTTGTGATTGAACATCGAATCGAACTCAATCAGATTGCTCAAAGCAAGTAAGCAAACAAACTGATGTGATTAAATTTTCAATATCTAATACCGACTCTGAGTTTTATCAATTCTAAATGTTGAGGTAATGACTGTCATCAAGAATGATTCAGCATAAGCCCTTAAGGAGCAAAAAATCAAAATGTAAAAATGTCCTTCGAAAATAATGATAAGGCATATATCTGGTACGTCCGCTATTTTCACAGCGTAATTCCCGTGATAAACGCATGTTATCGCTCCAAGATAGAGAATGCATTTGACACGTGACTTCATTTAAGGTTACTAGGGCTAAATATACACCTCAATAAACTGATAGATTACATCCACTAGATGATCCCAAATATTTACATGACGCTGAGAAAAACACTCATTAAACGCTAAACTCTTCCTTGCTTGCCGAGAATAGACAAATTCCTACTTATAAACTTATTTTTATAATTTGTTTGAAAGGAAAACTGATGATTATTTTGATAAAAAAAAGAATCAATACCATAAATCCGGAGCAATTTGCGATAAGGGCGAACATGCAGAATGTAAACAAAAGGGAAGTGATGATTGTAATAGTGCAAGTAGAATTTCAAATAGTAATTTACAAATTAACGAATAAATTCAAATACAATCTAGCATACAGACAGAGAACAAAACTAGTTTCTGATTCATATATAATGCTGATGGAAATCCGTTCGTTATTCATTGAAATTTGCACATTTTTAATATTCGCCTATCAATACTAGGATGTTGGATTACGCCATTTTCAATGCTGGCCCCACAAGTACTGGAAATAAAGGTATCGCCCTATACTATTCGCCTATGTTTGACATTTTCATAGGTTTCGCCTTCCACTTTTCGCCGTTGTTTTGATTATTTTGTAGGTATCGCCTTTTACTTATCGCCGTTGTTTTGATTTTTTGTCAGTATCGCCTTTTACTTTACGCCATGTTTATGTTTTGATTTAAATTACGCCTTTCACTTTGTCAACAATCAGTATGGCGTAAATCACAGAGTGTATTGTTTTGATTACGAAATAACTCTACGCCCTTTGCAAAAACAACATTTAATAAGTAAAATTATAGCACAACCAGGACAAAAAGGTAAAAACTCATGATTTAGATGTAATAATTATGCATTGCATTGAAAAAACATTTTGTTTATATTTTGCATGTACGCCCAAATCGCAAATTGCTCCGGATATATTATCTGTAACCAAGGTATTAATAGTTAACCTTCTCCCACGGAAATCTCACGGGTCTCAATAAAACTAATGTTCAACTCATAAATGAGTTACCTTAGAATACCGTATCTACTTTGAAAATTGCACGCAAGTTATATTCCCTTCTTGAAAATCATCACTCACACGATACAATACACTGAGCGAACGTGCCATCTCTTCATTGCAAGATTCATCGTTCACAAGTATCAAATTTCTTGAACATCTAAAAATGTATCACTCTGGTCTCTTCTCAATTGTCGAATCGAAAAAAGTATGCGTTTTCCGATTGACTGATATTTGCACATTTAACTAATCATGTTCTTCATGTTATGAACATAATCAATTATAATGTTTCAAAATTGGAAATACCCTCCTTATCATGCAACCCTAGGAGTGCACATCAACTTCTGCTAGAACCAAAGATGTGGAGTAAATGACGACGAGAGAAAACATAACCATGTAACATAAGTAGTTGTGTCTTAAAACACATCTAATTGGAAATTGATTTCTGTCACATGTAGCCTTTGAGGAGAAAACATAAATTTCACACGCTGGAACCATTCTGTGTGATTGGCGATATTTGAGCACGATCAAACCGATCGATACATGTTTGCCCGTCAAGGTGGTGAATTCGTTCCTGCCTTAACCTACTCCGCATGGGGACGTGTAGCAAAAATGTGTACGTTTGCTTCGAAACAACCAACAAACAAAAGCTTAACAAAAGCCCTAGGCTCAATTTCAAAACTACTTCTATTCAATTTTCAAAACCTGCCGAGCTCTATCGACACCTTTGGTTCTAGCAGAAATTGCTGCCCACTCCTAGTGTTGCATGTTGATATTTGCAGTTAAAGGAGTATACAAGTTTAAGCGTTTTTTTTACCGAAACGGTAGCAAACAATTACTCTGTACGCACCATACTTTACGCGGTTCCTTATGCGCAATTTTACATGTATATTTCGAGTTTAACGAGTTTTTTGAAATATTTTTGCTTAATTCATTTCCCTAGGTAATGTGAGGCATTGTTTGCAGTAGTAAAAATTTTCAAATTAAGATGGCATGTATCCAAAAATGATTGAGTGCGCAAAGTTAGGAACCGCGCAAAGTATAAGTCTACGGTACTCAATTGCGTGTATCCAATAATCGGCTTTTTCGTTCACTAGAAATCGACACGGATATTTGGCAACGCAGAGCATGTTGGGTGATTCCTTGCTTCTGGGAGTTTCACAGCCGGCAATGGTATTATGGAAGAAATCTTTTTCAACAATCGCTCTATTGAAGATCCAGCAACGCATTTCAGAATGTCAAACTTATAATTTATTTCCAAACCAGGCACGTATCTAGTATTGAATTAAAATAGGGTTTTTGTTACATAGTCATAATCAGATAGATGTCACCAAAGATGTCACCTCCGAAATAACACTAGCTAATTCCGACGAACGAATGAAAACATTGTTAATTCGTAATAACTGCAATGCAGTCGCGAAGATATTATATATCTACTACAATTGAACGTTGCTAAGCCGCCCGTTAGATATTCAACCAGTATTAAGAATACCGACCTCACCATGTTATGAGAATGCAGCTGGAATTATGTGCAAGCCTCGCCGGCTTGTATGCGCATTGGCATTTTTTGTTGCTTCTGATGAGAAATCCCCAACAAAGGCTAGAAAATGAGAAGAAATATTAGTAATTTCCATTTAATTTCAACTACTTGAATTGTTATCTTGACAGATACTCCTACTATCGTCTACTAATTGCAAACTTCTTCAGTGTCTCGGTACTAATAACTCGACTAGTCGAGCCGAGTTATTAGTACAGGACACTGAAGAAGTCTGCACATTGTAGACGAAATACGAGTATCTGTCAACATAAGCAATAAAGATAGTTGGAATTAAGTGGACATTACAAATATTTCTTCTCATTTTCTTGTTACAGGTCCAATAAACAGCTCACATTCTCCAGGAACAGAAGGCTGTTTTCTTTATTGCACTGGTTCATGAACAATTTTTGCACTCCTCACTGCCCAAATTTTGGAAAATTGAGCCGTTACACAGTGGGACCAATCTGAAAAAAGACGGTCAAAAGTGTTTTCACACTGTTCCTCACATTTTAGCGCTTTGGTGTCTACGGAAAAGTTGTTAGAAATGTTATTTCACATTTTTTCAAAAACTTATCAAAAGTTTTACTTAAGTGATACTTTACTTAAAAAAACTAACTTTGTGTGGGTACAAGATAGAAGGTTGAAGTCTTCAACAAAGTTTTAGAACTATATATTTAACGAAACTTTGCTGAAGATTGTTAGTACCTATATCGAAAGCATTCTGATATATAATTGATTTAGTATATAGACTTACTTAAAACTTGTTTTTTTACTTTATTGTGGCTAAAACATTACCAGATTGGTTGAAAATGTTCAACAAAGTTATCAATATTATTAAAATGCACAACTTTGCTGAAGACGTCATAAGTCTAAACGGCTTTATTTGAGTTTTAAAGCGGATTTAAGTTAAAAAATATACATATTTTCAACAACAATAACTCGGACACCGGCAAATTTTTGCAACCAAATTTTTGAATAGTTTGGTCAACCATCACTTAAAGTATACGTGTACAAAAAATCTGCGCCGGGTATCATCGGGTACATGAAGTTTTCAGTCCGTCTTATCGGGTGTACCTATCTTTTAAATTTCGATAAATTTTTACAAATGTACAAATATTTCGTGAAATCTGTTAAATTCTACCGGCATCCGTAAAAATTGATTACAAAACGATCTGTTGTCAAGATTCCGGTAAAATATTTCTGAAATCTGTGAATTCATATGAGTGTGCAGTACTTAGTGTGATAAATTTCGTAGGCAATGGATATTCAAGTTTTAATGAAAGTAATCAGATTTATGTAGCTGCTTTGAACGTATTTAAATTACTGAATATGTAATTAGTGGTATTGTAAGTGTTACTAATGAACTCTGACTATACAATTTCGCCAGTAATTCATTTACCTAAAAATAGGTTCGGTATTATTCAATTTCACAAAGCTGTTATTAATTTCTTTGATATATCTCTGCATAGGAATCAAAACTTATTGCGAGCTCGTCGGTTCTTAGTTCTTTGCTTCAAACAAATTTGTTAAAATTAATGTATTTCATTTTTTAATAGGTTTTCGCTACTTTAAATTGATTTATTGCTATAATGAAAGCATTAAATCATGTTATTTTATAATAAAGCCTTACTGATTACCTTCTTCCTCAGCTTCTGTGTCTGAATCAGGCTTGGGCTTGGGAATTTTGCAAAAAGTTTCTTTTCAGCTGGTAATAGTTGCATAGATGTTTTGACAGTTGGTCGTCTTAGACTCCCTATCAACGGGTGGGATGTCATTTGCAATTGTGTGAAAAGATCATAATTGGTAGCAGTCCTGTAGAGAAATGAAAATATTTCAGTAATTATGAAGATTTGTAATAATGTTCAATTACTGTTAACTTATCTTGAACACTTTCGCGCTTCATTTTCTCTATAGCATTTTAAATCTTTGTTGCCGCATTCTTGTGGCTCCTCTGAAAGACTTCCGATTGGTAGTAATGCTGCTTATAATGTCTGCACCGTGTATCAGTATTCCGTGAACAGACTGCGGCATGTATGTAAGACCATCCGTATAACTCATCATAGTATTTGGCCGTCTCGTAGTAAAATGCTTTAGAAGAGTCAGTGTTTTTTGCCTGCCACATGCCAATATGCTCACTATGACAGAAAAGTTCTCAATGATTGTCTCTGCCAACCCGGTAATTTTTCGAATGATTTTTTTCGAATGTGGCTTTATTGACTGATCTAAACCATCGCTCTAATGTTGTTAAATTGCTTTGGGGATGCTTGGCAAACACAACATTTTTTGCGGTCAAAGCAGAGCAAACTTTTCCAACGATCATACTACAAATCATTGTATGGTGGATTCGAAAGTTTGAGATCAAGCTTGGCATTAATCTTTCGATTTGTGCGTCAAGGAATTCCTTTTCATGCAAGGACAATGCAACAGTTTCCTTCTTGAATTGGATTCTTATCGGTCGGCATAACCTTGTAGATGGAGGCATACGACTCATCCACAAAATACGATCTGGATTGTTATGGAAGCGTAGTATCAATGGTACCATAGATGTAATAAAAATTGCATTGTCATCTTCATCTACCCCTTCAAACCTTTGCTTGTAGTTTGAATGATCCGATGAGTCGTCAAAACCCCATTTCGATTAAAGCTCAAGATCTTCAAGAGCTACATCATTCAAACCTTCTAACTCCAAAGCCAAAGATAGTATTCGCTGAACTGTGTGATCCAGCAAACTCTTTACGTCAACCTCATCAGATACCTATGTAAAGAACGAATTACCAGTGGGTTAAAAACCCTCCTTCAAATACAACCATAACAAGATACCTCTGAGATGACGATACTGTTACGGTCTGGCAGACATTTTTCACAGAGCCAGAGGTAGCTAGGGTATATTTTTGGTGCGTTGCATTGCTTAGACGTCTTTCGAAGCAGTATCCACTGATCTTTACTGTAATCGCAATCAATAAAAAACGCAAGTCCTTCATCAGCTGTCAACAAACAATGCTTTTGTAAATCAGTTTTGGATTTCATTGCTCGTCTCATTCGTTTGGTACTGGTAGGACATGCCTGTAATTCTTCTTGCAAAAGTTTAGCCAAATCTTCGCATCCCTCACTTCGAGAATTCATTCCTGCTGCATACGCCAATTCATTCGCGGTTCCCTGCTGCCTCAATCCTTCAACTCTCCGCCTTTTGTTCTTTTTATTCAGGTCAGAAAACGGTTTTCTGGGCATTCCAACTTTCACATTACCACAAGTAAATGCACTACAATTCAACCAATTCTTGTTGATTACTTCAAAACTTTTCTGTGTTCTTCCTGCCTTATTCAAGCGAGTGTTAAATTCAGAGCACAACCTGGACACGTATTTATTTATACGCTTGCTTTCGTCCTGCGACAAACAGTTTGATTTTTTTTTTCAGAACGAAATCACGGATATGTTGTATTTTGATGGTACTTGAAGTACCATATTTTTGCAGCCACACTTTGAACACTTTTACACAATCTGAATCAACTGGAAACTCAAACTCAACTGCAGTTTGTAAACAAACGAAACTATCCTGGGCTACTTAACCTTTAAATGTGCTAAGCCCTTGCGCAAAAAGGATTCAAGGGTGCGGTTAATTATGTCAGGGATTTAAAAAATATTGATAGAAAACGAAATTGGTACACCCGAAAAGATGGACTGAAAACTTTATGTACCCGATGATACCCGGCGCAGATTTTTTGTACACGTATACTTTAAGTGATGGTTGACCAAACTATTCAAAATTTGGTTGCAAAAATTTGCCGGTGTCTGAGTTATTGTTGTTGAAAATATGTATATTTTTTAACTTAAATCCGCTTTAAAACTCAAATAAAGCCGTTTAGACTTATGACGTCTTCAGCAAAGTTGTGCATTTTAATAATATTGATAACTTTGTTGAACATTTTCAACCAATCTGGTAATGTTTTAGCCACAATAAAGTAAAAACAAGTTTTAAGTAAGTCTATATACTAAATCAATTATATATCAGAATACTTTCGATATAGGTACTAACAATCTTCAGCAAAGTTTCGTTAAATATATAGTTCTAAAACTTTGTTGAAGACTTCAACCTTCTATCTTGTACCCACACAAAGTTAGTTTTTTAAGTAAAGTATCACTTAAGTAAAACTTTTGATACGTTTTTGAAAAATGTGAAATAAACATTTCTAACAACTTTTCCGTAGACACCAAAGCGCTAAAATGTGAGGAACAGTGTGAAAACACTTTTGACCGTCTTTTTCAGATTGGTCCCAGTGTGCGTTATCGTGTTTTGACCGAATGTTGAGTATGTGTGTATACAATCCCTCGCCCCTTTCGGCAGTGATTTTATGGAAGAAAAATGTTTGCAGTTAAACGAACCGTGGTCGATTTGACAAACATTTTAAGCCCAGGAGTTGGAAGGTGATAGCTCTGTTGGGTTCCAGTGACCCATTTCAGAATGCCTGGTTACTCACGTCCATTCCGAGGTCACTTTCACTTACAACAAGCCCCGCATAAACACAATACAAACATCAAATGGTGGATATAGGTACTGTGCATACACTTCCATCATCAAACCTAATTGTTTTGAGGATGGCACGTATTTAGCAGTATCGTTCAAATTCAGATAGATCTCACCGGATATTGTTGCTGATGAGCAGACTTCATTTGGACGACTTCCCTGATGCTAAAGGATGCACTTATGTCTCTATAGAAGTAGCACTCCGCTTTTCGGCAAATATTTTCACATCAGCCTTTTCGTATGGCCTGTATACAATTATTACTTCGCGCACAAATGCAATACAATGAAAATCACAGGTAAAAAAACACTTCCGAGCAGAAATTTAACTTGAAAAATCACAATCGTTGCACAACGAAAAAAAAAACTTCACGGCTCTCGATCTGTATACCACGTGATGAGTCTATCGTGTTTTAACCGAATTTTACATTAAAAATGTTCTTTTCTCAAAGCGCTGGTGGGCGGGTTTTGCTCATACACTATTTAGTATGAACAATTTTTGCACTCCTCACTCTGCCAAAAATCAAAATCTCCCGCTACGGGACAGCACTTAATTGAACTTCAAAACTGTTTTTTTCGAGTAGAACGGCAATAATAATTATCAGTTAAGGACATACACGACCATAATTTGGTTAGCATAATTTTTACTTCAAGTGTTTGGAACTAAAAATAACAGCTATATCAAAATAAAAAAGGATTCAAAGTGCTAACCATAGCATGCTACAAAGGAGCAATCTTTTGCTGTAAATACCATGCATGAAGTCTTAATAGTATTTGAGATTTGTGCTCAGCAAAACGCGAAGTGAGAGGGACTTGGTCAAGTATGTCCTTAAGGACATACGGGATCAACTCCCTAACACTTCAAAGTTTTCTGAGCACAAACCTCAAATACTATCAGGACTTCAGGTGTTAAATTTTCAAGAATCGTTGGATAGCAATTTGAGCGTTGTTTGTTTTGTTTTGTTTGTGATTTTTAGTTTTGAAAAACTTGAAGTGATAATGACTCTAACCTTTAAATCCAATGGAAAAAAGACTCTCTCCAGTTTCACCTTAACTCCCGACAGTGCGGAAAAAACCCCTTACTTTAATTTCTGATCCGGAAGTTCCTCCGAAAATCAGTTTGGAATCCACAAATTTTGCTACACTAGTGTATGAGCAAAACCTGCTCAAGTACTTTGAAAAGAACATTTTTATTGTAAAATTCGGTCGAAAACACGATAATTGTCTCAAGTTTCCAAAATTTTGAACTAAGACGGTGAAAAAAACATTTACAGTTGCTCAGCAAAATTTACAGATTCGTTTGTAAACGGGTTTTTATTGATTTTCTTTCTTGATGTTTACATTAAGAATAATTAATAAGCTTAATTAATATGTTATTCCCTTTCAGTTCTTGTTCATTTCCGTTTATAAAGATTTTAGTTTCAGATTTATTTGAGTGTTAATAAGCATTTGGAAAAATGTGGAAAAACTGCATGCTTATCTAGAATGCAAATAGAAAAGACAATGTATCGAAATACATTGTTTCAACGATGTTAAAAATATCTTACGAAATTCCCATCAAACACTGCTGCAATAAGCCAAAAAATTCCCATCCTGGCAGAATGTGGCTACGGTCCCGGGAAGTTGCTGTCCATTCCTCCATGTTTGGCACTTATTTTTGGCTGCACCGCGAAGTTCAACAGAGCTGGTCAACGTTCAACTTTAAAAATGGCGGGAAAAAGTTGTGTTTGACAGTATGGAATAAATTAACAATCAGTTCGGTCGAGCACTCGACACTAAAGAAGTCTGTAAGTAGCAGACGAAATAGGTTTATCTGTCAAAAGATAAGCTCATAGTAGAATTAAAAGGAATTTGCTCGCGTTTACTAGCGAAAATTTGAAAGTGTTTCAAGGTTTTATTTTTTATTTTTTCAAAAGTGATCAAATGAAGTGTTTAATTTTAAATTCTCTAGTTTCCCAATCAGTTCGGTACTTTTTTACAGAATATTTTGCAAAAGATTAAATTTACAGTACATTTGTAAATCATGTTACAGTGTTGCGGAACTGCAGCAATTTAAAGTTTCGATCGGTAATGTTTTTTACAATTTTCGGAAATTTTCTGTAAATTACCGAAGTTCAGTATTTTTGATTGCTGGAATTTAGTAAAATGTCATATTTTACAAAATGTTCGGTGAAATTTCTGTTTTAAAGAACGAATTCAGCAAAAAAAGTATCGAACAAGATTTTGGAAATTTGGTGTGTACCCGCATAACAAAAAACAATTTGCTATATAGTCGAAACTCTATTTCGAATGTAAGATATATTATCACATTTTATGTTATTGTCATCGAATAGTTTATTCTCATTTTCACCATACAACCTCTACATTAACACATATTGTTAACGTTTACCATATTGTCATTAAAAGGTTTTTTATTGTATGCACTCGGTCTGGATTATGAACCAACTGTTTGGCATAGAGTACAGCAAAAATTTTGTTCGTGAAAATGGCCATTTTTTATGGTAACCTAACTTAACCGCCTATTCAACATATAGTTATTTGGCCTTTTACCATCTGACATATTGTTAAAACTATATAGGAGATTGTAAGTTTATAGTTGTCAACTTTAGGGGTAAATGTCGTAACAATAACGGAAACGGTCATCAACCATAAGAAATGGTCTAGGAATGGTTTGTGATTATGCGGGTGAGGCAAACAAACAGGAAAGTCCGTATGAGGCTCATGTAAAGCAATAATCATTCAGTACCAAACTGCCCATTTAGTTCAGTGTATGACCGTGCAACATCTGACAGTCCCCTGTAGTGTTATTCGCACGTGGTCGTACGTCCGTCCATAAATGACGCTACAATTATGCAACGGGTTTTAAAACAATAACATATAATTACTTCAATTTTGCATTCTATAATCTCAGTGCCGTTGAAAACCAAACATTACATAACAGTTGCGTAATCACTCTCCGAACTCTGCGGAGACCTTTGTTGCTCTATCATTTGTTATTATTCTTCTGAACCGGGTTCTGTCAATCACCACTTATCTTATTTACGCGGTTAATATCACTCGTCTTTTAATTTGTTCATTGCATTTGTTTTTCAACTATTCCTGTATCTAACTGTAACATTTGTGTTCCCTCCTACCATCCTTGCTTTCGTCATCTGGATTGAGGCGAGATTCTTATCGCAAGAGAGTGAGTATTTTTTTACCCGCAGCCAAGGTTTTCACTTCACCCCCAGCAACTTATCGCCGAATGAAACAAATATTATTGCAAATTGATTCAACAGAGTAGAGCTGGATTCAGTAGTTGATTAATCTGTTCATTCATCTTTCATTCAGTTACCAACGCGAAAGCCCCGAACGAACATCAAACGCAAATGACCGAATTCAATCCGGAATTCCGTGGCTATCGATCACCGCTGAGCACCCGCTATGCCAGCAAGGAGATGCAGTATTTGTTCAGCGAGCAACATAAATTCTCCACCTGGCGGAAGCTATGGATCGTCTTGGCCAAGGCGCAAAAGGTTAGTTAGAACACGAAATTCCATCAGAAAAGATGTTTATCTCTTTTCGTTTCCAGGAACTGGGTCTGGAAATCAGCGATGCCCAGATTGCCGAGATGGAAGCGCACATCGAGGATATTGATTTCAAGGCGGCTGCCGAGGAAGAGAAACTGACCCGCCACGATGTGATGGCCCACGTGCATGTCTATGCTAAGCAGTGTCCGCTGGCGGCACCGATCATCCACCTGGGTGCCACATCCTGCTACGTAGGCGACAATACTGATCTGATAGTTTTGAAAGGTGGTTTGGACTCGCTACTGCCGAAGTTAGTGGGTGTCATCAAACGTCTTTCACAGTTTGCCGTTGAATACCGAGAACTGCCCACGTTGGGTTTTACTCATCTGCAAACCGGCTCAGTTGACGACGGTGGGTAAGCGATGCACCCTCTGGATTCAAGACCTGCTGATGGATGAGCGAGCGCTGAAGAATTGCCGGGATAATTTGCGCTTCCGAGGTGTGAAAGGAACTACCGGGACTCAGGCTTCGTTCATGCAGTTGTTTGCCGGAGACGGAGAAAAAGTGAAGCAGTTGGATCAGAAGGTTACTAACCTAGCTGGATTCGAGAAGTACTACGCCGTTACAGGACAGACTTATAGCAGGAAAGTTGATCTGGAGATAGTTTCCGCTTTGGCGAGCCTTGGAGCAACGGTGCATCAAATGTGCTCTGATCTACGTTTGCTAGCTTCGCGCAAGGAAGTGGAAGAACCCTTCGAACAAACTCAAATCGGAAGTTCCGCTATGGCCTACAAGCGCAATCCGGATGCGTTCGGAACGTTGCTGTGCTCTAGCAAGGCACTTGATTACTCTTCACGCCAGTGCGGCCAACACATTGGCCGTTCAGTGGCTCGAACGCACGCTCGACGATTCGGCTAATCGTCGTCTGACTCTGTCGGAGGCTTTCCTCTCCGCTGATGCCTGTCTACCACGTTGCTAAACATTTCCTAAGCGATTGGTTGTCTACCCGAAGGTGATCGAGCGTAATATCGCCCAAGAATTGCCCTTATGTCCACTGAAAACGTGATAATGGCTACGGTGAAGGCCGGCGGCGATCGTCAAATTTGCCACGAGAAGATTCCGTGCTTTCGCACGAAGCAGGTGCCCAGGTCAAGCAGCACGGCAAGCGACAACGATCTGGTGGAAACGCATCAAAGGCGGATTCGTATTTTGCACCGATCTTGGGTGAGTTGGACAATATCTGGACCCGAAGACGTTCACCGGACGGGCAGCGGATCAGGTGCTGGAATTTGTACGCCAGGAGGTAGATCCGGTGGTTGCCAACTACGGCAGCAACGTCGAGACCAAATCGATTGGGTTGGCTATTTAGAAGGGTTGTTTTCGCATTGCAATTATTGTAAGTGGAATGAAGTAAAATGTATATGAATGAGTACGTAACGGGTGTTTCGGATTATTATAGAGAAGAGAAAACTCTGATGTGAGGGGGAGGGGGAGAGATTGTCCTTGTTAAGCTATTGAAGGTTCGCAAAGAAGTGACGTTGTTTGGAAAAGATCTGCGCATATCTTTCGAGGATAAGCAAAAAGGTAGTGGAATTGGGGAGTAAGCTTTCAGTTTATATTTTATTCAAATTGATTTTATTAGCTATATTTTAGATTTTTAGCCAGTGGCTGGCTTGTCTAGAATTTTCTTCAAACATTGCTTCACCTCACAAAACAAATTTCTACAATCCGTTCTCATTGCACTGCCGTAAACGCAAACTTGTAAAATTTGCATAAGAAATCACTTTAAGCATGTTACATATATGCGATTCCCGACAGTGCAGAAATGTTATGTAGCTCATCTCCTCCAGTATTGTGGGCCAGTCCTTTATTTTTATTGTTAGTTCTAACAAAATTAAGTTACTTATAATTATCACATAAAATTTTTATGATTGCGAATATATGATTGAAAATTATATCCAATGGCTGTAAGTTACTAAATGTTGTCAACAATCAAAATAAATCAACGACTGGCCCAAAATATTGGTTAGCCAATTATACTGGGGTGGACATTACAATACAGCTAGATGGAATTTTTTGCAACGTGAGCGGTAAGCAATGTCAATATTCTGTTGTACCCGGTCTTGGATGAAGATAAACCAGTTGCGATTCAAGACGTTCGTTCCTACTTGCGGATTGGTTCAAACATTGCTGATCAGATTGTACCACTTAAAACGTTGTAATATTCGACGCGTGGACTGCAGCTGACTCGGTGACATCTGGCTGGACGATTCATCGAGTATTTGAACTGAACGCTACTGGACCAAACAATCACCATACAGTCCTGTTTTCGGAAGATGACGACATCGAGTTAACGGAGCTGGAGAAACAAATGTACAAAACCAAAACCTAGTCAGACCTAGAAGGTTACAGACGAAGATCAACGTGCAATTGATATGATCACCCCTGTTTACAAAATCAATAATACTGCGGGACAGTGTCATTTTTGGGCCTTAAATAAGCCCGTAACCGCGACTTTTTTCTACACAACCTCCGCTTGGTCCGCAGCTTGTTTTTGCGAAGACGGGTCTCAGGCACGGTTGAAACGTCTCCCAGCATGGCATGTGCTAGAATTACTTCTGACATATCTTGCTTTTCAACTTCCTTTGAAGCTGTTTTCACTAAATTAATCACCTGAGGGTATTTAGGCTCACCTACAGCCATTTTTTTAGTTAAAAACTGATTCCAATACCCTGTAATTCTATACTTTTTACTCATGGTCAGCACCTAGCATTTTAAAAAGTTATATTCCGTTTATAAGAAGATCATAGTTGACCTGAATTGGAAGTGACGGCGATTTTCACAACATACATACTTGAAACTTTCACTGGATGCAAAGGCTGGTGGTTTGAGGCATTGGCAAAATTTTTATAAACGAGTGCTGCAAACCAGATTTTGACGAGACCAAATCTAAGTCTTTGTTTTCATACTGGGTACAATTTGAATATAAAAATCAATAGAGAACATTTCTGGGCCACATACTGTTGAAAAACTCATAAATGTCAAACGTTGTCTTTAAAAATTTTATTAAATCCTGCAGGCCTTATGGGGCATATATGTGTGTGTGTGTTTACAATCAATCTCCCACTGACCGGCAGTGCTTTATGGAAGAAACTTGTCTGCATTTCTTCAGTAATTTATATGTGATCACTATGTGCAAACATTTTTAGCCCTGGAGATTGAAGGTGACAGCTCTATTGAAAATCCAACGACCCATTTCAAGAATGCCTCTTCATACACGTACATTCTGAGTCATCTTCATATGCAATAAGCCCCGCATGAAAATCTTCACATATCATATGGATATGTGAAGAGTTTTCACACTTCCAGAATCAAAAATAGACATTCTTGATCCTGGCGTGTATATAGTTAGTGTATATTTTTGATAATATAAAACGACCTCACCAATGTTCTTCATCTGATGCTGGAAAGCCAAGACACTAAAAAACAAAAAAAAAATGGGGAAAAAACTACCGACGATCAGTCTATCTTAAGAAACACGACCGTAACACACTATGAGAGGGATTCCATTAACAAAACTCTACGCAAAGCACTTGAAAAACTATAATTTCACCATTTACTTCGGT
>JASCZW010000540.1:0-73525 GCA_034211315.2 Aedes japonicus | reverse complement strand
AAGCTCCCACTGCGTTCTGGAGAAGGTTGGACGTTTATTTATGGTCGTACATGCTGGCCAAGTAGAGCAAACATCCAGAGAGCAATATGGACCAGTTTAAGAAGCTAATTGCCAAGATGTGGGTCAAGATGCCGTTGGATCAGACGCGTGCCGCGTGCTGGCTGACTGACTGACTGACTGACCGACCGACCGACCGACCGACCGACCGACCGACCGACCGGCCGACCGGCTCCCATACAAATGAAGCACAAATTTCTGAATAACTCGAGAACTAATTAACCAAATGGAAACATTTTATTTTCAAATTAGTTCGTTTATTTGTAAGGCTCAGACGTTTACAATGCATGCATTTTGGAGTAAGTAAGAGTGGTGTCAATTACTCGTGGCTGGCTCGAGGTTATTGGGTCACATCAACGGTTGGAAAGGGCTAGCCAGGTAACTTAATACATGTTAATACATGCTGCTCATGACTGCGGCTGCCATCAAGTCCTTCCAAATTCAAGTCCTAGCTTGCTGGGCAGGTAAAAGTAGCACGGAAACAAAAGGATATTACAACTGGGACACAATAGCAGGAAATTAACCAAGAGTGGAGGGGGGAGGGGGGATGTTCTGACATTATACTCTTAGATCAGACAAACAAAGGAATTCGTGAATCGCTTGCATGTAGGGGAGATCACGTATTCTAAAAACACTACTATTATCCACTATTATCTATGCGATATTAAACTGCGTGAGCGATGCCTTTAAAACTGGTTCCACACCTACACACATTGCTATCAACGAGGTTAATTCTGTAGAGATGTGTGGATGGACATAAGTTTTGACATCACACGAAGAAAGCCCCAACTTACATCCAGACCTTTGAACCAGGATCTCGACGAAAGAACGAGTCTCTGTTGCGTAGTAAGCGTTGACTTCTATATCTATAAACAT
This sequence comes from Aedes japonicus, assembly GCA_034211315.2. Classification (NCBI taxonomy): domain Eukaryota; kingdom Metazoa; phylum Arthropoda; class Insecta; order Diptera; family Culicidae; genus Aedes; species Aedes japonicus. The sequence goes on along the minus strand of JASCZW010000540.1, from coordinate 72,592 downwards.
AAAAAATGAATTTAAGTCTGTTTGTCTGTCTATATATTTGCCTGCCTGTCTGGCTGTGTGTCTGTTTGGCTATCTGTCTGACCAAATAATTAATTTTAACAAGCGCATAAAATTTCTCTTCATTCAATTCCAAGTCAAAGGAGGCGTAAACAACGAAATTGCTTGCAATCTTTCATGCGTCATACAACAATGTTTTGCAATCATACAACAGGCTAGATTCAGGCGTTATCTGGCTTAAATATATATGAAATATCCCATTATTTTCTGCCAATTCTAGCATTCCCTGTGTGCGCATGAGATAACGCAAAAAAATCAATGTTTCTTTTAATCTATGGGGGATGCTTGAGCTACTCTCAATGCTGCGTTATGCACAAGAAGTTAATCTAAGGTTATGCCAAACTATGTTCAAACTGACAGGATTGTTTGAAGATAAAATTTTTGTCTATGAGAGGTAAACCATGGTAGAAACTACTGTTCCGACGGTTAAATCAAACATGATTGAATCTGGCACACAAACGGAAAAAAAGTCCATGCTCTTAGCCGTGATCGTCTGTCGTTCAATTCGAAAACGCGCAAAAATTCACTGTGAATTCTATAACGTTATCGAGAACCTGAAAATGTAAACTAGTTTAGGGCCCGTTAATGACTTTTGTCCGCTTTTGTTTCCGTGCAGACAGAGGTCAAAATTGGAGGCTATACACTATGCATTAGAGTGAATTGCCTCTCTTCCTTCTGACCGATTCTTCATTTTTAAGGATAGTCTCAACACACGAAAAGCCTCGTTAAATGCGGTGTAATAGGTGTAATTAGTGATCGTAAGTGAAATACGATCTATTTTGAGTGCTCTATACAATAAGATCAGTTTACTCAAATATGAGTGAAGAATACCCATAATCGCAAAAAGTGCACATACCCATTTAGGGGGACGTTACTACTTACCCATATTTGAGTATTTTTTCCCTTACAAATTTATTCAAATGTGGGTAAAGTCAACTTTACCCATAAATGAGTATGTGCACTTTTTTGCGATTATGGGTAAACTGAGCTTAGCGTGTATCAAACAATTCTCCCACTATCACCTTGGTTTGGGTCCATTCACTGTCGATGTTTTTGGGTAATGAAAAAGCAGACTCACTTGCCAAAGTTGGCGCTATGGAAGGCGATACTTATGAACGTCCTATCGCCTCCAATGATTTTTTTTTGCATTTGCTCGTCAACAGACCTTCATCAGCTGGCAACAAAAATGGGATGTAGGGGATTTGGTAAACTCAGTCGATACAGGCGCAGCTACAAAGCAACACCATGTGATGAAGGTGGCTGGGTTCGATTCCCGGTCTGATCTAGGAATTTTTCATTAAAGGATACATTGTCAACTTCCTGGGGTATGATTGTACTCGCTCCACAATGCAAAAATGGTCCCTGGCATCGAAAGCTCTCAATTGATAACATTGGAAGTGTATTTGGAACACTAAGTTGAGAGCAATCAATAAGCGAAGTGAAATAAGCTTGAAATGCTAGAGAAAGCAGAAAGAAGGGATTTGAACAGATGGATACATTCCATTCTCCGACAGGTATCGAAAAAATCGAGGTTCAGAGGATACATCACTCCCCCCTAATCCACGACACCTATGAAACGACAAAACTTCTGCTGGTTCTGCGTCGTTTGGTCGTTAGTCGTTAGTTTGGTGAACAGGTCTGCCGGTTGGTTCGAACTGGATATGTAATTCAGCTTAACCACTCCAGTTTCCAAACTCTCCAAACCCAAATTTTTTAAAATATACTTTGGACAACTTCCGGGATACACCTTGCCATGGCTCTCCATGCCAAACGCAAGGGTTTGCTCGCAAGTTGATGATATGGCAAGGCATCGGCAGTTGTGGAAAGAAAATGGAGGTTTTTATGACTGGTGCGACTATGAATGGGCAGATATACAAGGAGTGCCTTCAGAAGCGAATTTTACCATTCATTCAATCGCACGAAGGTCCGGTGGAGTTCTGGTCTGACTTTGCCTGCTCCAATACAGCCGGGATGTCGTGGCAAAGTATCTGAAGAATTATATTTTCGTTATTGAAAAAACTCTCAGCCCACCAAAATGTCCACATTTTCGTCAAATCGAAAAATACTGGGCAGTTATCAAAAACAAACCGAAAAAATGTGGCAAAACATTAAAAAAACCATCTGATTTGCAGAGGTGGTGAAAAAAAAGGAAGATCAAGTTGACAGCTCTTATCGTTGACATTTGATCGTGGACACCCTAGCAATTTTCAACCCGTCGATCAGCTCTGCAGTTTTCGTATACCTCTCACTGACAGCATCAGGCACCCTATTTCATCAGTAATCGAAACCTACCAACACAGCATAAATTAAAGCAAAATCTTGAATCGATCTTCAATCCTAAACTCAAGACGGTACACAAAAGCGTCAAGACAAACGCAACAAAGCCTTGTTCCATGTATGGATTACCCTTGTAAATCATTGAATAAATATAATGAGATTCGAATTATAAACAGCAGGGTGAGCAGCAAAATCAAACCGACACAGTTGGAGTCAATTAGCATATTTACCTGTTAACAGCTCACCGGGTGCACACAGCCTTTATCGTCGTCTCAATTTTATGAACCTAGAAAATCAAGCCAGAAGGGCCTTGTTCGAAGTGTTATCAATTACTTTGATCTTCTGCTGAACTCACTGAACAACGCGGCAACTTAGCAACGGCACCTTTCAGCTAACACGCTATACTATCATATGATTAAGTTACTTTTGCATGGAAATGTTGACATCCTAATTGAAAAATAAAAATCAATGCTCAAATTCGTGATTCGTGAATGAGATTCTACACAAAAACAAAAACAAAACTTGCGTCGAGGTAAACAAGGGGCTACTTTGATGATACGTAGATCGAACCGGTCGAACCAGCGAAGAAGATCAACGACCAGAAGCGAAGCCGAAAACCGAGGAAGGTCTGGATTTGCGTGTTTTTTTTTGCTGCGTTTTGTTTTGGTTACTGTTGTTCCGCGATTCGCGATTGATCATCATTTAGATTCAGATTCGGATTGCTAGCGGAATTCGGAATAGACCGCGCGAACCCCGAGATGGTCGTAAATGATAGTGAAAACAACGGCATTTGGTGTGTGCCGGCACGGAGCGGAACTGCGGAACTTCCTGGTTAGGTTTGCTTTTAATTTTGTTTTCGTTCTTTATCCTCTGTCCATTAAATGGCGGGGTGCTTTAGCACGCTTCGAATTCCCCATAAATTATGTACTCGGATGAGTGCTGTCATGCCCCTCTCAATGACCCAACGGCCGTGACTGCGGTCCACAACCCCGAAGGCTTGCTAAAACCGACAACAGACTCAAAGCCAGGTGCCACCTTCAGGCTCTTGACGGGGATAATAACCATAACACTGAGGGATACAGCCCTCAATAAGATGAAACCGGTTTTATTCGACGAGTTGGTAAACATAATTCCGAAGAAACTGTTTTGAGTTTAAATACTAAAGTACTCGCGCACGTGATTCGTTGGTTCGTCATCGCAGTGACCTGCTCCGAGTTTAAAATCGATTTAAATTTCCAAAACCTACTGCGATCGAGGGCGCTCTGAATGACAGGCAGCCATTCTCAGTTCACGTGTCTGCCAATGGACACGGCGGTGACAGTGACCTTTATTTTCTCGGAGGCACCCACTCGGAAAATTGCCCTGCGGTTATTTAACGCCATTTAGCACACATTCAGCACAGTGCCGGTTCATGCAGAAAATCAAATTACAATCCAAGAGAAAAATTACCTCTAGTTGCCGACGAGATACCGGCTGCTTCTGTCGTTGGAATGGTGCCAACGTGAACGCGAAAGACGACGGCGCTTGTTCGGCAAACTGCAAATAGTGAGACATTGATATTTCCTTCCCCGAAAATGTACTGCCACGACTGCCGGCGGTTTCCAAAGGAGATGTCAACGTTCTCGGAAATTCCGACATTGACAAACGATCACTGTAGTAGTGGGTGCAAGCAGGAATTCTTCCAACTTTTGGAAACGATGTTTCACACGGTTTTTGGCAGGAGGAAATCATCGTTTATTTATGTCATCTTTCGCATCCCGATGAACAGTGCAGGGATGCCAGGCATGGTCATTTTTAATTTGTGAATTTATCAAGCGTTCGTTATAACTCTATTTGGTACGACATCACTTATTCTATACTGAACGTTCTGGTAAAGAAAGATAAATTTATCATATCTGTAGGTGTTCGTTTTAAAGAACCGTAGCCTACTATGATATTTTTTTTTTCAAAGCAAGGAATGTACCTGCATAATTACAAACCATTCACGAAAAATTTCACTAATAGCCCGTTCCACTAAGGACTGTTCAATAAAGAAAATGTACATCTGTTAATCAATGATTTAGGGTTAAAACTTAACGAAAAATTGTGAATTTCCACTCAGTGTGTCAAAACATTGTTTACTTTGCCAACACACCTGAAAAATCGAAAAAAATGAGAAATTTTGAACGATGAGCCTGCACAAATGAACGATTAATTCTGCACAAATGGTTTTCCGAAAAGTTGTCGTTTCGAGAATTGGCAAAAAGTTAAACTAAATCTGCAGCGTTAAAGATTCTAAAAGTTTAGAGAAACGTGAACCGTAATGAGTACCTAATAAGCATGTACCATTCAGGAATGATATGTATAATGGTGTGACAATACAACTTATAGTTGGATGATACCGAACTGGTGGTTAGGCACTTCTTATGGTTGTTTTTTATGCGGGTACCCAATATTTATTTTGGGTAGAATTCAACCAAGAAGTAACTAATGCGTATCCACAGCAGGGATGCCAGATATTTTTTTCAAATGTTCGCGATAAATTTTTTAAATGTCTGAGAATGTCTAAAAAAGTCTGTACTTTTTTTTTGTAAGATTAGACTTCTTTCGACAAAAAAAACGCAAAAATTATGTCATTTTTGCATATGGGCCATAAAAATGTCTGCATCTATTTCTAGTTTAGTAGACAATCATCGAACTACAACCTTTATTACGTAATATAGAGTTTATTGAATATCAAATGGCATACACATTATTTTCAGTAAAAACTAGATGCGTAGATGCTGATATCAAGATATTCTATATCACATAATATAGGTGTGAGACAGGTTTGCTCGGATCTGCATTTATACATCGATTTACTCGAGAGTAACACAATTTGTCTTGTAACGTTGTCTGTTTTCATCAATGAACGCATCCCAGGTTTTATTTTGTAATCAAAGTGGCAGCAAATGCTGTGCTGGTGTCTTTTGTGTATGGAAAATACAAACATGTGCACAGCAACGTTACTCAAAAAGTGCGGGAGAACAGGGCTGAGGAATTCTATTGCGGAAGAAGATCTTTCGGGAGTTGTTGTTCTATTTCACGCTATAAAATTCCTAAATATATCGTTACGTAACAGAGGAGTCCTCATGGTAAAAATCGTAATATTTTTCAGAATCCATTAGCCTAATTGCTTGCGCTCAGAGAACAGAAGACATAACCAAGTGCGAAGTCAAATGAAACGTCTCCTGGTGCAATGATAGGCTTTGTGTTTAACGAAATCTGATCAGTAGCTTCATTTAAGAGGCAATAAACCGATAGTTTGCTTAAATGTTTATAAAACTTATGTTCAAATCAAACACCTACTTTATTTCTAGAGTAATTTTCTTTTATTTTCAGCTTTGAACATATATTACAATTTTGTAAAAAAATAAAGTTCAATGATCAGGCTTACAATAAATAAGGAGGCACCGTTTTATTTCTTCCGTCTACCGGACAATTAGCAGGTCCTCTCCTGGCGTAAATAGTTTCCTCTGGAATCATCAGCTTCAGCTGAAAGAACCCTAGGCCAGACCACTAATCAGATCAGACATAGAAATCATTTCTTCGAGCGCGTTAGCTCACTGCCAGATGCAGAACTATGGATACTGCTAGCATATCATCCAGCGTAGAAGGTCAGATGCATGCTCTATCTAAAACAATCATCGTGATGTTACTGGAACAATAGTCGAAATAATTAGCTCAGCATCAGAAATCACCTTGTTAAATTTTGGCCATAAGATTGCAAATATCATTTTGTTCCCAAGGGAAAAGCAGTGAAAACAACACTAAGAAGGCTCGACGTATTGATCCAAATCAGCTTGCTGTGATGCACGGTTTGAGAAATCACAAAATGAAGAAGCAGATGACAGTGATAAATATTGAGCAATGTGAGTGAGTCGTGGTACTTCATAAACAGAACTCAGAAATAGCTCGTGATTAGGAGCTGTCTAGCCCTTGGATTGTAGCGCGATCAGGGTATTACTTTTGATTTGAATTACACCTAAGTTATTTAAATTATAGCAGCTAAGCCAGATCCTTCATGCAGACAGTTCCAAATGACACGCATCTTTTGATAGGCTCGTCTAAATTGATCACATCTCGTTTCTCTATTGTATTCCACTGCATTGTAAATAGCTACAGAAGCATTCTATTGAATTTCTGCCACCAAGTTTGTATACCATCCTATTCATACCGCATTACAAGTTGAAAGGTGAAAGCATTCGGTTTATTTATTTGTGTTCCCGAAAAATAGCCCTCTTTATTAGATTTTCCCATTAATTGCCAGCTAAAATTCGCCCTCTCAGTAGAAAGAGAACTCGCGCATTACGAGAAAGTGTCGAAGATAAGGTTAGTGGCTTGGGAGTAGAAGCACCCCTGAAACGGCGATCAAGCTCGCTTTGATAGCTGCTGATGCACGTGGTTCTAAATGTGCGCAACCCCTTTAGTCGCTGTTCGTCGATGACCCGCTAGATTGAGAGAAAAGGAAATACTATCCCCGCCCGTCCACTTGCCCGGTGAGTCATCCGTACCCCATCAACTTTATTGATTCATATTTTAAAAGTGAAGCAGTCGCATAGACGTCAACATTTTCATTAGTTTTTTTTTCCTATAACGGTCTTTCCAGTTTTGTTTTTCAAAGTCAAAATTTAGTTTTCATTTGATTCATTTGATAAATTAAACAGACTTTTTTTTTCTTGGTCAAAAAATAATCATTGAATTATAAAGAATTACAGAGTCAATTTCGAAGGTGGCGGTGGCGCGGTAGATCGACTCAGAAAGGTTTTGATAGACGTTGAAGATGAAGTGTCTATTTGATTTGAACCAATAGTGCATATAAGAATGGATTACTGTTTCTTAGAAATAGAAAAACTAGCAACTAATAGGTTGCCTAATGCTTTAAAATAATGTAGAACCAGTTTAGTTTCCGGATTCCCCTTGGGTTTCCGTGATTTCTTAACATTTTCACGACAATATACGAAGCGGAATAAAATGGCTGCTTCGCATCTCACTTTTAGCGCTAATAACAAAACATCCGGATGCAGTCTCACTTCCTCACTCTTTCTTTATTGGTAACAGCTGAACACTATTTCGAAATCGAAACTTTCGTATTTGCTCTCACGGGATTGGTTCTTATTTTCAAGTTTCCAACGAGAGTGAGCAAGATAACAAGTACGACAGCACCAGAACAGAACTGGCACACGTCAATTGCGGTAGTAAAAGTAAACACAAGGTAAACACCAACCTATAGTTGTCATTTGAAAACAGTTTCAGTGCACCCAAATACCTTTATTTGAAAGAAAAAAAAATTCATATGTTTGTAAAAGTCTGCAATATAAATAAAATGTCTGCAACAAAAATGAAAAATCTGTAAATTTACGGTCATGTCTGTTAATATGGCATCCTTGACCATAAGGTAGGTTAACATGATTATACCCAACGTTGGCTTGCCACACTTAACTGCCCCGTTGGGTACTTTTTTCTAAGCGTGTATACATCGAAACTCTGAAAAAACCTCTCTAAATTGAAATTTGAATGGAGCTAGTAATCCTCAGAGTACGGAAACTCGGAAACTCAATCCGACAGTTTGGCAATGGCGTTTGTTTTGTTTACAAAGGCTGTCAACACATCCACAGAGTAAAATGTTTTAGCTTTGTGCGTCACTCCGCCGTTCTCAGCTTCCATTGTTGTTTACATTTATAACGAACAAGAGATTAATTATGAGTATTTATGAAATTATCATCTATGTTGTGTATTACAAAGTTTGGCACTAACCACGGACGTGTTAAATCACCGAATCATCGCATATCTCTGTACTTTGAGGATTACTTGGTAGTTCCTAATGTTGACTTAAGACTTGGCGATTCCATTATTGAACGGCTATGATGGGCGCAGATCCCGCAGAACCAAACAAACAGGCAGAATAAGACACTGGAGCAGAATTCTCTTTAACATACTGGCGTTGGGCACTGTCAGAGCAGAAAAATAGCTTTTTTCTTCGGCAACTTCCCAACACGGCACCAGTGAAGTGGATTGACTAAAGTGAAAAATGGCCTACTGTAAAAATTCCACAAAATTGTTATATCAGCATCACAAGAATCATTAGCGAACAAAGAGAATAATGGAATGTTACATTATTTTATTAACACCACGAGTTCTGCAGAATACAAATGTTTAATTTTTGACCTTTGAAGCGTAATAGATATAAACCATATATTTTAACTCCATTGCAATACTTAGCAATTGAAACATTTTAGCAAACAGTAAACATGCTCGTTTGGCTCAGATTTTGACAGTTCTCGCTGCTCGTCGATTGGATCAAGAAGATGGCCGTTTCCGCATATCTCTGTACTCTGAAGTGTCACCCATAATTGATACGTTGCGGATGCGTTGACGTAAATTTGACAGAAAAGCTATGGGAAAACTGTCAAATTCACGCAAACGCATCCGCAACGTATCAATTGTGGGCCAGCCATGAGGATAATTAAATGGAACGAATTCTAAACAACAACATTGGCAACCCTGCTGTTTTGCTAAATTTCGGATTACCCTCCGGTGCGAAAAATCGACCGAACGACCTTGAAATAAGACGTGCCTGTCTGAACTCAACTGAACAACACCAACAAGAACCAACTGATAAAACAACGAATTTTCCCCACTCGCGTGTGGCACCATCGATAAACGACAAAAAACGGAACGAAAGACGAAAGGCAAAACCGACGGCACAAGGTACGGCAGGGATTTGACCTATTTTCGCCCGGTCAGATGTTGGCTTGGAGCAGACGACTTCTGTCTGGATTCATAGCCCCCAGATAGGCATATCTTTCGAAGGGAAAAAAGGGAAACGAAGACACCGCTAATCCAATCAACCGGGCTCATTGTACTCGGAGTGTTGCGTAATGAAATTCTCCGGCCGCCCGACCGATAATAATGGCTTCGGTACCAGAAGGAGGACACCCAAACCCGAGATAAAAGCGAAAGTTTATCGACCTCATCTAGGCATCGGTGAAAACTTATCTCGAACACGTGTTCGCTTCGTAGCTTGTTATTGGATCGGTCTGGCCGATTGATGGCAATTTCATCGGGTTGAAGGACGTTTTAATCCCAACTCTGGTTATTAATTTTCGCAACAATAAATTTTCTAAATCAACTCGCATCATGGCACCGATAACGGGGCGGCAACCTTGGATGTATGTTTGACGTGTCAAACCGAACGCCATCGGTCAATGAACGGCCTTGGGCAGTCAGGGAGGCGGCAACATGGTGTGTGGCTGATGACTCACGTCACGGGAAGAGGAAAACAGCAGAATATTGTATGGGTAACGATTTCGACCCACCGACCGACAGAGAATGAACTAATATTAGAACGGGTGCGATTTAGAAAACAGGACAGAGAAGTTCTGCAGCAAATAAATATTCGCTTGTCAACTGATGGTTGTCGCGAAATGAGAAGAACCTATGCCGAACAACTCACAGTAGGCGACGACGATGTGCTGAATTGGTTTGTTATTGTCTGATTCGCGATGTTTATTTTCCTGTAGACATGTTACAAATTGGATTCCGAGAAACCTTGACGGATCAGGTGCACCCCTTCCGACAAAGGGCTTTGAAGGAATGTAAGAAGAATAGTTTGTAAGTGGCTTGTGTTGACGTGATTCGATTGAGGAAATAAACTTCGTAGGACAGGGATATTGGTCATCTCGAAGAACATCGGAAGGAACGTGAGTATTTGGCAAAATTCACTCACTTGCTCACTTTTGATAGATGGATGTTTCTAATTATCCACGCGTTTTTTATTTCATTATATTTAGCATGTTTATTTGGTCCAGAAATGTCGAGCAACAGCAGTTTTGACGCATTAATTTTATGGAAAATTCTATTCCAGGGATAAGTGGACGACGTAGTTTTGATTTGGTGAACTAGTTTCGCATTGGTCGTTGAATAGTTTGGAAATGTTTATTTTTGTCATCGATTGTTCTAACATAGTATAGCACGGTTTTCACCCCAAATCGTATTCGGAGTTGGCAGCACCGTCTCAGATAACAACGAAACTTTCTGGGTGTGTAGACCATGACTAGATAAGCCACCTTGCATACTTATTTTCTTCAATATTTTTGCTACTGTCTTTTGAAAAGGGCTAAACTTTTTTTTATTGATTTTTTTCAAATGTGTTTAATTAAAAAATGAATACTCCATCAAAACAGCGTTATATGGGTGATGATCACAAAATAAGTCAAGTTTTAAGAAAAAAAAATATTGAAAAAAATCCAAAATGAGCCCTAAACTGAAAAAAATCATTTAAAAAAAATCAAAGTCGATTTAAAAAAAACACCATTTTTGATTTCGATGAAATTTTGTCTCAAGATAGGTTATTATATTCCCTACCAACTGTTCATACATCACAAGATGGGCACTTTTAAGAAAACCAAGTTTTTCTAACAAAAACTTTTTCATGTCCCATTGATTTATTTTTCAGTGTATTTTGTTATCAAAAACTAAACCAGTGAAGGTCATAACCATCCCAGAATCCAATGAAATTCAATTTGTAAGGAGATTTTGTCTTATTCATTCAATCATTTGGAAGAGTTTTAATGTTTGATCGCAGTATGTCACAATACAAAAATAAGAAGAACTTTGCTAGTCTATGTAGATTCCATTCAAAGCATGCATAAAGAGCACATTTAGCCCTTTTCAAAAGACAGTCTAGAAAAAAATTAAGAAACTAAGTATGCAAAGTGGCTTATCTAGTCATGGTCTACACACCCAGAAAGTTTGGTTGTAATCTGAGAAGGTGCTGCCAGCATTTGTTCGAGTTGGCGCCAAAACCGTCCATAGAAACATTTTTTGCTTCTAAAAACTCTTAAATGCTAAATTTGGTTTCCTTTGCTTGTTTAGTTCTCGAGTTATGAAATAATATGTGTTTCATTTGAATGGGAGCCCCCTCTTTCAGAAAAGGGTGGGTCTCTAACTATCTTAAGAACCTTCCCAAAAACTCCGAGTCTATAGGGTTCAGACAGACAGACAGACAGACAGAAATTCATTTGTATGTATGTAGATATAGATTTCTTACAAAGAAATCAAGTTAAGTTAGTTTAGATTTTCAAAGTTTTTCAGTAACAATCGATTGTATTATCGAACTAAAGTCGCTTTACTAAAAAACTGAAGTGCTGAAAATTGTGCTAATTTGCATATTCCGAAACCTTCAGCAATATTTCAAGATCAAAGTTACACTTGGTAACCCATAACTTTGTTGTAGAAAAGAGAAAATGGTTCTGATTTGAGTCTAAGGATTTTGTCCCCATTTTTTCCGGAATCCAAAAATGTACATAAGAATTGTCTAGATGACACACCTTCATGTTAAAAATTAAGCCCTTTGTACTACATATATTTACACAATTTGAAAAAGTAGTGTGAATTTCTGTTCAATATCATGCCCATAAATGAAACGACACAAAACCTACAAATTAACATTATAAACCGTGTAAAGTTCTGGGACGTTCCATACATTGTAGCTCGTCTTTGTTAGAACTATTTCATGCAAGTTGCTGCTTCGTGTGGAATGAAAAACAATCTTAAATGCTCGAATTTTTACGGATATATTTTCTGTGTACTTCCGAAAATCAATGAGATAGGTTTTGAATAATTGAAAATAAGGACCACCGAAACATTCGTGAACACGCAAAAAAAATAAATAAAAAATAAAATAAAAAATATATGCAACAAATTTGTAAAAGACAACCATTCTCTAAAATTTCGAACTTAGGCTGAAAATGTATCCTACTGCTTAAAATCCCATTTTGATTCAGTGTGAATTATGTTCCAATGTGCGTCCATAAGACATGTGGCCAAACGAAATCAGTAGACCAAGTTTGGAAATCATTCGAAAAATTCTAAATAAATTATGTCTTTTCAATTAATCTAAACATACCCATGTATGGAACTGTAACCACATTTGAAAATAATCTAAAGTAGCATAATTTCATGTTGTGCTAAACTCCGCTTTAGCAACCAATGCGCGAGTTGTGTTCAAGAACTTAATTGCAAAATATTAAAATAGAACTCTTTTATATGCCCTCGAGGCCAATGTCAACTTAATTTTTAGTCTTGAAGTTATCTAAACTGTGCTCTTATTTGAAAGTTTCGGGAATTTGCTAACATTTGTCAACTATCAACTTAGTTGGTTTAGTTGGTTTTTATCATTTATATTGTTCTTATGTCGTCTAGTAAACTATGGCTTGGATCTAATAATCAAATTGTATTATCAAACAGTTTACTCCTATACCTTTCCAACATATCAAACATATTTCCTAACTAATAAATGTTTAATATATTAAAATGTTTTTTATATTAAAGTACTGATGAAATAATACACAGTTTGGAAGGAACATTTCATTTTCTGCGTTATCTAAATGCTAGATACGAGATTAAATGGATATCTTGCATGTAAATTTAAGCCAGATATCGCAGGAATCAGGTCTGTTGGATGGAGATTGTTACGTAGTTAACGCTTGCAATTAAACGAGGGGAAGTTTTATACGTCTGTTAAACATCTTTTTTTTCTGTGTACTTCAGATACTTCTTCTTCTTTTTTTCTTAGCGTTTTAAACTTATTGCTTTCATCTTAGTGTTCAAAAAGCACTTCCACAGTTATTAATTAAGAGCTATTTAGACTCGAGCACTCGACACTGAAGAAGTCTGTAAGTCGCAGACGAAATAGGCCTATCTGTCAAAAGATAAGCTTTCTGTAGTGGAACTCACAGAATTTGCTCGCGTTTACTTGTGATAGTTTAAAAAGTGTTATGTAGTTTTCTAAACCACAACTTTTTTAAATAAACATTGTAGAAGACACCATCATTCGGAAACACAATCCTTAGGAGATATCAATTTCGCCGCAAAAAAAGGCTTTTCCAATCACTGTGGGACGTGGGAAGGGAGAGATTCAGTTGTTACTTTGTTGTTTTGATGTTTCTGATTAGGAAATCGATCGTGTCTAATTGGGAAGAGCTGCTACTGATTGTGATTGGCTCGTCTGCTCGAAATTCAATTCGCAAATTGTACGAATAAGGTGAAACGCAAGCATTTCGCCGATGAAAAGCAGTACGAATGTTGCTTACAATGTATGAGACAAATGTTCAATGTACGAAATCTATGTTTACAAAACGAGCGTCACTCGTTACTTATGAAACAAATATTTTTCCTGAATTTGCCTGCTGATGCAAAGCCTGCTTGGATTTCATTGCAATCTTTAATGTTTAAACATGAAATTTACTGCAACCCAGTCAAACATCGGCAGCTGTCAAACGGAACACGTGTATCTCTTACTCTTTACATCTCTCTTCATTTAAGTTTTCCTGGAATGAATGAAATTACATTGTCACTCACTTGTCGCTCGAGTGTTGGAGTGTGGAATGTGTGCAATGAAGCTGTGATATGTATTAAAATTATCGCTAGGTGTGCTGTACTAATCGATTAATACGGGCAGCTGCCGCTGGTTGCCGGTACGAGAAACTTTTCCGTGATCAGATAATGCGATCCGACAAGGGGGAGTAATAATGAATACAAATTGCAAAATTATAATGTTATAGTTGATCGCAGACAGGCTCAAGCTCGAAGAAAAAAAAACGATAATCGAACTTGTTGTGTCAAATTTCAAATTAAATTACGACCAATAGCGTCGCCTAGTCAACTCATTGACAGTTTGTGCTTGCCACATATTTACTGCTCCAAGGAGCCCATGTTTTTGCACATGTAAACGAGTCGAAGTCACATGACTGTATGCAGTTTCATTAATCGATGGTTTAGAGTAATAGAGGAATCAAATTGGTAATTTTTATTGTCTTGGCAGAAGTGAATAGGGCTGTCGAGAAAGATTGTTGTAAAAACTTACTTTAGCTTGTGGATGAATTTTTTGGTTAACGCCTTGTTTAAAAAATGGTTTACGCATATTTTACTTACTATTTAGGTGTTTGCTTGATAGAGAGCATAAGTTACCTGCAAAGATATAAAAGCAAACATGTTAATTTAACATCATTTTACAAATTAATTAGCTGATTTTGACTTTTAACTAGCACTAATTTTTGATAATGATAATCGATTAACGTTTCTGATGATAAGCGAGAAAAATACGAGGAAATAATCACCTTCAAAATCAGTTATTATGCATTGTTAGTTATTGTTAATATATATCATTACGAAGGATGTATGTATAATATCATAAAAACGAACATTCATTGCTGATGAATCATTAGTATAAACACATTGTTTAGACCTAAGTTGACGTTTCGTGACGCAAATTAAACGGATACCTGTTCGTTTTTGCATAATTCTAAATATTCTGTTTATATAATGACGAATTTCTCGCCAACTCATCCAGATGGTTGGCAGCATCCTCTAAGAATCCAATGAAATTTTGTGGGTGTGTAGACTTTGTCTTTTCAATCGACTTTGTATACTTTGTTTTTTTAAATTTATGTAGACTATCATTTGAAAAGGGCTTAAGTTTTTGATGGATTATTTTTAACTCAAATAACATAACATAACTCAAAAGGACATGACAAAAAAGTTATGCATGGGTGACTTTTAGGAAATCGTCTGAAGTTTTATGAAAAAAATTGTAAAAATTGTAAAATCGATTCTACACGTTGATTGAAATGGCTATTTTAGAATTGGACGAAATTTTTTTTAATAAAGACAATATAATTGTCTAAAAGTTCAAAGCCATACATTGAAAAATGGGCGCTTTTGAGGAAAAACAGTTTTTCTAGCAACAATTTTTGCATGTCCTATTTTTACCGTGTATCGCGCCAACTCGTCTTATAATTTGGTCCTAACAAGCTCACAGAAGCCAATTAAATTTAATAATAATGACATTTTGGATTTTTTAAGGGTCTTTGAATGTTTGAAAATCAAGGCTACCAAATGGTAAGGGCTTATTTTTATATTATTAATTTTTTTAAACTTTAGTGATAATATGTACAATTAAATCAGGTGGTCGATTCTGTTTCTTACCAAAAACTTCAAACACCATTTAATGATTAACTCTGACAATTTTTATTATTTCCTACCTAAAATAACCGTTGTAGTTACCTGTGGTACGGTACATTTTATCACTTGATTGATCTTAGGTAGAAGATTTGAATGAAATACAATATTTCTACCCACATGATTTACTTTTTAAGAAAGGTGTTATAATAACAATGATCATTGTTACATGATTAGTTGTGAAAGGAGCTTATCATATTGGAACCAAGTCGTATAAGTATCAGAATTAAATGTTGTGCACGTTTCAATAATCCCAGGTGCAGCCACAAGAATTTACGTAACATGTCATCAGCTATGATAGAAAAAAAAAACATTCCTGGGGATATGGCCACAAGTTGGATGAAACAATGTGTATTTGTGAGTCTCGCCGTGGAATTTTTACGTATAATAGGAATCGTATCACTAATAGAAGCGTTCAGATGGAAACGAAATAAACTGTAGTCAGGATTTCAAGGACCCACCACCGTCAACAAGTCATCAGGAATCGGTAATTTTTTTCTCCATAATTTTACAATTTAAATCTGTGTCAAAGTGTTTGAGTAACATTTCGTAGGTCAATGATAACGTTTTATTTATTTTATTTTACAAGAAGAGCGTACAGTCACTGGAGTAATGTGAATAAATTCAATTCCATAGTTCAAACCGTGAGCATATCACCAATTTCGTCGAGGAACATACGGAGTGAATTATTGCTTAAAAATTTCAAATAAATCTCCAAAGCAGCTCGTAAAAAATGTTAGGAATGGATCCAGACGATGCCGATAAAGTGGAAGCTTTCGATGAAATGATGATGCATTTGAAAAAGAAGTTCAATTCACCTACTACAACAGAAGTGACCAATTAAATGTTTTATCGGTCCTTCCCAAGTCATGGTCAGTGAATAAAATCGTTAGTGAGTTCAATGCATCGCATCACACAGTGAAACAAATGAAAAGCCTTGTGAGAGCTCAGGGTATTATTTGTACTGCTGAATCACGAAGTGCTCATGGATTAAGTGATTAGTTACAATTCTTCGACAGCAATGAAATCAATAGGGTTATGTCAAGAACTAATGATTATGATTTAATTTTATCATATTCGAATAATATTCTAAAAAACGACCTTTTCATAAATTATTTGCGTTTCACCAGTAACCACACAACAAAACGTGTTTCGAAATGTTTGTTAAGTTTCCTACAACTCTCTATTTGACAGCAAAACGATTGGATGAACGGTTCAAATAATATGGGGTAAAATGATTCAAATAGTATTTTTAAAATTTTCGTTTAACATATGCCTATTTTGCTTCTTATTGTATACTTTATACATTGTGTGTAAAAATTTGAAGCCCTAACGTCAGTTTTGGATAAAACTTCAGAGTGGGAGATCTGAAGTAAAAAAAGTGTTTCTAAGATCGACTTTCAAAGCATTTTCAAAATCTCAACTATTTGCCAAAACAAACGTGTTTCTATGTTGCAGTATATTCCAGTAGAAAATACGGCCTTTTCTTAAATTATTCGCGGTTCTCCAGCATCACAAAAATACCTTTTAAGAAACTTGCGTACAGACATAAATATTATGAGAACCTGAGCTGCCAAGTAATATACACTGCTTTGGCTTTAAAGCTGCAAACGAACTGAAGCCAATATTCGCCTTATTTATCTCTTTGAAGCCATTATAAGCCTCACGAAGTGAACACATCAAAAGTCTTTTTTGCACACGCTGTCGCTTACCATTTTTTGTTACTGTCGTAAAACTCCAATATCTCATTTTTTACTTCCGGCGTCAAACCGCTTCCTATCCTTTCGTTGGGGGTAACCAATACTCCTTTGACCTCCGCTATGCGACGAGCCAGCTTCACAATCTATTCGTGTGTGTTAAACTGTTCCATTACCGTTTGATTATTCCAAGATTTTGGTCAAAACTAATGGTATCCTTACTTGGTCCTTTCTTGAACATTCTGGCGCAGAAAATGTTTCTTTCAACAGAAATATTGTCTCGTCAAAGTCAGCCGCCTTTCGTTTCAACAAATCCAGGTCTTCTCCATTTCCATTTCCACTTTTGCCTGTTGAGGTGGCGGATTCATCCGTGCTTCCTAGCCCGCAGTGGGATGTTAGGCAAAGGTAACGTCCTTGGTTCGAGTACCACTTTACCCATGCCCTTTCGCTCAATTTTCAATACTTCTATTTCCAACCTACCGTACACTGACGGAACTTTCAACACTTTCTCTTCATATCCACTCTTGGTGCCTCATGGTGATGAGTAAATATCTCTTTCTTATGAAAAAAATATTTTTAGGAAAAAACTTCCTTAAAATGCCCATCTTGCAATGCATTGCCAACTTTTAGACAACTATATTGGTTTTATTAAGAAAAAAAAATCGTCCAATTCTAAGATAGCAATTTTTTGCATATTGACTATAAAATTTAAAATATTTGATTTGGCGTGTAAGAATCTATTTTACAATTTTTAATTTTTTTTCATACAAGTTTAGGCGATTATCTAAAAGTCACCAAAACATCACTTTTTGTAAGTCTTGTCCTTTTTGAGTTATGTTGATTTTAAAAAAAATCGATTAAAAAACTTAAGGGGGGGATACACAGTTAGAACGAGAAAAAAAACTCATTTTTGAAAAAAAAATCTCAAAGAGAAGTTTTTACTCAAATCAATCGAAACTTTTTTAACATTATAAGTGTATCCATGTAGTATACAAAAATATTTTTTTCAAATTTATTTTAACAAAATGGCGGCCGTTAGAGTGCGTTTAAAAAAGTCATTGTATTTTGCTAGTGCCGGATTTCTTGATTGCAGTTTTGATCTGAAACCTGCTAACCAAAAAAAAAAAATCATTAATTACATTTACATTTAGTAGATGAATAGAAAGAAAAAAGTTTAAAAAATTGCATTGTTTCTTGAAAAACTCCCAATTTTTTCCGCCATTTCATCACATTTTTCCATATTCAATAATATAATATTTCAATAATTTTTAACTCATCTAGAAGGTAATATTATAATAAAGAAATCATATAAGTTTCAGTTTATTCGAATAATTAGTTTTCGAGTTATCACCGGCATAAACTTTGAAAATGCTGTTTTGAGAAAAACGCGTTGAAAATAGAGCTTCTCGGCCAAGCGTCTCTTTATACCTGCTGCGCGCAAAAAAAAACCTCTTCGAAAAACGATGAAAAGAAACACTTGGAGTTCGAATTTTGAAAAAAGGGTTTCAGGAGCGTATTGTACGGGAAATTTACTAAGTTTTTATGCAATAAAAAAATTGAATTTTTTGGTCATTCTAACTGTATGTTACCCTTAAGCCCTTTTCAAATGGTAGTCTACATAAATTAAGAAATAAAACAAAGTATGCAAAGTTGCTTGAAAAGAAATAGTCTATACACCCACACAGTTTCATTGGATTCTATGAGGGTGCTGCCAACCACGAAGAAGAATTGATGTAAAATTCGTCTGATGTATTCAACGGTGCAAGCAAAAGGCGCCTTTGAAAGTTTTAACGAATTCCATTTAGTAATTGTATCTTTCAACCCAGGAAAAGGCCGATTGATGTCGTCTCTGAGATGAAAGCTATTAACCTTTTCTGGATCTGAACTATGTGATGGTCGCCTCAATTTTTGACAAAGATTGAATTTTCAAATCGGTAGACTTGGAAGCTATGAGTTAAACTCTTTAATTGTTTAAAAACGAGCATAGCTATTTTACAGAATGACTGAAACACTTTTAGATGCACAAAATACATCAGCCGAAGGAGTTTCAAGATTCACTAAATTTTCTACAAACAACACAATTACGTCAGCAGCAGCAAACCCAAAACATGTCTGTTTCAAATGACCGCTTGCTTCGATCGGTACTTCATCTAACGAGCTTGTGTCAAAAATATACGTTTCGTAATTGTATGTCAGATTTTTCCAAATAAACCTAATATGAGTATTTCAGTCTTTTGTCACCCGTCCTAAAAATAAACTATGGCTCCAGTTTATTTCAGTACGTCATCGAGCACGGCGAACGTTGGATCAACGTCATTCCTCACCAGCGTCCGTCTCAAGTACGTAATGTACAAGCTTCTAGTTTGTCAACAGGTCCGAAAATATACCGCCTTGATGACGCTCAACGCAGCCTCCTTCGTTTTACCAATTCCACCGTCGTTGTTCGGCACTGGTGCGTCGCCGGTCACGACCCATAAAATGTCATTCGGAGACAACCGCCTGCTTGGATTTTATTGCATGTCGTGTTGGCGAATTTTCGGAACGTGCTTATCGAGTGAGTTTTCTCCCTTACATTTTGTTTTGTTGGAAAACATCTCATTCTAGTATAGTTGTTGGAGATAATCCAAGACGGTCTCCGTGGGGTTGTGATAAACGTGCCTACTGCTCTCTTCGGTGCGTCGGAGTTCAATCCTAACCTCGGTGGAATTTTCCTGTCAAGAAAACACGGAAAATGTTGGATACGCTCGTCATGACCGTCCGATCCAGAAGGTTCCGGTTGTTTGCAAACCATAATCGTTGAGATTGCACTCACCCGCAGCGTAACAAATAAGTTTTGTCATACTTGTATTGCCATTTCGCCAGCCAACCTCCTCTATTAATCTGTCAATCATTTTCGCGTTGCCCTCGTTGATGAGATTACATTATAGGAAAAAAGTAATCATCATTTCACGCTGTGGCGATACGTAATCGATAACGGCGTGAAATAGTTCGACCGAAAGTACCGAAAGGAGTCTGATCGAAACTCCGCCCCATCGCCCACTTGATGATCGAGGAGGGCCGCTTACATGATGAAATATTAGCTGGATCTTTATGCAACGCCTCCTATGGTTGTGTGCAAACGACACGTCAAATATGAATAAATCAACACCGAAACCCGAAAAACGAATCCTGGCACCGGACCAAGGTGAAATTTTATCGTTCCGGACGAATAGGAGGACCATTAAAAAGCCATTAAGAGCGTGCGAATGCGTTTCTGATAGGCACATAAAAGTCAATGCAATTTACTTTTCTTTTGCCATAGACAGGACATGCAAATTCGAATTGAGTAATTAAATCACGGTGCATGTAGAGGTCACTTCTTGATTGGTTGGTATTTTGTGGCGCTGCGGGACAAGATTCTACTCCGCCGATAGGCTCAATGCCAGTGATGCGGTTCCGTTTGCGTGCATAACTAGTTGATTTTAATGTCAATTAAGCCGGATTGAACTGGCATTTTCCATGATTTGTATCCACGGGAGCCAAGCGTTAGTTGACTCAATGCCAGTGTCAATGTTCATCCGAGGGTGCGATATGTTATGTCACTTTTTGTCACTTCCTAAGCAGCTTCCAGTGTTTAGTAGCGAGGGCAAGGTTGCGGTTTCCCGGTTCACAGCTCACGATTCGCGATTCCTCCCTTATTCAGTTACAAATCATGTCGGCTGAGGTGCCGCAGCTTGCACTTGACGTCGGCTTTCTCGGGAACAGGCGCAAAACTAGTCACTACACGTTTGGCACGGCAATGTTGCTGCAGCGAGCGGTGCAACGGACGTGATCTTGACTTATAAACATTGACACACAGAAAGCCGGTCGTCGGCGGCAACGAGCCGTTCAGAGTTACACTCGATTAGCTTCCGCCTGAATTGTACGAAGACCGATGGTTCGCATGCTTGCAGTTCTGGGATAGGAAGATAAATAACTAGCAGCAGGCGTTGGCGGCAAGTGCTTCTTGCGATGCGGTATTTTATATCTCATCCTAGCAAGCCACGAGCCGATCCGACCCGCGAAACTTTGCATCACCTTTCGCTCGAACTGGGCACGGGTTATACTTCCCTGGGGATTTCGAAGGCAAACGGTATTCTGTTTGCGATTCTTATCCGAAGAACCGAGCCGCTGGGGCTGCTTTTCACATTGTTTAGATACGCCTACTTTGATATCGGTGTACCGGGTTGGAATGAGGATGGACGTGAAGCGTTATTTATAGGATGTTTCCAAGATTAATCGACTGTGAAGGTCATACTCAACAAGCAAGCGCAGACACTCACTTCTCGACACGTGGAGCACTAGGTTCGGAGGAGACTGGAGCAGTTTGCTCTGCTATTTTCCATTTGCTGGAAAATCGACATTTTCATCGGATTATTCATCGAACAAACTTGGTTCTGATAACGCGAAAATAAATGGAAATTCTGGAACGGTGACATGCATTTTAAAACTGTGTCTGAAATCAGTGATAGGTATCACTTAACCCGTTCAATGTTTGACGACCATTAAATGTTCATATTTCCGCCATCGGAAAATATTTTGTTGGTGTAAGTTTAGTCGAAATGGTAGTTTCTACTACGGATTTTTTTTTGCATGTGGGTAAATAATGTAGGGTTCTGACAGCTGGCTGGCCGTGATGAATCTGGGTGAGTGGCAGGTAAATAATATTTGATAAACTTTGTAACTCCTTTGTTCTCTTCTAGCTGGTAAAGGCTCAACATAGGGCCTGAGTTAGATTCCCGTTCTGGTCTAGGTTTTTCACGAGAAGGGAACTTGCCACACTATGATTCTGATGGAACTGACAACTTTAATTCTAATCGAATGGATCTCACCAGATTTTGCCAGCCATTTTTTGTTCTGTTTCTTCAATTCGACTCTCGAGGTAAATAAAACGCACTAAAGGTGAAGAAGTGGTGACTGTGAGAATGTCAAAACAGTATCAAAAGTTGTAATTGTATTTTTTTCCCATAACACAAAGTTACGATATGTAATCAACCATGGTTATCGCATATTTTGGGATTTCAACCGACAATATGAGATAATCTGAGGTTTTTCTTGAGTTGAAAACATAGAATCTACAATTGTATCTATAGATTTTTAGAGTACATTGAACCTTCTGGAAACTCAAAAGATATTATGAGATAATCTAGGTCATTCTAAATAAGACTTGCAGCTGAAAAAGCTACAGTTACAATCGGTCGGAGTTCTGCAGAATCGCACCAAGCGCCTATCGAATATCATCAGTTTTGTCTGACATATTCAAACAGAACTTTTAAATTTGAAGATGAACCAGATCAGTGGTTCTTGAAGTTTGTAACCAATTAATTATAACCAATTTAAGTGATCCATCTCCATAATGCACCGAAAAAAATATTCTTTGAGGACTGTATCGAATCAGTTACAAGGAATGACGATGATATGTCGCTTGGTGCAATCTGGTAGAACCCCGACCAATTATAGATTCTAAGTTCTGAACTGCATAATAGTTTGGATGACCTAGAACCTTACGCGAAGATCCAGTGAGCCTGGTTGAATACATATCGTAAATTTGTGTAGCCAGAAAAGCTACAGGTACAATTATAGATCCTTATTTTTGAGGTCCAGAATTGAATGGCTGATATAGAACATCTAAGATCATTTCAGAAGACTCCAGATAGACATGGTTGAAAACATATCGTAACTATGTGTAACCAAAACAGCTACAGGTACAATTATAGATCCTAAGTTCAGTACTCCAAGACAGGTTGGATGAATTAGAACATTCCAGATTATCTCATAAAGTAGGTTTCTCTCCTATAAGATTCAATGAACATAGTTGAATACATATCATACATCAGAACACCTTGGACATCAGAAAAAGCTACAGTTTCAATTTTAGATCCTAAGTTATGAACTAATGAACAGTCTGGTATGACCCAGAACATCCCAAATTTCACCATAACGTCGGTTAACCTTCCAAAAGATCTATTGTACCTCGAAAATCCGGATCTTTCTCATCGGGCCATCAGCAGGAAACTGGGAATGGTACATTTTACGGTGTCTCGTGTATTAAATCGGTACCACGAACGTTTGACCATCGATCGGAAGGAAAAAAGTGGCAAAAAAGGATCTCCGTATAGTGTTAAGGATCACAAGCGGGTAGTTCAAGCTTTCAAGAGGAATCCCAATAGTTCAGTTCGAGATGTGGCGAAGAAACTGAATCTAACCAAAACTTTCGTGCAAGATGCGAAAACACGTGAAGGACTACACACGTACAAAATCCAAAAGGTGCATAATAGCGATGAACGGCAGAATACGGTAGGCAAAACACGTGCACGGAACCACTATACTCAAATGTTGACGAATCCACATTGCCTCGTTATGGCTGATGAAACGTATGTAAAAGCAGACTTCCGGCAGCTTTCGGGGCTCCAGTTTTTCACTGCTCATCATAAATTCGATGTCCCCGAGGACGTTAGAAAGCAGAAGATGTCAAAGTTTGCCAAAAAATATATGATTTGGCAAGCAATTTGCTCGTGTGGAAAGCGGAGCACCCCATTCGTGACAACTGAAACCTAAAGGAATGCCTCTAAAAGCGTCTACTTTTTCTTCTGAGGTCCCACGATGGTCCTACGAGTTTCTGGCTGGATTTAGCCTCGTGCCATTACTCGAAAGAGGTTTTGGAGTGGTACAAGGCTAAGGAGGTCAATTTCTTGCCGAAGCATCTCAACCCCCCGAAAGCAAGTATTGGGTCATCATGAAGTAGGCACTTCGGAAGCATCCTATGGAAGTGAAATCGGAGGAAGATATGAGGAAAAAATGGATTGCCACGCAAAAAAAAAGTTGGTCCAAATGTTGAAAAAGGACCTTATAAGTAGTGTAAAGAAGAAGGTTCGTGCATTTGGATATGGAATTGGAATTGAATAAAACAAACATGGGAAAATATTCATAACATGTTTTATTTTACTCCCTGAAAGCTTGAAGATGACTGGTTGAACGGGCGAATTTTGCCGAATATTTGTGTGTGTGTGTGTGTGTGTGTGTGTGTGTGTGTGTGTGTGTGTGTGTGTGTGTGTGTGTGTGTGTCGCAATTTGATTCCGTACACCATTTAGTCACTTTTGTGAGTTTATTTAAATAATATTTGAAAAAGTTGTTGAGCATGCTGGGCAGCCTAGCGAATGTGGAACCGGAAATTGAACATAAAGCTCAAGCAGATGGGTTTTAGGCGGTCGGAATTCCATAAGCCACCGATTGCGTCTAATACCCGGTCGCCAAGGAAGTGTTTGTCATCATTGCAATACACGTGGGTGATGTCGAGATTCTCTTGATTAATCAGCAGTTGGTAAACAACAAACAACCGTTCAAAATGTAGAGGTTGTAGTAATTGATCAAGACCAGTACATTGACCATCTGTCAACGAAGTTCAATTTGACCGACTGTAAGGTTGATTTGACACCCTTAGAAGTGAACCAGCGTCTCACCAAGAAAATGTGAACCTCATTGGATTGGATTTTCAAATCGAGGTCATGAGAGTTTCAAAGAAGGCTTGACAGGGACAAAGAACAAGAAACTCTGGTGGCGAAAAGTGAACTTTATTTATTGTGTTTGCCACACAATATACAAATTCATGCCTTAGTGTTTGCATTCAAAGCACTCAATCAATAACTGTGAAAGTTCAGTGAGAACACGAAGTTGGGAGCGCACAAAATGCACGTAATAAGCCAACATGGATAATCACTGTCCAAATCTCGAGTAATCCATGATTAAAGGTTGTTTCGATCGAAATTTGGTCGACTTAAACTTGACGTATTTCCTTTCATCGTGCAATTTTTTGCACATCCCTCATTTTGAAGATGTGTGCGTGTAGCATCGTGTTTCTATTTTTCGATTAGCACTTCAGTTATCAAAATGTCGTCGAAGGAAGAGAAGCAACGCATCACAATTTTGTCCGTGCATGGCGAAAATCCAATCTACTCTCACGCCAAGTTGGCGAAATTGTTGAATGTGGCGAAATCAACTGTTTACAACGTATTAAAAGTGTTCGGTGAACGTTTGTCGACTGCCAGGAAAGCTGGATCGGGGGGAAATCGAAAGCCAGAGGCCACAGTGAAGAAGCTGGGAGTGGCGCCTTAAACCGTGGATAGAGCTAAAAAACGAGCTGGACTGTGAACTTACAAGAAAGTGGTGACTCCAAATCCAAATTGTCGGATAAACAAAACACGTCGGCTAAAGCACGATCGCGAAAGTTGTACACGACGATGCTGACGAATTTTGATTGCGTGGGTACAGGACGATGAAACTTACGTCAAGGCAGATTTGAAACTGCTTCCTGGACAGGCATTTTATACGGCAACTGGACGGGGAAAGGTGGCAAATATTTTCAAGAACATTAAACTGTCAAAGTACGCGAAGAAATATCTGGTGTGGCAGGCCATCTGTACCTGTGGCTTGAAGAGCAACGTTTACATTGCGACCGGAACCGTCAACCAGGAAATTTATCTGAGCGAGTACCTACAAAAACGTCTACTGCCTTTCCTGAAGCGACACAATTGTTCCGTTCTATTTTGGCCGGATTTGGCATCTTGCCATTACGGAAAAAGGCCATGGAGTAGTATGTTGCCAATAACGTTCAAGTAGTGCCCAAGGATAAGAACCCTCCCAACACGCTAGAGCTCCGCCCAATCGAAAAATATTGCGCCATCGTCAAGCGCAGGGCTGGTAACGGATTTATGGATAGATAATAGTGACTTTAGTGACTAAAATAATAAAAATAGTGACCAAATAGTGACTAAAAAGTGATTTCCAAATTTTAGTGTTTTTTTAATCTTTCATACATTTGATTTATAAGTACAGTAAAAATGAATTAAGTGCCACACCCTTGTTTATTTTTTGCAAAAAAGCCTGTAATCTAGCAACTTTTCCACGGCCTTGATCCGCAGCTCGTTTTTGCGAAGACAAGTCTATACGCACTATTGAAACGCCTCATTCCCTTTTTTGAGCCGTTGCCATGGGAAGCTGTTTTCACCTACCTTAATCACCTTAGGGTATTTAAGCTCACCTACAGCCGTTTTCTTAGTAAACAACTGGTTTTAATACTCCTCAATTCTGTACTCTGTACTCAAGGTCAGCACCTAGCATTTTAACAAATTCACACTGAATAAAAGTGTACACTGTCTAGGGCAAATTTGTTTTCCATTAAACTATGTGGAAAATATTAAAAGCATATGAGTTTAAGACCGAATTGACGACCTAGAACATCCTGAATATGTAGAAGCTCGGTAAGAAAAATTAATGCCTTATTAATAGTGTAAAGCGTTCTTTAAGAATATTGTACATATGCATACGTACTGTTAGATTCTCGTTGATGAATGTTATATATTTTTGTATCTTTCTGAGAGGTTTTAGGTCATCCAAAATGTACTTGAGTTCAAAACTTCAGATCTACAGTTGTAACAGTAGCATTGAGGGCTATATAAGGTTATGATATGTATTCAAACTTATCGAATGAACCTTTTGGAAGGAAACAGTCATTATTTGATAACTTTATGATGTTCAAGGTCATCCAAACTGCCCTTGAGTTCAGAACTTAAGATCTACAGTAGTAACTATAGCGTGTTGGGCTCTAAAAGGTTACGCTACGTATTCAACCATATTCACTAAATATTTTCGAGCGTAAAAAAACCTGATGAGATTAACGGGGATGATCTAGGCCAACCAAACAGTCTTTGAGTGCAGAACATATAATCTACAGTTGTAACAGTAGGTTTTTAAAGTGTGCAAAGGAACAATAAGTATTCAACTATAATGATTGAACAGTGTGGAAGGCCAACATACATAATACGACAATCTTGGGATATTCTAGGTACTTCAAACTGTCCTTAAGTTCAAAACATAAGATCTACAGTTTTAAAAGTCGTTTTTTTAGGTATGCATGGTAACCATATGTATTCAAACTCATTCAATGAACCTTTTGGAACGCCAACAGTCTTTATTTTATAACTTGGAGATCCGCTAGGTAATCCAAACGGTCCTGGAGTTTAGAACTTGAAATTTATGATAGTAATAGTAGTTGTTTGGGTCACGTATTCAAGTATATTCAGTGAATATTTTCGAACGTAAAAATACATAAGAAGATAATCTTGGAATGGTCTAGGTGATCCAAACTGTCTTGACAGTCAGACCTTAAGATTTACAGTTGTTACAGTAAATTTTAGGCAATTCAAAGTTACAAAAAATATTCAAACATATTCAATTAACATTCTTAAAGTCAAAACACATTATAAAGCAAAGTGGCAAATTCCAAGTTATGCAAACTATCCTTGAGATCAGAACATAGGAGCTACAGTTCTAAGAAAAGCTGTCTGGGCTATGCAAAGCTACGATGTGTATTGAAACATATGCATTGAATATTTTGGAAGAACTACAGATAATCTTCGGATGTTCCTGGTTATCCAAACTTTCCTGGAATTCAAAACATAAAATCAGGTTTATAAAAACTGACGTTGAGTTCACAACTCAAGATATACGGTAATGACCGTAGCCTTTTTAGCTATACAAAGCTACCATAAATATTCAAACATATTTAATTAATATTCTGAAAAGTCCACAGACATTATAGGATAACCTTGTTAGTGTCAGGTCATTCAAACTGTCCTTCAAAACTTAAGGTCTACAATTGTGACAATAGCTTTATGGGCTAAATAAAGTTAAGCTAGTTTGTTTGGCATAGAATATCCCAAGATTATGTCATAATGTAAGATGGCCTTCCAGGACATTCAGGTGGCACAGCGTTTCCCAGGGCATCTAGTTTTTTTCGGTATATATTTCTCGACATTATGTAGTTTGGCCAGATTGCTTAATTTGGTTGACTATTGTACAATAGCTACAAGTGATTTTTTTTTTACTTTTTACAATCGACGATACGAAAATAGTGACTTTAGTGACCATTTTCCGAAAAATAGTGACTTTAGTGACTTTTGAATGCAAAAAGTGACTTTTTAGTGACTAGACTCAAAATAGTGACCCAATCACTAAAAAGTGACCTGCCACCAGCCCTGCAAGCGGAACCTTAAGAAGACTCAAAAAGCTGTTGTGAGCGAGAAACAGTTCAAGGCGGATACAGTGGACAAGGAGGCTGTACAAAATCTTATGGCAGGTGTTAAATGAAAGACTCGGCTATTCGCATTCGGTAAAAAGGAAACTTAGCTCAATATTTCTCCTGTATTCTCTATTAACTAAACTTGAAAAAAAAATGTCTTATTAATAAAAAATTTGATCGACTCACACACATTACTGTTTGACCAAATTTTGATCGGAACACCCTTTAGGACCCGAAATTTAATTGTAAACCAAGATTTTATCATTCACAACGATCGAAGCAAAAAACCGCAGCAAAAAGGGTGGAAAAATGTAAGTGCCAATTTGTTTAAAACTCTAAACGATGCCTGCTCTTACATTAGTTCATTCGGCTGAAATTGTACCTTAGTTGTAAGTTAAAAGTTGTACACCTCCCGAATCGGACGCGTGTTTTATCAAAAAGTAAATACAGAGCTGGTTTGTTTACCTTCGCGCTGCTCGCTGCTTATCACACTCCAGAGAGGGCACTTATTACCACTTCTACTGGCTCGTGTCAGAAAATTCGCAGCGCAGCCACAACCGGGGCTCCTTCGATCACTTTGCATCAGACGAGAAACCTTGAGGGTGTCACCGACATCCCGATCACAGCAAGCCGCGTAAGGAAGTGTTTGTTTGTTCCATTGCCAAAACAAATCAACGAAACTTGTTCACAACTCTACTAAATCTACTCCCACGTCATCAACTTTTTTTGTCCCGCCGGATTCGATTTGAAGTGTTGTTTGGCACTGTCGTAATCAGACTTTCGCTTTTTTTCCGGTACAACATGAAACGGATTCGTTCCAAGGCACATGTGATTATCACATGTGCATGCAGAAAAATCCCGAATCGGATGACGTCAACCAACCGATGGGGAACAAACAGGTTCCGATTCGATACACTTTCCGAACCCATTCAGACAACGAGACTCCCTTGGCGGAGCTTATTTAAAAAAAATAACTTTACACCGGTGTTGGACAGATTTTGACAGATTGTGGTGAAAATGGACACCTGATCGCAGAGACCTCGCGGTTCATCTTGTGTTACCCGGTTGCCAACGTGCGGAGAGGTCAAGAACGTCCCTCGTCCGGCCTACTGTGCACTGCATTGGCGACAATTACTTGCTGGCCTTGCTTCATTCATTCGTTTTGAGAGGAAACTGTGTGTTTTTTTTTGCATGCCAAAATGGGTCACACGTCAATCAAAATTAGTTCGGTCTTTCAACGGCCGGTTGCCATTTTTTCACTCAAGTCAATTGAAAATGAAATTCTAGGTTGTTCGTTCGTGGTGGGCACAGCTGGCCGTAGACTGCCAGTCTCCAATGACACACGCAAAATGAGAAAAATGAGCTCGCGGATGATTGATTAACACTGATTATTCGCGCGGAACACTGCCAAGGAAAAGTTTGGGGGAGAAATTAATTTAGTACACTGCTCTACCGTCATTGACGCTCAATCAGTTGCGATTGAATTGTCTGAGTCCGCATATGAAAATGCAAACTCGCGAGGGCAATAAACCGGCCGTCATCGGATGATAAATTTTCGCGTATTTTATTTGATTGTCTATGTAAACAAGACGAGGAATTTGTGTGTGTTTTAATTCTTTGCTGCAGAATGCAAACCAAAGAGGGCACTGTTTGTATTTCTGCCAATCAGCGTATGCTTGGCATGGAATAAATATTTTGACAGTACGGTGTCTTACGACGAGGCTGGTAAGCGTTACCGGAATTGAATCAAAGTAGGCACCTACATCGCCGAAGATGGCTGGCAGCAGGGAATGTGCGGGGTGTAATGTTATTAAAATTTCCACGGCCGCCTTCGACGATGGGCGACCATGTTTGGCAGGCACTCTCGCGGCGGTAGGTTCGGTTGATTGATCAGAAAAGCACGTGGGAAGTAGTTTGCCATCATCGGCGCTCGGCTTGGCTCGGCACGGTGAACTATACGCGGCAGCCAGGGTCATTTGACGCGACCGGTTTCCCATACCTCTCCGAAACACCGCCGTGGCACAGAGAAAAGGCAACCCCTTACGAATGGATTCTGTTTTGATTCAGAAGAAAATTCATTCTCAATTATTCCGCACTACTTCCTGTCTAGTGGGGCAGTCAATGACTCAATATATTTACATAAAAACTGTTGAAGATTTGCATAATTGAAACGAAGAAAAAAACAACAACAATCCCTTGTCGAACGTCAATTTGTGAACACTTCGTGACCTACTTGGATTGTTTGTTACCCGCCTACACGAAATTCACACTACTAGCCTGCTTCCCATAGATTAGCTTCAGGATCATCCCGCAGCTAGGCAACTAGAGCCGGCCGGTGAAGGTAAAGAAGGAGTGATTAATCTCGCAGTCAAAACTGCGTTTACATATCGCTTTCTGATTGACAGCCGAGGGACGCGCGCGCAGTCGGAATTAATGAAACGTAAACAAATCGGTGCTCATTTATATAAATATGATGAATATTCGCACCATGTCTCCGGCGACAAGGCAAGTTAGCCGCTAGTGGGACTGACAAACCGACCAGACGTAACCAGAATCGCTTACCTCGAGAGCTCGAGTATGTTGTTGGTGGCCATGGACCCATCCCCCATGGCTTGCTATGACGAAAACGCGAAAGTAATCCGCATGCTTGTCTTTGCCTTCTTCTTCTTCTTCTTCTTCTTCTTCGCTCTTCTCAAGTGCGGACTGTGCCGGGCTAGTTGACAGTTGCGTGAGTCGAACTTTCTCTACTACACATACTAGACCAGACCAGCGTGGATGGGTAAGTTGTAAGCTGATGGGAATTATGACCGGCATCGTGCCCATCGAGATGGAACGCCACAACGATGGACACCGCCGTTCAATGTTGAAATCTCGTATTTATCTAGAGTACTAAGCACACAACGGACGGGAGGGGCCATTTTCAAAATAGATTTTCCCCGGCCGGCTCGCGACTGTCAACAAGAAGACTCGGGCCTCAAGCGATCGAGAAGATGGAGGAAGGACAACGCAAATGCTCTATGATCTGTAATGACCGGTTCAAGTGCCATTCGCGCGGATGGCCTCGGTTTGACACGGACACGGGTTTGCTGAAGAGATTTGTTTGTTGTTTGTCGTTCGCATCGGTACCCTTAATCACAGGGGTTGCCATTTTCTTCCGGTTGGTTGTTTGAAAAAAAAAAATGGATTGTTATTGTAATCTTGTGCCGTTTTCTGTGTTCAAAGTTTTTTTGTTGCTCCTATTGTGGTATGGATATATGGTAAGAGCAGCTAGAAGATGGATAGTTCCAGACCAGGGTTGTTGATTGTTAACGTCTGTACGCGTCTGCGGTCTTGTATGGAAATTCGCATTGCAGACGGTAACGAAATAGACGTTAGACGTTAACGATTTCAAACCCCGTTGCTACGAGTTTCATGACATGCTAGGTCCAGGCCTGGAAAATGTCATTTTTGATGAAAAATCTTGTCTTCACAATGTCATCGATTTTAACGTAGGTCGACGTTTCTCTTTTCTCTACCGGGTTTCATTTCAAATTTTTGAAAAATGAGAGCGTTACGCTTAAGTGAAAGATTTTGAACGCTTATAACTCTCGTTCAACTGAACGCAATGAATTCATTTATACATCATTTGATCAAAAAAACTAACAAAATTTTTGCATTGATATAACAATTAAGTGCTATTAGTATATGTAGTTTAATTTTTTACTTAAAAATTACCTACTTTTGTTCCCATTTTTTCCGTGTCGGGTATCTTCATCACTGCGACCAGTTTTTAGATCTATTGTGATATAAGTGTTTTGAGTCTTTTTTATCGATGTCACAAAATCGACATGAATCATCTTGAAGTACTATCAGCTTCAAGTGATATCGTCTCGGACAGTGACCAGTGACAGTTATAAAGCCCGTATATAAGTTATAGTTCTTTTTTGGTAAGATCATGTAATTCGAGTTATTGAAATGTTTGGAGGGATGAACCGCTATGATTGCCTAGCTATGAAAGTGTTGTTCCAGTTTGCCTCCACTTTCAAGCATTCTCAAGCATTCATCTCCATTCTAAGTGAAGAAGCAGATAAACCACAAAAGGGTTCAGGTCCTACGAACTGATGAGGCGATCCGAGTCTTGCTAGTTCATCAGCTCCCCCGTTTCCATCAATTCCACAATGGCCAGGAAGCTAGTACAAATTGATTTGATTACTACAAGGCAACTTTTGGAATGATTGAACACATTCCCAAACATGCTTGGAATTGCATGTTGATGACTTTAAAGCATTTAGAGCTCCTTGACTGTCCGGCATAATGCGTAAGCATATAACCGAACATTGCAAAATTGCTTGAATTTCAGCTTGGAATACAGTTGGCCACTTACCCATTGAAATTGATATGTCCCTGGGCCAGTTACACCTGCTACCACTTGATTGTTCATTTTTACCCGTCTGTATAGAATACAATCGATCCTTGATGGAGGTTTGAATCACCTCTTTCCCACGAATCACATCTAGGATCAATAACTTGATACGAACAGTCAAAGTTGTATTTTTTCTTCATCCAATCTTCGTTGTTCATAACTATAGGATTCAATCTAACAATTTTTAGAATGCTAAGATATCTTATTAGATCACTTTCAAAAAGATCCATGAACCCTCTGATCCTCAGAGCGCTCTTTTCAGCTTCTAATTGTATGTATTGGTGCAATGGTAACATGAAAAGCAACGCATCCAGTGCCTTTGTTGGTGTACTTCTCATTGCATTAGTAATTGAACTAGTTGCTAGCCTTTGAAGTTGTTCTAACCTTCTCTGTACAACAGTTTCTTTAGTTTTTGGCCAATCTTGGGTTTCACAAATTCCGAATAAATCCAATGGATCATTTGTGGCTTTAGTCCCCATTGTTACCCAAACGTTTTATTTAGGTGTCCATAGAGCATCTGTCGCTCTGTTGATTGTCTGCTCAAAATGAAAGTTCCAGTTTAGTTTACTGTCATGGAATACTACAAGGTATTTGACTGTATTTGAAAGTTCCAAGTGCATACCTTTCAACCTTAAGTTTTTTTTAACAAATATTTTGTTCATCCTCTTAGGCTTTTATTTTGATTTTTAATGTTAAATTTATGGCAATGTAGGTGTACCTCGATATAGAACAACTCTATTTTTCGACTTCTATCGGACATTTCTCATGAATGAGGGTTCATCTATATAAATTATTGCAACCGGAAAATTGGAAATTATCTCATCTATCCAATGTTCTTACTACTTCTCTTGAATGAGGTCTAGTTCGCGATAAAGTGATGCAATTAGTCAAACAATAAAGTTGCTTTATAGCGAGGTATGCCTGTATAATAATTTTACATAATGTCGCTTCGCATTCTAGTAGACAGTCCGATCTCTCATCAAGCCTCGTCGAGGGGAGTTAAATCCTGCTTTTTGCACATGAAATCGAACTTTTATTTATTATTAACTACTAGTTGCATTGCAATAACGGGAATGGAATTTTGAATTTCGATTCTATTTTTAATGCAGATTCAAACATTGATTTACCTGTATATTCCATAAAATACGAGTGGTCTCTCTTCCATATGTATATTTTGTGCATCGTATGATCGATTGTGGCGCTAGCCGAATTTGTTTAGCAGGTATTGATTTTTAGAAAACAAAATTCGAAGAAGAAGAGGCTCTGTATTTTGGGGTAGATTTTGTATGACACTTTGTATGCACTTTGTTTGATAATTTTTATTAATTTTTGGAATTTTTTAACAATCAATTGCAAACAGCGAATTTCAACCAGAAAACCTAGAAGTATATTCTCACAACCGGTGAAACATTGAACTATTTGCAAATTGGAATCAGAACCATGATTCAAAATGATTCAACAAACACCTGATAAACAATTAGAGATGATTAAGAGATGAATTGTAAATTACGTAGTAAAAGAAGATTTCGCCCGAAAAAAGCTCTCATTCATGAGCAGACACTGCCAGTTATTCTATATTGGATTTTCTTAGAATCTCGAAACAATAATTGTTAAAGAGTAGCCTCAAACCACATACAATCATTGCCTTCAAAACTCCCCACATGCCAAATTTGGTTCCATGTGCTTGAATAGTTCTCGAGTTATGCAGAAATTTGTGTTTCATTTGTATAAGAGCCTCCCCACTTTCAGAAGGGGGGAACCACAATAGAAACATTTTTGCCTTCAAAAACCCCCACTTGTCAACTTTATCTTTTTGCTTTTGTTCCATTTGCTTGGTTATTTCTCGTGTTATGCTGAAATTTGTTTCATTTGTATGGGACCCCTCTCTTCCAGAAAGGGGAGGGGTCTTGAGTCACATTAGAAACATTTCTTGCCTACATAAACTTTTACCTGCCAAGTTTGGTTCCATTTGCTTGATTAGTTACTGAGTTATGCAGAAATTTGTGTTTCATTTGTATAGGTGCTCCCCTTTCAGATTTGGTAGGTGCCTCAAACCATCATAAAAAACATTTCTTGCCTTCAAAAACCTCCACCTGCCCAATTTGGTTCCATTTGCTTGATTAGTTACTGAGTTATGCAGAAATTTGTCTTCCAAATGGTCGGACAGTGACAATAAAAAAAAATTACAGCCATGAGTAAAATTGTTGTAAGTGTTGCAATAATTTCGAGCTCGCCCTTCAAAAACTTATGCCTCACACTTTCCCTGCTGAGTAAAAAATAATCTTAAAATGTTTACTTTAGATTGAAGCTGTACCAATGTTTGGGTATTTTTGGGATCGATTGGGATCGTGTGATCGATTTTTCTAAATCTCCATACAACATCGACAGTGCAATACACGGAAAAAAATCCGTGCCCAGATCCGTGAACGGCAGTTATGAATTCAAGAACAAGCAAAAATACACCGTGAACTTAATCAATTCTATGTACATCTGTCCGTTCATCGTGTCCTGGGTCACGAAAGGTGCACTCCGCTTCCCGCACGTGCAGATGGCTTGCCAAACCAGGAATTTCTTCGCAAATTTGGACATCTTCTGAGTGCGGACATGCTCCGGAACGCTGAACTTATCCTTGGCCGTGAAAAACAGGTTTCCGGGGATCTGTTTGAAGTCGGCCTTCACATATGTTTCGTCGTCCATGATGCTGCATTTAACTTTCGTTAGCATGTTGTGGTACAACTTCCTGGCACGGGTTTTGGCGGACTTGGTCTGCTTCTCGTCGCGATTAGGGGCCTTTTGTACCTTGAACGTTCGAAGCCCAGCCTTAGTTTTGGCCTTCTGGACAAAACTTCGGCTTAGGTGCAGCTTCTTAGCCACATCCCGAACGGACGCGTTCGGATTTCGGTTGAAGGCCCCAACTACGCGGTTGTGATTTTTGGTTTTGTACGGAAAACTTTTTTCTTCACTTCTGGGCTTCCGATCGGTGGTCAACCGTTCCTCCAACCGCTTAATCACTCGCGACACCGTGGAATTCGCGATTCCCAACGTTTTAGCGATGGAACGATGCGAGAGATGCTTGTTCTCGTGATGAATGCACAAGATTTTACCACGCACGAGCTGTTCTTTCGACTCCATTTCCGCGAGTTTTGATCACAGGACTTGCAGGATGTAAATAATGCACTATGAACTGAATCCACCCAAATTTTCATTAAATTCTACCCAACGGTTAAAAAGTTAGAGCAATTTCATAGTGTGGCAATTTCATCGTGGACACCCTTTACACTCGAACTCAAGAGCATGTTTTGCTATGAACTTTAAGCAAGATTAGTTCAGAATCCTACGAAGGAAATCCGCTCAAAATTCTGAGTACGATGAACTCAGGTTCCAGATTCAGGTCGCTAAATAGGCACTGTTTTGTTTGGAATTATGAGCATGATTCACTCTGTGTACTGAGTAAGATTCGTTCAGAATTTTGAACTGCATTTTTGCAGAACATAGCGCAAGATTTGCTCATGAGTTCGATGTAAGATTTGTTAAGGATCTTGAACAGATTTTGCTCTAAATCCTAACCTAGATTCGTTCAGAGCTTTCTCAGAATCATGAGCAAGATATGCTGATTATACTGAGTAGGACTATCACGGAATTGTGAGCAAGTTTTACTATAAAGCTTAAGCAGGATTCGTTCCAAATCCACAGAAGGTTTTGCTTTCGATCCTTCTTGAAACCCTGGGAAATATGTGAAGATGAGATAAGAAGTGCACATCCGAACAATACCGAGCAAGATTTACTCATGTAAATTCTATGTAAGATTTGTTGAGGATGCTGCACAGATTTTGCTCAGATTAGTTCAGAATCTGTTCAGGAAGGAATCAGCAGGAAGATATACTAATAATACTGAGCAGATCGAGCACGGAATCATAAGCAAGTTTTACTATAAAGTTTAAACAGTATCCATTCCGAATCCCAAGAACGTACTGCTCGGAATTCTTAGCAGAATTCTTTCAAAATCTTGAGTAGTATTTGTTCAGAAACTTTTGCAGGATTGAATCAGACTTCTTATCCGGTCACTAAGTTTAACACTTAGCTAAATCGATGGCAATCATGACCACCGCTTGTTCAAATGAGTTGCACTACATTCGCATTCGCACACTAATCAACTCGGTCGGTGAGACGCACAAATGAAAGTAAACCGATTCAAATCGAGCGCAGCAAATTTCAATCGGTTTGCAGTCAATTCACAGCGAAAGGTTTCCGAGTAAATACTTTTGATCCATATTGCAACACACTCGTTATGTCAGGTGCACCGATTTGACAGTTAAGCTGTAGGAAAGCAACGGTTTATGTTGCTAAATTCATTTCGATTTGCGGCGAATTGAAGTGAGTTCGTCAAATCCCTGCCCTTCGGTTCAGGAAGGGGTATGGGCGCGTTCTGTCGAGTCGGTCGCGGCAGATTTCATGTGTGAATCGGCTGCCCCATCAACGTTCAAAAGTGCCTGAACCAAATGGACAGCTTGTAATGATCACTTGAAGATGCGATGGGGGATCATTGCCCTGTTATTCCCAAATGAAGCACGTTGTAAAACGTTTCTTGTATTCTAAAACCAAACATGATGGAATTGAGTAAACGAGCGAAAACTCAACGGGAATGATCTCTCATATGCATCCTTCGAACCATTCTGAACGGCCGTTGTGAGAATATCACCATGAAAATCTGACATGCACATAGCGTGTTACCAATCATTAATCCCTTTTCCTTTCTTTTCTCTTTCCTATTCTATGACCACGAGCAATATCATATCGTCATCCTAAAGTCAACTCTTCAAATGCAGTAACATCGAGACAACACAGAGCAATCAAGAACGGTATAAACCCTAACCAATTTTACTTTCAGACAAATTTTTTAACACAAGGTAAGCAATCAAATGACCATTACAAAATATACTGAATATCATCATATCGACATAATATACAACGGGAAAAGGGAGGGACCATCAGGGCACCCAATTGAAACGATTTGGATAGGGAGCATGGGACTGCCTCCTCCCTATTGTTAACATTTCGTGGAACGAGGGCGGGCTCTTCGACCCCATCTATTGGGTTTATTCTGTCAATCGAGGGCTCGACTCTAATGCTGTTTGTGTGAACTTGCTTTTGGAAGGAGATTCTCTTCCCTTTATTCGCGGGTTTCGCGTAAGTGTCTCTGCTTACGGGCGCGCCCAAACGTTTTTGGCCCTTCATACAGGAGCTTGAAGATCACAAACAACAGTAGAATCCTGATCAAATCGTTTTTCAGATTATTCCACTGCTATGGAAAGTTACCTTGCTACAATAGATGGTAGTATCTCATCATCATCATCATCAATTGAAGTGAGTTCGTCAAATCGAGTTGATAGAATGCATTTGCGACACCCTTTTCGATGGAACAGGATATTTCCAAAGATTCATTCGATTGCGAAGCATTTGCAGACATTTGTTTGTTCAAAGAAGTAATATTTGAAGAGCAATTGACGAATTTCTGAAAATCTCCATACTGGAATACTAGATAGTGGCGTCAATTCTTTGGAGTGGAAAACTTCCGAGTTGAAATCTAAAAAAACATTCAAAACTTCAAGGAATCTTATGCTTCTTCAACTGGAAAAATTACGTCCTAAGCTTTCAATCCACTCACACTGTTTGTTGGGTTGGCTTTGTTCAGATCCGTGAATTTTGCAGGGTCAACGGATATCTTTCTGCTTCTGATCGTTTCTAAACAGCTTATGATCAACCCGGAAGACATCCACCTAGTTGACCAGCGATTAAATGTTAAAGGGATCTCTGCTTGCGCAGGTAATCTTCAAATTCCTCTCGCTCAACAAACAAAGGCTGACTAAAAGTAAATTGGAAGACCTGTGATACAATAGGTTTAAAAAGTCTACTAACTGTTGCTTTACAGTATTTTATTAAAATTTCAAAGTTACAGCATCAGATTTCCCCTGTTCGAACGAAGTCTCGAACCTTCCTCTTGATGGAGCCCATCAGCGCCCGAACAGTGTAATCGGACACGGAATCGGCGCATTTCTTCCATTTTTCCCGCATTTGCTGGATGTCCTGGACTGCCCCACCGCTTCATCGAAGTCACCGCTTTCATTTGTATTGGAGCTCTTGTTTTCAGAGGGGGGGAGGGATCTCAAACTATCATAAGAACCTCTCCCGGCTAGGGAGACTGTAAACAAATTTTTAGGCCTATCGGTACGTGAGTCTCCGAGTCTATAAGGGTCAGACAGACAGACAGACAACCAGACAGCTTACCAAGGAAACATATTTTTAAAAGAAGTTAAATTTGATCGAAAGATAGAACTTGGTGAGACCATTCCAATTATGGAAACCATGTTAAAGCTTATTTTTATCCACCAAAAGTTCGTTTTGGTTACCAACTATTGAATTTCTCATTTTGCTAATCTTTATATGTCAAGCTTAGTTATCGAAACTTTGGCAATAACTTTTGGAAAACTTTAGGAAAATAAAGCCAACGGCAGCTTAGTTTTACTTTGCTGGTGATTATTATTTCTAAGACAAACTAAAAGTCTGGTGAGCCAACTGACTACCTGTTCAGTGAACAGATTGAACATGCAGACGAGAAGCCACTGCCTAAATTCAATCGTCATCGCGAAACATATTCTTACTTGACACAAACATGATGAAAACTCTAAGAAACATTCGTTCTCAACTGCCAGTGAGATTCGTATTGAATCCTAAACAGGACTTGCATTTATTAAAGTGTACGATTTTTATACATTATTATATTAATAAACGATTACCCTTGGTTTTTCACATAGTTTCAGTTATGTGAAGTGATCTTTTATGTTGATATTAGAAATTTCCTTCTTTATGATCAACAACATAATACTATTAATTTCTCAGGTCGGGATGAATGTAATTTTGATCGTTAAGCTTGGTTCCGTATGTTTTTAATTTAAGAAAACACCCGTCTCCCCTGGTCCGCCAAATAATTGTTGAATCATCATCGCATGCAAATTAAAATTAACCGACCCATTTACTCTAAAATTGTGTAATCTCACGCGAACCAAAACGTGACATTCCATCATAATCTGACAGTTTGTGACGCTCACTCGCAGCGACCACCAATGTTGACACAGAGTGCGATCTGGTCGCCATATCAGCTCGCTTTCGAGAGATTCTAACGTTGCAGTAATCAGCTGGCGAATGACACGCTATTTTTTTCGAAAAGTTTTCCAGTGGCGATTAAGTCAAGCGTGTTTCAAGTAACCGCAACAACGACGACGCCTAGCCAGCTGATTACGTTAGGTCCTCCTCCTAACATTGGAAAAACAAATTGATTTCAAGTGCCGTTGAAGTGCATTTATGGATGAAAATTGCAATCACACAAACCGGGATATCGTTCGTGGGTGTTTATTTTCAAAAGCCGAGCCCTGCTGACACGTGTATCGCGTACACAAACAGCCCGATTGTGGTCAAAGAATCAGAATGAGTAAGCGGCGCTTGCTTTGATAACTGACGGACGCAAAACTATCAGCTCGGAGGAGCTCAATATTCAGGGCCATCGCGTATGCATTTCTGTGTTTGTATCACGATCGGCGCGTCGTAAAGCGAAATTGCATTATTTTCACAACCCAATAGAGCAATATTGCACCGAACAGCCCGGGTCGGAGTGTCACCCGATGAGAGAGAGCGATCACGGCTGGCAGACGTGACTAGAAGTGCAAAGCAAGCTTCTTTCTGACGGTGGCGTGGTTCAGAGAAGGAAGAACGCTAGCCATTTCGCTTGCAACGCACTAAGCTTGACACGCCGCCGCCGAATGCAATAAAATAGCACAATTTAGCACCCTTTCTCGGATACCGTCGGTATATCTAGGTAGGAATTTGCCAATTGCGCATTTGGCGTCAAACTATTTATGATCGTAGTAGGTGCGGCAAAGCTGCCATCATTAACACCGCATCAAATCCTCATCCATCGGCGTTTGTAATTGGTGGCACCTGTTGGCGAAGCGTAAACAAACAAGTGTCAGCCTCAGCTGTTTGTCCAGTGCTGGAAATCGGAATCACCGCGCGAATGGGTTCGTAAATTTTGCCAAGTAAACATAATCGGACTCTCGCTTCCCGGCCGGTTTCGGTTTACCATTGCCACCGATTTGCGATGATGGCGCCATGCCAACGCAGAGAGCAGACAGACGCTGAATAATGGCCATTGTTTATTTGTGCACCGTGATGGTGCGAATGTTTGTCGGGATATTTTACTACGGTATCGTAAAACTGGAAGCGAAGACAACCTGGGACCGGGACACGTGCCCGGCGTATCCAGGTTCTGATGCACTGATGGTAAGGTAGGTGTAATTTCATTCGGTTCCGGATGGAGTGCAAATTGATTAGAACTCGACTTGGTTGGTTTTTCGCTTCAGGACCTGGTATGGACTTCCGTCGTCGATGGGAGGAGGCAGAGCAATTGCCGACTAGAGGTGAGTAAAGTGGGGAGACTTCCGGTAAACGTTGAATTGTTGACCGGATGTTGGGTGAGTTTCAAGCTCAGATCATTGCCAGCGGCGAAAGTATGTCATTTTGTTTTATTTTGCAAGTAGTCTACCACTTTAAGGGATGTCGGTTTGGTCTGAGATTAATAGAATACCGGTAAATTGAACGGCAAACTCTAGTTCTAGGCTAGAAGAATTCAAACAAAGTTTGAAAATCGAATAACAGTGGGCTTATCTTATGCTATTGGCATGCATTTGAGACCAAGAATTTGACTAGTAGTGAAAGTATCACACATGGTACTCATTTTTTCACTGCCACGTCGTAGAACGTTTAAATAAAGGCACTAACATGAGGTGTGATACTGGCGGGTTATGTCGCAATTCACCCTTAGACTTTCTACATTCAATCGAAGGGAAACGACTAAAAGTACACTTTTCATTTTCATCGCAACTTGTGTTTGTCTATTTGTTTTATAGAATGAATAACCAAAATACCTGGTTTGCTCATAGTAATAGTAATTGTAACATTTTGGAAACGGGTGAATGTTTTGATCATGGAAATTAGCTAACTGTTCAAAATTAAGCTCATAGTCACAGAAAAGTGTTAGTTATGACTGACGATGACAAGCATGTACTATATATTAGAGATAAGACGCGAAGGACCCGCTGTAGATTAAACCTTTCCAAGTAGTTTATATCAGCAACTCTTGTTGCAATACTTCTTGGGTTTGCCTTCAGTACTACAAGTTGTCAACATAGACTACATAGCATACGATCTGGAGATGACTTCAGCACTGGTGGCTTATTTTTAGGTATTAATTTGAGATTCCACCTTACGACTGCATAACAAAACATCATCGCGAGAAAATTGAAACTGAAATTTTGAAAAATACTACGGTCCAATACTAAATAACTCAACTACTGCTCAAGCGGCTAACATAGGCTAATACTTACTAAGGTATTGGTAGTAGTAGAGGTGACGTTTGGAAACGGTCTAGTCTAAATCTCAACCAAACCTGCTGTCTTGTGATTAACTTGTAGTTTGTAGAAAGCAGTGTATTAGTCTATTTATTTACAGTGATAGGTTCTCTGATTACGTTTACAACAATAAATTGGCGGTTTATTCCCGAGGTTATCAGTTTTCATTGAATGCTGTAGGCCAGTCTGGGAGACTAACAATCTGACTAGTAGTGAAAGTATCCCATATCCTACCCTTGTGTGTATCTACCACGTTGTAGTACGTTTATATAAAGGCACAGACATGCGGTGTGATACTGGCAGAGTATGTCGTTATTCAATTTAGTATAGACGAAGCTAGCAACAATCAAAACTTTGTATAAATTACTCAAGGCTTGTTCGCGACAAAATCTGGACAGATTAAATTTGGAAGGAAACAAATTTGCTGTTAATTCAATCCAAGATCCAATGAATAAAAAAATCATTTCAATGTGGATTATTAGTCATCTGAAAACTAATAACAGTTACTTTATTAGGCTGCATGAAGAAGAGAAGACGAGTTTACTCCAGCCATTAGGGTCTGTGCAGACTTCTTTGCATCCGATTTAGCTGCTTTTGTACAAGATTTTCGAAATTTTTCTACAGTTGTTGCTTGTTGTTTATATTGAGAGAGTTCCCTCCTCACGAGAGCCCAATACCGCTCGATAGGTCGCAATTACGGGCAGTAAGGTGGATTTGCCTCTTTTGGTGCAACATGGACTCCTTTTGCTTTATACAATTCCAAAACATCTTTGCCGTAGTGACAAGATGTCGAATCAGGCCAGAATAGC
Source organism: Aedes japonicus (assembly GCA_034211315.2). Lineage (NCBI taxonomy): Eukaryota > Metazoa > Arthropoda > Insecta > Diptera > Culicidae > Aedes > Aedes japonicus. Next base: position 29,752 of record JASCZW010000540.1, on the reverse strand, counting down.
GAGGGAGTGTCATGACTGCGTAGGAATGGTAACAACCGCTTCTTTAGGTATTCTTCACCATATATTATCTCGTTTACCGTTCCTTGGCCAGTTTCTTTGTCCTGAAATGATCCTCTATGCCGTTCCGTTACATGGCAGTATAATAAGACATTCCGGGAAGCTGCTTAAAGCTTTCCAGCACATAAGTTTCATCGTCCATTATCACGCAGGAAAACTTTAAATATTCGTGATACAACTTGCGAGCCGGGTTTTAGTTGTCACATTCTGTTTATTATTACGGTTTGGTACAGTTTTCACCTTGAACGACTTCATACCTTGCCCCTGCTTGGAAGTATGCACGAAAGTTGGGGACGTTTTTATTTTTCTAGCCACAGTACGTACCGAAAGATTTGGTCTATTTTGCAATATTTGCTTCACCTTCGCGTCCTTCTGGTGGTTCCTGAGATCCGTTTTTGTCCGAACCCGTGTTTGTATCGAAAGATTTAAGAACGTTATGGACAGTGCTTGCAGAAAAACCAAGCTTTTTTGCAAGTTTTCTTACTGACAGATCCGGATTTTCATTGCGACCCCACACAATTACTTTTCGGACTTGCTCTTCTTTCGACGCCATCTTCGATCTAAAAGCTTGTAGTATCACCATTTTTTTTTTGAAAATCTTCTTAAATTGTTTGGACTTCTGAGTAGTCCTCTTCTGAACTTAAGGAAAGTTTACTTGTGAATGTTGGGGAAGTTTGTTCCTGAATTTATGAGCAGTTTTTTTCCCTCTCTGGTAAGTTTTTTTTCGCGAAATTCGGGGAAGTTTTTTCCTGAGCTTATTCTTTCAGAACTTCTGATAAGTTCCATTTGATCTCCGAAGGAAAATTGTATTAAAACTTTGAGAAAGCCCACTCCAGAATCTCTAGGAAAATACCCTTAAATTTGTTGGAAGTTTTCTCCCGAACTTTTGAGAAGTCCTCATCTGAACATTGGGAGGTTTTCTCTTTATCTTCTGGGAAGTTTGTTCCTGAACTTCTGGAAAATTCTAGCTCAAACTTCTTACTCCAATACTTAGAGCTTAGAGAAATTCTGATCCTGAAATTCTAAAATTTTCTCTCCTTAACTGTCTAGCACTTCTGAGAAGTTTCGTCCGGAATTTCTGGGAAGTCTTTTCCTGAACTGCAGAGAAGTTCTCATCCTGAGCTTTGTGGAAGTTGGTTCCTGAATTTTTGAAAATTATTGGCAGTCCCTCCTTGGCTATTTTCTTTTTGAAATTCGGGGAAGCTTTTTCCTAAACTTCTGGAAAGTTCCATCTTGAATTTCTTGGAAGAACTCCAGAACTTTTGGAAAGTTCTGAAGTTCTAAGAAGTCCTCTTCCCTAAACTTCTTCCAGATGCTCTAAGAAATTCTTTTCTGATTTTCAAGGAAGTTCTTTCCTGAATTTCTTGGAAGTATGAACTTGAATTTCGGAGCTGTTCGGTCCTGAATTTATAGAATATTTCTGCTTAATCTACTTGAATATACTTCTGAGAAGTTTTTGTTCGATAAAATCTTTTCCTGAACTTCTAGAAAGTATATTTCTGAAACTCTTGGAAGTCTGCATATGTACTTTCTTGATGTGCCATAAGTTTTGGGTAGTTTTTCTATACTTCTAGGAATCAAGGACTAATTTTAAAACATTTAACTCGAGGGTAAATGTTCAAATCCCTACAGTAAATGTATTAAATAATGCATTTAGAAAAAAAAAAAAAAAGTCAAAGTTCTTAGATTATTTTCAAAAGCTTATCACTTTTACCTCCACTGTGGTTCAGAGTGCGAATTTAGCAGGAATAAATTATTTTCACTATGAAAATGAAACTTTAGAACAAAACTGTCTTCGGAAAAGTTGCTGCTTATAATTAGGACTTTATTATGACATCAGTTTCAGTTAGGGTGGTCCTTGAATATATTGAAATAAAAATTCTATCTTTCACATTTCTTGACAAAAAGCAACACAATGTTCCACAACGTTGTTCCTTATTGAATTTAAAGCAACTTTGCTGCAGCAACCATTGTCGTAGGTCTTCTGTGTCATTAGTTATGATCATTTTTACGCTTTAGAATAGGGAGGCCCTGACTAAAATAGTATTTTTCGCCTAACTTTTCCATTTCAAGTTTTATTAAAACGGTGTTTTGAGCAAGCTTTTAGAACTTGTTTAAATACACACTATGCTGAAAAAAACGTAATTTCATAAATCCGTTCAAAAGGTATCGCGATTTTAGTCCAAAAATTGAGATTTTTTCAAATTGCATTATTTTTTAAAGGGGGAAAAACGGGGATACAAATACGATTGCAAATGAATGGTGAAGGTAAGAGGTCTCTTTTGTTCATAAATACTCAGGCGAATTTAGAAGAATCTGGATTAAATGGTACTATGAATGTATGTCCTTTTTAAAATAAAATTCTTGTTTTTTTTCTAAAATGTTGATGGCTACGACGAATAAATCACCATATTTCACTAAAAAACTAATATTTGCATTGTGTTCATTTTTATAATATACATACATGCGAAAAACGTACCAAAATTATAACTTGTACTACTAAACCACTTTACATCATTAAACAAAAAAAAAGAATCTTTTTACGCCAAGCGCGTTAAGGGTTACAAAAATATTCGAGGTTGAACTTTCTTGTGTTGTGTTCTCAAAAACATAGGTATGAAGCGCCACCGTTGGTAGCCCAATTCAACGTGAAATTCCTATTAAATGAAACTAGAATATATTTGAGTTTACCAATCTTTTTTCTCAGTGCACCCTTAGTAAAGCATTTTTTTTTCTTTGCGTCGGTAACTTTCCATTGTGCTGAAGGCTTCAGAGCGTCATACATTGAGAAGTATAGTGCGCCATTTGAAAGAGAAAAAAAGGCTGCCATTTTATTCACGTCTTGCTAGCTTTCGGATTTTTTCAAGTGCTGAAAATTCCTGAATGGTTTTGTAATAACGGTTTTTAAATTATTCAATCTTTTGCTAGTACTCTAAGTCTCGAGTGTGTTTATGCTTTTACATATTCTCTGTAAGAAGGGTGAAAATGTCCACTATTTAACATTTAGGCAAAATTCATGAAGTACGAATATGAGCTCCACAGCTTTGAAAATAACAGACGATATACCCAAGTAACACACAAAACATCTTTTAAGAATGATTTAAAATTATTTGTACTATAAATGTATTATAATACGTTCAGCAAAACTTGTCAAATTTGGAGCGGTTTGTAACTCTCGTATTCTTTATATCACTCTGACAAACGGTCGAGCTAAACTTACTTTTTCACTGCTGCTTGTTCTTAAAAAATATGGTTCCATACATTTATAATACATAAACAAGACAAGATTTCATGGGCAGCTTTGTACTGTTGATATTACATTATATCAAACATGTTTTGCAAAAATGGTTCTTTTGTCTCATTACGATGCATTTGTTGTACAAGGCCGTGGTTCCACTGCCTAAGGAACGCATATCATAGATAATCAGAGTTTACTTTTCAACAATCGGAGCTGGTTTAGCAAAGAAGCTACAAACCTATCACGCCAAGGACCAGTGTTCAAATCCCACGCTTGGCGATGTTATACTTGAATTCATCTTATTAATTCGGCCAAAACCTGTATGATGACAACGCCTCGGCATAGTTCAGCATGGTAAATATCGGGTGAAAGCGAGAAATACTCATGTTGGAGCGTCAACTTTGACGTCAGCTGTAGTCCAAACCACTTGATGAAAACAGTTCAAATTTTGTCTGTATTGTTTTAAGTTATGGAGAACTTTTTAATATCCTACCTAAATTTTTCACAGAAATACGGATTTTTGAAATTGGTATGTCAAAATTGACATTTTTCACATATGTTATGATAACTTCAAATTTATAAACTTTATCAACATAATTTTGGTCACATAAGGTGTATACATTAGTTATAGTGTTGTCAAAATTTCAGCCACATATATTGATAATTGACAAAGTTACAGAAGGTTGAACAACGCGTATTTTGGAAGCAAAATTTTGCTCGGCTTTTTTTGCTACTGAGTGTACAAGCTGTGTTGCTTGGGTAAATACGTACAATTGATAATTTGTTCTAGGATTCATTCGATTTGACAGAGCTAGTGAGCCACGATTACCGAGGTACATTGACTTTACTCTGGAGCTATCCAGTTGTTACCGGATTGTCTGCAGATGACCAGTCTTTCTAGTGTTTTATTGTGCCGCGTACTCGCTTATCAGTACTTCCTGAATCTGAGTTTAAATCTTTATAAATGAATTTCATCACGGCTTGATTTTTTCGTAATAGCTTTGAAGTTCTACCACCGTAATTCACAAAATTGGAAAGAGGTTGAATCAATGCTTTGTTTGTTATTTGTTTAACGAGAATCTGTTTTAAATGTGTAAAATGTTGATTTAGTTGAGCTTTTCTTTTCTGGGAAAAGTAGCTCGGAGATCTTTCGCTACATAGTAAACATGTATAGGGTTGGTCAAATGAGCAAAGAAGGAATGTTATCACAGATATACATGCATCGATCCGAATTTAAAAAGCGTTGTAGCAGCAGTAACTATATAAAAGCGCGATTTTTTTTTAAAAATAAAATATGATTATATTTGTCCTCATTCAAAATCAAGTCATCGTTGACTCTTAAAAACAGGGTAGGACGTCCTTTGACATCGTTTTCGGATTCCGGACAAAAAGCAAAGAAAGTTAAAGTACGCAATCTGACACAGGAATATTCTCCTCAAGACCTGGGCTTGGCTGCTGGTTCAAGCCTTTATTCTAGAGGTTTTCGAAAAGCAGGGAAATTAGTTGAGAAAATTGCATCTGATCCAACTTCCTTAAAGAATATGGATACAACGACTAACGATCCTGATCCTGGAGATAGTTTGTTCACACCAGATGAAGCACTTGCTTATCTATGCCAGAATGGATTTTCCAAGGCACAATACACGAACATTCGCATGATGTCATTGCATAAAAGCATTAAAATGTATCCAGCGTATAATCATGTGAGGGATTAGGTAAAGCAGAAGTCGTATGCCAAAAATAAACCTCAATGTAAATGTAAAATGTGCCTATTGTACAAAATGGCAGGAAACTAAAACATTTTTTCTACAAAAATGTGTCTGGTACGAAGAAACTGCTTTTGAGCAATATATTTAGCAAGAAACCCGACCACAAGGAAACAACAAAATTATTTCAGGTTTTCCCGACCAGAAGCGTATAACATAAACATAACAAAACTATAACAAACCTTGTTAAGACTAACTGATTATGATATTAATTCGTTAAAACATTTTCGTCTGCATAATTGTATAACATATTTATAACAAATAAAGATAAAATGCCTAGGAGACATCTTCGTAAAGAAATAAATTAATTCCAACACTAGCCTTTGTGTTGGTTTTTTGCGATCGTAACAAAAGCTGTTACAAAGTTTGTTTTGTTTTTGTTACATCTGTATCATAGTTTGCTATAATCTTTGTTACGTCTTGAGTATTGTTTATTACAATTTCTGCATTGTTTTAACAACATCCGCGATCTGAATTCTAACAACCGCTATTATAAAAACAGCGTAACTGAATAACAATTGTTAACACAAAAGTGTTCCATAACTGTGGGGGGACTGTAGCAATACTGTCACTTTGAAAAGCATCAGGGTTCGTGCAAGACTTCCATAGTATGCGGTAAAACTAATCGATTTTGTTAATATTCGGATAGAATGGCAAAATTCAAAGGATTTTTGATACTTCATCTAAGTCTGTTTCAAGATGAACCTTAGCCATAAAACCCCTATGCTGTTTCGCAGAGCTAAACCAATTGAGATTGAAACCTTGCTAACGAAATCACCAATTCTCCGATCTGCTTCTTCTTCCACAGTGCATGACGTAAAAAAAAAAACGAGCCATAATTTTAAGTTGTCCGTGACTCAAAATAACAACTGAATTCGAATGAAGTTTTCATTTCTATTTCTGCGCCGAGATCGTCACCTTTCACCGCAGACATCTTCGCAACTAACGCAGCAATAAAAGTGCATGCTCAGTCAATATGAGCAGAATAAATGTTTTATAATTGTCTCCCAGCCATCAGCGCGGATTCCGGATGTCTGTCTGGTCGCGTCTCCGGTTGATCATTGTGTCTAAAAGAAAACTAGGTTAACTGACGGACAGCGAGAAGACGCCGAAGACGAAAGAGTTTTTAATCATTTCGCATCGCAGCAATCGACGACAGACGTTTGAAATGATGTTATTAAATTTTTCATTGCCGATGTGATGCGATGAAGTGCGAGGCAGGTCAGGTGCAATTCACTTTCTCGAGCTTGTGCACATTTTATGATAAAAGTAAGATCCAACCTTTTTTTTCGAAATTCATCATATCGAGAGTGTACACGTGCAATTTTCGCACGTCTGTCGGCACCGGTGAGAGACTAAACCGGTCATGATGATGAATTTGCGTGACACTTTTAATTGAACGTCCAATGTTACCAGTCGAGTGAGTTGTTAATTCAATTATGCCTCGGGTCGGTTTTAATTCAATTTTCTCGGCAGGGAGCGGCGGAATTATTCTCTGTAAAACCAGACGCGCCACCTGATCCGTGTGTGTGTGTGTGTGCTGATGAAAACTGACCATTCCGGGAAGGGTTTTGTCTTCGATTCGTCATTCGTCAAGGAAACACATGGGAAAATGCAAAATGTTTACCAACACCAATTTCATCCTTTTACGGATCGACTCGCATGTGTATGGCCGATTTGTTTAGCGGTGCACATTTTTCGAATTCCAAACCCCTCGGCCTCGCATTTACGTATTGCTCCGTCGTCCATCGCCCATCGTTCTTAATGGTAATCAATTTTCAGCTTTATTTACCTTTATTCATTGACCGAGTGCACACTCTACTCCAATGGACGACTCCTGGTCGCGACGAGTGTGAATTAATAACGCCTCACTCGCTTCCGCACGCGGGGCAGAGTAGGCTTTGGAATCGATTTTCTTGTCGAATGAGCAATTTTCCCCACCCAACCACACGCGGCACGAGCTTCGATTAGGAACAAAATGTGCTCGGCCGCCTGCTTTGCCGTGTCGAGTGCCGGTGACTTTTTCTGCTCGGAACATGGCATGTAAACAAGACAGCTTTTTTGATAATTTAATTCCTCTGATAGAATGCTTCGTTGAGGACACCAGATCGTTGGGAAAAAATGGGTGGCGTTGGAAGACGTCAGACAAAACTGATTCGTTTTTCGAAAATTAGAAAGAACTGTCAAAGAAATTTTACCAAAACCGAAGCATCGATGGAAGCACGTGGTCGGGAAAATTGCGCAACATCTTCTTCCTCGTCCTCCTATTTCGTATTTATTATGGAGTTAAAAGACCTGGCTATCAACTGGTGGTTTGTGTGACAAATCGCAGTCGCAGTAGGCATTGAGGTTCGATACGTTGGCCAATGTCGCGAGGGATTCTTGGCTTGCTTTGCTATTTTTAGTTTGCTTTTAAGGTGGACCACTCAAGTGAAATCGCGCGTGGCTGCAGAGAATCTTCTAGACATTTAGAGAATATGGGAGCATGCGCTTCCAGGAATTGTTCGACGGAAGAACCCCGGTGGATTCTTTGTTACGAAATACGGCATGTAAACAAAGGAAAGTGGAGTGACAGCATTTTACGTTTTCGAGTGCAGAATTTCGGATCTACCATTGGACTGCAAGGGAATGGATGCTTGGTTTGGGAAGACAGCAGCAGAATCGCAAAATCTTCTACTTGGCTTTAGTGTTGGCCTATATTCCTTAGTATTTTATGGCACAATTATATGCTTACACTCCACGGCAGCCGGGTGAATTGTCCACACGAAAAGGCGTTCAGCTGGAATCAAACCTCTGGATATCGATTATATCCGCTTATCGACTATACAGGGTGTCTCATGATAGGTGTCACGAAAACAAAAGGGGATTACAGCAATCATAGCATCATTTGCAAAATACGTCTTATAGAAATAAACCATATTGATTCAGTTCGAATCCCTCACCTTTTTTCTTCATAACTTTGCGCAAACGCTTTGAAAACCCATCGCAGCTGGCACGCACGATTTCGTGAGGAATTTGGTCCCAAATATCGACCAAATGTTTCTTGAATCGATCTAAAGTAAACCTTCTCGTAGGGCCTATATTTTGAAGCATATAACAAAGTAGTCAAGTGGGTTGAGTTCCGGTGACGATGCAGGCCATTTTTCGCTAGTGATGAAATCGGGCAAATTATCCGCGCCCTACGCTTGTGTCTTTTTTGTCTTGTGAGCTGGAGCTAAGTCCTGTTGGAAACAATATTTTGTATTCCCATACAGCGTAGAAGCAAGAGGAAGCAGATGGTTCTTACAAACCTGCTCGATGTAATATTCAGTGTTGATTTTCACGTTAGTTTCTATGAAAAGAGGAGGAAGTTTTTCTTTTCGTGAAACGGCGTGATACCATGATTTTCGATACATTCTGATAGCGTTCTACAGCTAGTTTATCTCTTGGAATACTGGCAAGACTTTTGCCATATACACGATCATTTTGTTGATTATGGCTATCCTGAAGAAGGAAGAGCTTTTCATCCGAAAACAAAATCTCGCATTCACCGTGGCGAACCAAAATATGTCTGCTTCTTTGGACCCCATTCCGTGAACCCGTTGTTTCTTGTACGGCTAGCATTCCAGATCATGTCTGAAGCAGGGGACATTTGAAATTGGTTGCTCAATTTACTGCCAGATACGGCTGGATTACGTCTTATTCGCTACCTAACACAGTTGATCTTTTTCTTCGTTCTGGCAGTTCGTCTGGCACCTCCTTTATGCTGAATATGGACATATCCAGTTTCCTTGAACTGTTTCAAGGTACGAAAAACAAAACGCTTACTCACTCCGAACTGCTTAAGGCTATTGAATAACTGACACGGTCTAAGCTTTTGCAAATGCAATTTTAAAACTTGCCTCCGTGTGGCTTCCATGGTAGCTGATAAATATAAACAAATGGAATCGCCCAAAGTAATACATTCAAAACGGGTATAATCAATTCCACTGTTAAAATTACCCACCTAAGATAAACCAAGACTGAAAAAAGATGACACATATTGTGAGACACACTGTACAGGGTGTAATCGATACAAATGGCACACACATATTTACTCACCAAAAATAAACCGATTATCGGATTTTCACGAAATTTTCAGGGAATGAAAAACTACTAAGGGCCTGTTAATAAACCACTTAGATTAAATTTTGAAAATCTCAGCCCTCCAATCCCCCCCGTAGAATTTTCTCCATACATTAAAAAATATGTATATGAAGTGTAGACTTTGGCCTACGAAAAGTCTACTTGGTTTATGACTAGCCCAGTGTCCTAGTGTTTTTGTTGTTTTTACCCAATTTTTTTTTCAAATCTAGTTTTGTTTTAATAGTTTTGGGATGTTTGCAAAGCTCCGTCTTCATAATTGCCCAGAATTGATCGAAGCTCCAGTGAATATGGTATGTTCATATCTTTTGGCGCAAGATTGACTACGTTAGCTCGGTACCACTTCAACACGTTTCGAGTGCAGTGGCAGGATGCTTGATCAGGCCAAAACAGACTTGAGCCTTAGTGCTGCCTCATGAATGGCAAGAGAGCTTCTTAAGGCACTCTTTCGTGTAAATCGCACCGTTGATTTTTCCCGAAGTGATGAAGAGAGCGCCTGCCAGATCAGGAATTTCTTAGCCAATTTGGATAATTTCTTCATTTGAACATCCTCCGGAATATCGAACTTAGGCTTGGCAACGCAATATTCTTACCCAGGAAGTTGACGGAAGTAGGCCTTAACGTAAGTTTCGTCATTCATCACGAGGCAAAACTATTTGGTGAGCAACTTTGTGTAAATTTTCTGGGCACGGGTTTTCGCAGTGAAGTTTTGCTTGTCACACCTTCTAAACATAAAATCCAGCGCGTTTCATGGTTTTCTGCACAAAACCGACACCTTGGACTTTATAGCGACATCTCCAATCGACCTGTTTGAATGGTTGTTGAGCTGTTGCACCACTTCCCTGGCCATTTTACTGTCCATTGGACCACTTTTACGGCCACTCCCTTCCTTCCTTTGTGTTTCCTGTCCTGTCCTACTGTCGAATGAATCAGAAGAGCAGAGAATAGAACATAGCAGAACAAAAACCAACCACGATATCACAGTGAAGTTTAACAGCTGTGGCCATTTGGCAGTATGCTGGTTTTCATGGTAGCCAATAGGTTTTATGAAGGTTCTCAAGTGTTCATAACATCTTTCACTGGAACATTTACAGAATCTTTGTGGTCTTACAAAGGTTTTATTAACTTGTTTTCACTACTGTCTATAGAGGGGACCACTTTGTACAAATTTTGGCTTTAAAGAAGTATAGAGGTTGACGAAACAGTTTTGAGTGGAATAAAACTAAAATTGTAACTTGGGATATGACCCCAGAAGAAAAATGGCTTCATAAAATCACATACTAAATCAATGAGTACACTGTCTTGGACAAATTTGGTTCACATCAATTTTTTTATCTGGGAAAAATAAAAACCATATGAGTTAAAGGCCTACTTGACTGAACTTCTTCATATTCAGGATGACCTAGAACATCCTGAATATGAAGAGGTTAGGAAAAAAATGCCTTATAAATAGTGTAAAGCGTTGTTTTAGAATATGGTATACATGCATACGAATTATTAAATTCTGGTTGATAAACGTTCAACATTTTTGTATCTTTCTGGGATGTTCTAGATTCCCCAACAAGTTTTTGAGTTCAGAACATTAGATCTACAGTTGTAACAGTAGCTTTTAGGGCTATTTGAGGTTACGATATGTATGTAAACTTATTTAATGAACCGTTTGGATGGTCAACTGTCATTATTTGATAATTTTGTGATGTTCTAGGTCATCCAAACTGTCCTTGACTTCAATACTGAAAATCTACAGTAGTAACTATAGGTTCTTGAGCTATAAAAAGTTACGCTATGCATTCAATGATATTCAGTGACTATTTTCGAAATTAAAAAATTGAACATGAGATTAAACGGGATGTTATAGGTTATCCAAACTATCTTTGAGTTCAGAACATAGGGTCTACAGTTGTAACAGTAGGGTTTAGGGCTATACAAGGTAACGATATGTATTTAAACATACTGAACGAACCTTTTGGAAGGTCAATTGTCATTATTTGATAATTTTGTGATGTTCTAGGTCATCCAAACTGTCCTTGAGTTCAGAACTGAAAATCTACAGTAGTAATTATAGCTTACGCTACGTATTCAGCCATATGAGATAAACATGAGATAAAATGGGATGTTATAGGTCATCCAAACTGTTCTTGAGTTAATAACATAAGCTCTACAGTTGTAACAGTAGGTTTTAGGAGTATGCAAAGGGACAATATGTATTTAACAATATTCATTAAATAGTGTGGAAGATCAACGGACATATTGCGACAATCTCTGGATATTCTAGGTCATCCAATCTATCCTGAAGTTCAAAAAATAAGATCTACAGTTGTAACAGTAGTTTTTTTTAGATACATAAAGTGACGATATGTATACAAACATATTCAATGAATCTACTGGAACGTCAGAAGTCATTATTTTATAACTTTATGCAATCCAAACTGTCCTGGAATTTAGAACTTGAAATATACGGTAGTAAAATTAGCATTTCGGGCTATACAAAGTTACGTCATGAATTCTTGCATATTCAGTTAATATTTTCGAACGAAAAAATACATAGTTAATTTTGGGATGTTCTAGGTCATCCAAACTGTTCTGGCGTTGAAAGCTACAATAAGACTCAATTAATATTCTTAAAGGTCAGCAAGCATTAAAAAGTAATAAGACATGTTCTAGGCCATCCAAACTATCCTGGTGATCAGAACATAATTCCTACAATTGCAACAAAAGCTTTTTGGGCTATGCAAAGCGACGATGTGTAGGAAAACATATTTATTGAATATCTTGGAAGAACAACAGACATTATGATATAATCTTTGCTAATAAGTGTTGTGCTCCTGGCAGGAATGGGACGACTCATTAAGTATGAGCTTGACTTATTTGTGAGTAACTCATATCAAAAGACACATTTCACAATACAATGTATGATGAATTTGTAGAGCATGTTTTTTTTACAATTGTGTCTAAGAGTGCGATGTTAAAACACTTATATATAAGGCGTGAGAGCACTCGTTACAGATATGCATTCCAAAGGAATGGTGCATACAATCATTTGGTATATTACGCTATTTTTTTTTTTTTTTTTTTTGTGGCATAGAATCACTGCGTCCACTGAGTTGAACTTTTGTGATATACCCCGGTTTACTATACTAATGCGCATCCCAAAGCTAGATCACCATTTGTCAAGTGACCAGCCTAAGACGCGTCTCCCAGTCAGGCAAAATTGAGTTTATAAAACCCACCACCTTCCCAGGAATTGCAGTCCAAATTTCTTTAGGTTGCATGTAGCCACTGTACTGAAATTTAAGTCTGCTCTTGTACACAGCATCACAACTGCAAAGCAGATGTTCCGAGGTTTCACGTTCCATATTACGCTATTACTGGCGCTCTCATGCTAAATATGTGAGATTATGAACATTATAATGTCCGGCAAAGTTGTAGTAAAAATTGAGCACTACTATTTCAAATTACACCATATTTTGACATTCAACTGCTGAAATGTGCTACCGACAAATGGCTCAAACTCATACTAAATGACTCGATAGGACAGTTCGAATGACATAGAATATATCAAAAATTATCTCAAAGTGGCTGTTGATCTACCAGGACATTCATTGGATATGATTGAATACATATCATAACTTATATAAAGCTACTGTTACAACAGGAGATCTTAAGTTCTACAGGACAGTTTTTTTGGTATAGAATATCCCAAGATTATCTCATAATGTCTGTTGGTCTTCCAGGATACTCGTTTAATATAATTGAATACATATTGAAACGTCGTATAGACGATAAAGCTACGGTTACAACAGTAGGACTTAAGTACTGAATTCCAGGACAGTTTGGTTGACATAGAATATCCCATGATTTTCTCATAAGGTCTGTTGGTCTTCCAGGACATTCAATGAATATGATTGAATACATATTGAAACGTTGTATAGCGGCTAAAGCTACTGTTACAACAGTAGATCAAAAGTTGTAAGCTCCAGGACAGTTTGGATGACTCAGAATATCATACGATTTTCTCATAATGTCTGTTGGTCTTCGAGGACATTCATTTAATATGATTGAATACATATTGAAACGTTGAACAGCGGGTAAAGCTACTGTTACAACAGTAGATCTTAAGTTCTGAACTCCAGGACAGTTTGGATGACATAGAAGATCCAAAGATCATCTCATAATGTCTGTTGGTCTTCCAGGACACTCGTTTAATATAAATGAATACATATTGACACGTTGTATAGCGGATAAAGCTACTGTTACAACAGTAGATCTTATGTTTTGAACTCCATGACAGTTTGGATGACATAGAAGATCCCAAGATTATCTCATAATGTCTGATGGTCTTCCAGGATATTCATTTAATATAATCGAATACATTTTGAAACGTTGAATAGTGGGTAAATCTACTGTTACAACAGTAGATCTTAAGTTCTGAACTCCAAGACAGTTTGGATGACATAGAAGATCCCAAGATTATCTCATAATATCTGTTGGTCTTCCAGGACATTCATTTAATATGATTGAATACATATTAAAACGTTTTTTTAAGCGGATTTAGCCACTGTAACAACAGTAGGACTTAAGTTCTGAACTCCAGGACAGTTTGGATGACATAGAAGATCCCAAGATTATCTCATAATGTCTGTTGGTCTTTTAGGACATTCATTTTAAATCATTTCATTCTTATTGAGCACCAAATCAATCAGAATACATTAACTTGCTTACATATTAACACTTTGATAAATGTAGGCCTGAAAGGGTTAAAAAAAGTGTTGCCAGTTTGTCATCGATACAGTCAAATATTGGTAGAGGGAGCTTACCAAGCAAAAACTGTGGGCGCTACTTTGGGATGTTTAGGACACTTGAGAAACTACAGATAAGCAGCACTAAACCGAGTTACTGAGCGAAACATTGTTGCGTAGGTGCGGCCCTGATCAGCAAAAATAGGTACGTGCGTACATCGCAATTGTATGAGGACAGCTTATTTTCGATACATCCCTTACAAGAATATTTCAATCTGCGTAATTGAATGGAACCGTTTCGTTGTGGATTAAGTAACGCATTCCAAAAGATAACGCGTTGTTTAGATCTTAGCTTTCAAATAATAATTAGTCGTACTGAACATTCATCCTTGAGGTGTCCAATAGGGTTTTTGGTTCAATTTCCGACCTGCCCTATATTCCTTGTATTTTAACGAATTTGAACAAACACTGAAAAAATTCTATAGTAGATTACTTTTAAATTTATTCAGCATTCCATACGTACTTGCTCAATTGAACGGTTATAGGTAATTAAGACGAAGTAGCGCTCTTTCCTATTCGAAATCAGGCTATCTCAGATTTTCTAATCGGTCTGCCAGAAGCCACCCACTGGACCCGCAGCACGCAAACACGGGAAATCTTTGTTCTCACTTGTGATTCTAAAGCAGGAGCATGCGCTAGCTTCGAAAGATGAACACAGTGAATGTTGTGTGCAAATCGCCAGCAAAACAACCTGCTGGAATGTATCGATGGGAACCTCTTCAGAGAGCGCCAGAAGGGCGAGGGGTGTTCTTTGTTACGAAATACGCGATGTAAACAAAGAAGGCTGCTGTGTTCGCCGAGTGTCGAAATATTATGACGACGCTGTTCCCCTTTTTTCTGCTTAGGTTTTCCGCTGCCACCATCACCTCACGAGCAATTTGATATTTTCGAATGTGCCCAGAATATGCGCATCGAAGCAAGCGTGGCATGGTTATTTCAACTTTCATCGAAGGTGCTTTTTATGGGTTTATTTGTTTATTGAATTCGTGCTTACATATATTGTCACGCTTGTTGCTGTCGGAAATTGTACATCCGGTATCAATTTAGAGTGGTTTATTATTTGAGGTCTAATAAGTAGGATTGATTTTACCGAAAACTCACGGTTGACTCTAGGTTAGAAAAATGAACATTTATGAGGATAGATCAGGGGAGGAGCATGGGATTGGCGATATTTTTCGTAACCTTTAAAATTTAAAACATTGATTCAACCACATTCCAAGCCTACTACGTCCCCTCAACGAGTAATCTCTTGAGTTGGGTCAGTGTGCTTCTCGTCTACTTTGATCTCCACCCGAGGCCTGACACTGAATTTTGTTTTCTATCACATAAGCGTTGGGATGTTAATTCGGACGATAAAAGTCATTAAAGTCGATTCGTAAATCGTAAATTTTCCTCATCCCTTGGTAAGATGAGTACAATTATATCAAAAGGATTAACCTCCGCCGCACTCGTTGTGCAACAAGAAATGGCCAATCTTTGACATGAATTGTCCCATAAACTACTTTCGCTTGCTTTGTTCGCTTACACTGTTTTCCGATTGAATCAAAGGAAATCCCCGTCAGAGCGTGTCACTCAACCCCCGCGACTGTCAGGGCTGTGACGGGTGTCCTTTTCCGCGTGCGTACCGCCACTGGACCGCGAATTCCTGGTTGAATGCGCTCGGATTGTTCGCACAAACGCGCTTGCCAAAATCGACGGTTGACCTCGTCGTGTGGCAAGAATTTTGACAATGCCATCGACGACAGCAGGTCTACCGATGGCAATGGGCTGTAATTAACATTCCGTCCCGAGTGGCTTGATGTGTTTTCTTTCCTCGCACTCGGCCGGCGGCGTTTCGAAAATAGACAAAAGATGGTTCAGTGGTTCGAAGAGTGACACTGACCCATTTTGACAGATGTGTTTCTGCCTCGTTCGAATCTCAGCAAGCGACGAATATTCGCGCATCTTTGAAATCAATTTCGTGCGCACCCAGCTAAGCAGTGCCTGGAGGCGTCGTAAATCATTGCGCTATCTAAAGTTTTCCACTCCTAGATTACTTCCTTCTTAATAACATTTGCCTCCTCGATGAATAGATGTTTATACAAAACGTTCTTTACAGCAGGTAAGTCTGGCTGCTCTCGGGCACTGGCAGAGCCGGGAGTCCTTGATGCGTTCGTTGATGGGAACCGGTTTTGTGCGGTTTGCATGGCCTGCTCAGCGCATACTACTGAGCCAGTGTGGGGTGCTTATAAAATACCGCACCTTTCACATTTTTAGCCGTGTTACTTTACAAACGGCTTATGCCGCGTGGTCGACGTGGCTAACTTTGATCGATGTGCGACGGTGATCGGTCCGAAACAAAGTCGGCGGATAATTATTGGTTTTGAATCGGCTTCTATGACTAGGAGATTAATGGCTATTAACACGACGGAAGGGAACGGGCCGGTGCTAGAATAATATGCTCCCAAAGTGAAGTGAGTTACTTGGATCTGTTTTTGACGAGTTGCAAAAAAATGTGACTCACATTGAACGTTGTGATTTATGAGGGGGAGAAAAAAAAAACCTAGAGCTATGAGTTTGAAGTAGTTAGTGAGGTTTCTAAAGTTATGAGCGCGTGATTGAGTTGTAGAATTGTATTTTACGATAAACGGTTTAAAATTAGACTTGGTTTCATCGCTTTCAATTTTACAAAACAAATAATCAGGAATTGGAAGTTTAGAAAATAAGTTTCATGTTCGATTTTATAAAAAAGTCAAATGATTTTTTTGTTTGCTTTTAAGTTTTATTGATTCTCTAGAATCTTTCAGGCGCAAAATTGATTCAAATTTGCGGAAGTTGCTATTTATCATATCAATAGGTACTTGTAAATTAGTGATTGTTCGATTATAAAAGATTATAAAAAGCTTTAAAGTTTATTAGAACGACTTGAACACGTCCTGTATCGTCAGTCTAACACAGGTCGCGGGCCGAATTCAACCATTTCAGTAACACTGCAGGCCACACTGTTTTTTTTTGGTATTGTATTTTTTAACATGGGTTTTACCCATATGGTTATGTTTGATAAACAGTTGTTCTTTAACATTTCTCACCCAATGATATTCAAACAGATCAATGAAACATTTTTGAAGCAAGGCTTTTTTATTCTATAAATACGGTTGAATTAACGGTTTTCATGAGCGAAAATAGTTGTTTACAAATATACGTTGAGCCAAAGCAAGAAGTTATAAAAAGAGCATGGTTTCGCAACTCAGGGAAAAAATTCTTCTGAAACGTATTTCGAGTAGAATGTTAGAATGACATTCTCATTGCAGTTGCCCAAGCTCCATTTGAAAATTTTCCGGAGCACTTTTAGCATCCACACTGAACGTTGTATATTTTTTTTTCAATGGCTGTTCGTTCGCTTTGAAATCTTGGAATCGGTCCGAAAAATCTGCTTGCGGAGAGGAAACTGCGCTGGTATAGCTGATTTCATCGCATTCTTTGCACTATCCAAGCGTAGAGAAACGAGAAAAATTTCTTGAGTCGAGATGTCAATCAAGAATGCCAAATTCGGCATCCATTTTTGATCGTAGAACTGATGAACTGCCTTACCTTTTTGTTTCATAAACTCTGCGATTTCCGTCTTGAGATCGTAAACACGTTTGAGAACTTTTCCCCTGCTGAGCCAACGAACTTCAGTATAGAAAGGTATGTCTCCATATTCTGCGTCTAGCTCCGACAAAAAAGGCTTGGAATTCTCGATGATTGAGAGAATTTGATCGAATAAAACTAACGACCTTAATGACATCCTTCATAACGTTCTTGAACCATACATTTTTAGCACACAAATTTTTCTGGTGTATGATGCAGTGGTACTGCATGAATCGCTCGCTAACACCATCTCGTCGCCGAATATGAGCAATGGCACCATCATGCTTTCCTGTGGAACCACAAACGCAAAAAAAAAACTTACCATTCAAAGCTGGGGCACCGTCGGTGATCGCACTCGCCAGTTTCTTCAAATCCATGCCGAATTGGTCAGAATCGATGAGAGAGCGTTGAAAATATCAAAACCGCTAGCTGAGCGGTGTCTGAAATGACCGTACTTTCATCCAGTGCCACCGAAAAATATGCGAAGTTTGCAACTCTTTCCTTCAACGTATTTTGCATATCGTCTGCAATTTCTTCAACTCTACGAGTAATCATAGCTCGCGACAGAGCAATCTGCGAAAAAACTCGACTTTGGGCTGGACATACCACGTTTACCACTGCCTTCAAACAATCTTTTACAAAATTACCGTCCGAAAAATGTTTCAAGTGTTCTATTATTTTTTCACATTTCATTTTCAACTTTTCTATTATTAAACACGTTTTGCTGACATCGCAGTTTTTTTTTCTATTCATTTGCCTTCTCTGAACGACATTTGCCTGAGAATTTTTCTATTTTCGATGCATGCTTTGACTTTTAATGGCGTTTTAAATTGTACTCTTTCATTACCGCTACTGATTCATTGCAGATCAAGCACACTGGTTTTTGATTGATTGCAGTAAAAAATACGCTGCAGTCCACTTTTCTTGAAAAACTCGTCCTTCATTCGGTTTTTACCAGACACCACAAAACACTACCGAACTGTCGCACGTGTGATTGATGAATGGGAATAGAATTAAGAATAATTCTAGGGTTTTTTTTCATTAGGGCCAATCTGAAATTAAGAGACTCTCTTTGATTACTTTCACTTTCATTCATATACCATTCAGCTTTACGTTTTTCATTCTACTATTTGTAGATTCGCCCTAATAAAAAAACCCTAGAAATGACTTAAATTTCGGTAAGAAAATGAAATGGTTTTGTGAATAAAGAAAAAGGTGGGACCAGTGTGCGAAAAATTCAAATTCAATAAGCAGTATCCCGTGAATTTATCCAAAATCCATCTCATCATTTACTGATTCGGTGCAAAACTGAATGTTCAGAAGAGCCAAAATTTGGTGCTAGCAAGAACACATTCAGTCACTCCGTAAGAATGTTTGCGATTATTGTATATTGTGTTGCTCTCGCAACTCTTGAGATACAACCAATTTATTTCCTCGTACGACTCTATCCTCATCATACCGAGCTCGTTCCTAAATGGTTCGAATGGTATCACCACCGGATCACTCAAATTACCTGATTCTATGCAATCTTTTACAGCTTTGAGTCCATTTTGCTGACCGCTTCAATTTCAGCCACGTCAATCGCAGCAGATTTTTGAACAGCAAGTACTAAGAAATGATTGTCCGTCTCAAATTCCACAGGATTATTTCCAATGATCAATCGCGACAATGAATCTGTAATGTTTCTTGATCCTTTCCGGTATTCGACTGTGAACTTGAATGATTGGAGTCGCAGCAGCCACCGTTTTTATATATCTTGACGATTCTTCTTATTCAATTCATGTAATCAATCCAAGTAAAGTGACAATATACAATATTAAAATCTTTGAACAATTATTCATACAGGTTTTCTTTTTTTAGATGCTTAATTTACCTGGTGAAAGGAATCCTTAATATCTAACCGACTGAAGAACTGGGCCGATTTGAAGCGTGGCGAGAAATCTTCAAATGTGGGCATCTCTCTGGATCGCTTGATTTGGCCGACGCATGTCCACACATAGACGCAAAGCACCATTATCCTTCACGATGGTAACTAGTGGTGCTACCCATTCAGCTGGGCGGATGATCGATGATATCCATAGCCAAAAGCTAATCCAATTTTTTTTTAAATTTTTTTCAGCAGTGCAATCGGAGGTCGACGAATTCGTTGAGCGACCGGAGTAGCGTTTCGATTTACAGGAATCCTCATCCGAACATTCTTCATTTTAGGGAACGTACTTTTCTCCACAGATGTCAACGCATTGATTGGATTTGGGAGCCCGATTCTTAGCACACCAAGCCATTTAGCTGTTTCTTTACCCAATAGTGATTGCTGTCCACCTTTGATGACATAAAATATTGCGGTTGTTTCAAGCTTGCTCTCCACTTCTACGGATGCATCACACATGGAACACATAAACGATTTCCAGTTCTTGAGCGTTAGGGCCATATCCTCTAAAGACGGTGTTGGGAACGTGGGATGGAACACAACACTTTACACTAAGCTACCTCATGTATTGCCAGGTTGTATCATCAATAATATTCTTCGAGCTTCCCGAATCGATCAGGACCTGTATCGGTGCTGTATTGTTGAAATTATAGCAACTCACTTGTTATACAACCCAAAGTTCCTTGTACATTTAGACAGAATCACTTGTTACAACCCAAAGTTACTTGAACATTTCACAAAATACATTTCCAAAACTTCGAATGGAATCTTCAAAAAGCTTTTTAAAGCTTACGTGTGTTACGTGTGCTGCTTCAAATTTTCTTGAAGGTTGAAAGGACATCAACAGTTAGCCAACAATAACTATTTCCATAAGAAAGTATCGAATGCAAAGACCGCACTCGAGCGTCCGTCCATGAACTATACTCGATCGTTTCGCTATCAACTACACCGCGCTGCTAATAGCGCAAACTCACTCCACTAAACACCCCTCTGCATTGATAATCATATAATTAAACACCGTCAGAAAAAAAAAGAGGTACGCGCACAGCTAAGTGGCCAGCTAATTCGCCATTTGCCCGATATATTTGATAACAGAATACAAAGACTTAATTGCCCCCGCTTGTCGATTCAATCTAGTAGTTTCCAAAACAAAGATAGCATTACACACAGTGGATAACAGTAGGACGGGAACGGATCGCCTTTTTTGCACCGATGTTTCGGTCAGCCAGGGACACCAGGGACAGGGTCAAGCCGCTGAACAATTTCCTCGATCGCCGTTCGCTAAATTCCCGCGAGCATGAGAAAAAAAACCCCTAGAGCACGATTTGCATGAGTCGAGGTGGCCTTGCCACCGGTTAACCGCGCAGTAGGCCGGGAGTGAAACGAGAGACTGACAACTCTGTAGACGGAGATAGAGTGCGAAAAGGTGTACGGTGCGAAGCGTGTGAAAGAGTGGAAAAGAACACAGCAAAACAAGTCATGCTAGACACGGTGGCGCGGCGGCTGCCAATGCCAATTATCTCTGCGCCTGAACGCATGTGAGCATGAGCATATTTTTCATTTTCGTAAGCATACATAGGAGGTGTAGGCATCACACCGACGTCTACGCACGAGTGCGACACAGCGCAGTAGTAGTTTGGTTTTGGGATTTTTCCTCCGAACGGTAGTTAGTAGGAGATACAAGAGGTGACTAATTTAGATTTGATCACGTTCGCGACGTGGACCAATTCGGTGGAATATTTACGACATATCCCTTCCTTTCCGTTGATGGTTCACAATTGTTGTCGTTTGCTCAGGTTTTGTTCAGCGTTCCCTCCTGCGATACGTCACTGAGCTTAAGGTAAACGGCATGCGGTTGCCAAAAGCCAGGTAATTCGCGAACAGCTTAAGATCTATCTATCTAAAAGCAAATGAATGAGTTTTTAATTGAAGGTTATTGCGAATTGAGTGGTTACATGTTGCATGATTTGTTGTTCGTGACTCTATACGGAGAACCAGTTCCCTCATTCCGCGTAAGGTTTTTCTGTACATATATTGCAAAACAAAACAATAACTAGGTTGCCTTACCTTTTCGTCGTCCAAACGGGCCGAGAAACGCAACTCCTTTCCCGATCACGTTGTCGTCGATGTACTTCATGATCTTCATCGTGTCCTCCGGGCGCTTGGCCGTAACGAAGGCCGCCCGTGGCTTAGCCGGCCGCAGCGGAAAGTCATCTCCGCTCAGCGACAGACTCTTGGTGCGACTTGCCTTCTTCAAGCTCATCCTTATCGCACAAGAATCTCGACTCCAAGCCTCTTCACCAACTTCGCCCCCGTCCAGCGCCAACTTTGATTGGGCTCTATACTTTTTTCTCAAAAAGCGGCAGTACTAGAGCAAGTAATATATCTTTTACACGAGAAACACCTATTAGAATGTTGTTTTATTTATCACTGCCCAGCCCTCAACAACAACCGTGAACAACGCAATACACACAAAACCTGCTTGCTAACGAACTTTTCACCTTAACACGCAATACACACTTGGAACGTTGTTTACAAAACAAAAAACAAACATTCGAGTATTAATCCCCGCGCGCTTGCATGAATACTAATTTGGCACGATTTCAACGATCTTCGATAAATTTTCCTCCAAAATATTTAGCACGTGATTATGTAGGTAACTGCTGGAATTTCTAAACGGAACCTACCGCAACTATTTTTAACTTTTCTCACTTTCCGATCTTTTTTACTGCCTTCTCTTGAACTCAGGAAAGAAAAACAACACCGTTGACAAAACACTCTTTCGTGGGGCGTGAATTTTTGCGCCTTCCACGAATTTTCACTCGTTAGCACTGTGACAGTCTGTCACATCAATACCGAGCACACGTTCGACTTCCTCGTAAGTTTTATTCACTCAATAATAACAAAAAACGCACTTTATTCTTCGAAATCCTCCTGCACTTTACTGCAGCGGTTCTACGATAAACCTGTATTGCATCACTTGTTACTCTTCTTCTTCAAAGAACCAACTTATTTCAACGGTGACAAAAATAATTATGAACAATCACACACAAAAACATCCGCGGCTTTGAGCGTGCGAGCGAAAGCGGCGGACAAAAGGCGAAAATGTATAAGAAAAGACGCGTGCTAAGCTGGCCAAGTGCGATACTCGAATGTTTTGATCGGCTGCGGTGGCAGTCAGTCCAGTAGGCCAAGCAAACACCGAAGCTGTTTTCTCGGTTCTCTCAGTCCTCTCTTTCTCACTCTCAGCGAGTGAAATACGGTGAGTGAGTCTTATTTTGTTAAACGTTCTCACGACTCACGGGCCTGCTCTCGCGCGCATTCGCGTGCGGGTGAACGATGGACGTTGGGCCAGGGATGCCAGATATACAGACATTTGATCATGCATACAGATTTCATACTAACATTATACAGATATTGCGATAGAGGTACAAGTTTTAACAGACATATCCATATCCATCGATATGACGAAAATTGTTTTGAAACTTTTTTATTTTTCTTATAAAGTTGGCATGTTCGGTTTGTCGACCTCAAGCATTCTATGTTCCTAAAAAGTATTTCCGCAGACAGTCATTTGACTTCAATCTCATATATTTGTGTAAAACATGGCTTCCCGCAAGATATCAAGTAGCAATAACGTAACGTCACATATTGTTTTACTTTTGGTAAGGGAAAATGGTTAAACTGTCAGACTTAATGTACAGTGATTGGCAAAATAAAGTGGCCTCATCATTTTAAGAATCTCCCTCATTCATTTGGTTCAAATTAAAGTAAACACACTGCTGTCTTTTTTGATATATTATTTTTCATATTCGTTTCAAGTTTCAATTATGGAATAGTAATAATTAAAAAGAATTCGACTTGAAAAAATGTAAATCAATTTGTGTTGAAAAAAAAACAACGACAAAAATAAGGCTTCCGAGAAGATAAATTTAAGTAAAAGAAAAGCATTTTAATAATTTTTGTGTTCTCCTTTGGCTTTCAGGACCAGTATCAGGCGCTTCTGCATGCTCTCCACCAGGTGCTGTGGATTAGGCTCTTCCCAGACACACTTCAGGGCTTCAAAATAGTTGAATTTATTGGTAACACCAGTTTTGTCAACCCTGGCATCTAGAATCGTCCACTCGACGGCTTTGTGGAGCAGTTTGATCCGAAAAGACAGGAAGAAAAACTTGGTCTTCTTGGCAGCATGCTTTAAGTCATCGTCCTGCTGAAATACGAACTTCTCTTCAAAACCCGTCAGCGAAACCTTCAGATTTTGTCGAAGGATGTTATGCCTGGGACAGACATACAACGTACAGCGTTTTACGAACTGTCAAATACTTTAATCCAGTACTAAAAAACAGGTACTAAACTAAAGGAGTACAACGCTGTACGTTGTATGTCTGTACCAGGTATTAATGTAGGAATCTGCCGTCATTATCCCATCGATTTTCATGAGGTTACTAACTCCACTCCACGAAAAAACACCCCCAGACCATCAAACTTCCTCCTCCACGCTTCACGGTGCCTTGGAAGTGCCCGGGACATCTGGGAAGCTGTATGCGTAGCAGCCTCCCAGATCGACCTTGATATCCAACAAAAACTACGAAACGACCAAAACCAGGTTGCATGGACCACCTAACTACTAATTCCCTAAGTAGTTAGACATAGCGGGTGCTTAACAAGCACAATAGCCCCCTCCACGAAGTAATACCGAAAGGGGGTTCCGGGGAGGGTCCAGGGCTTAAGGCACGGGTGGGTTTACAAATTGATTTTTTAGTTCTTTAAGTCGAAGTTTTTTTTTATTATTATTCCATGTGCGAAACTTGAAAAGAATATAAAAAATAAGATATCAAAAAAGACTGCACTCGAAATAACAAAAAGTATATTACATTTTTTCGTTTGTGATCCTAACATTAGCTCTCAAGCCCAGTCGGTTGCCGTACGGAAACTCACAACAATAGTAAAAGTTACGAACTTTTGAAATTCATATTAGAACTCTGATTTTTTTTTCTAAGGTACTTCTACACGCATTATTTCAGTAAATTTGGACTTGGGATTAGCATATCGACTCACGAGTCAACTTAGTAGTTCAAGCAGGAATATCCCGAAAATTCAGAACCAAACATTTTCGAAGTTCAAGATCATATTTCCCAGAAGTTAAGGAGAGAACTTCCCAGAAAATCAGAAGTAGACTTCTCAGAGCTCCAGGAAAAACTTTAGGGGAGAAGACTACTTAGAAGTTTGGAAAATTCTAGAGGTTTTGGAGTTTGCCCAGAAGTCCAGGAAAAAAAAACTTTCCCGAAGTAAAGAAGAAACCTCACCAGGGAGGAGGCAATCTAAACATTCTAAAACATTCAGAAACTAAACGTCCTAGAAATTCAGGAGAGAACTTCTCTGAAGTTCAGGAAAGGACTTCTCAGAAATTTCAAAAAAAAACTTCCCAAAAGTTTAGTTGATACTTCCCAAAAATGCTAGAGAGCTTACCCAAAGTTCAGATGAGAACATTCAAATTTCAGAATGAGGATTTCTCATAGTTCATAAAGAAACATCTTCAAAAAAAGAAAGAAACTTTCAAGAAGAATAGTAGGTACTTCCTAGTACTTTCAGCAAGATATTCTCAGAATATCAGAAACAAGTTCAGGAGAAAACTTCTCGAAAGTTCAGAAGAGAACATCTTAGAGTTCAGGAAAAAACTTCCTAGCAAATTTATGGGAATGTTTCTAGAAATTCTAGAGAGGACTTTCCCAAAGTTTTGGTGAAATTTACCTCTGAGGTCAGGATGGGACTTATCAGATGTTTGAGTAGAATAGGCTCAGGAAAAAAATCCCAGAATTTCAGAAAAAACTTACCAGAAAAACTTATTAGAAGGAATTTCTCAAAAATTTCAGGAATATTCTATTGAGCTCTCCAGAAGTTCCGATGGAAATTTCCCAAAAGCTTAGTTGGAACTACTCATAAGTGCTAGAGAGCTTTCCTGAAGTTCAGAATCGAACATTCCAGAAGTTCAGAATGAGGCTTTCTCGAAGTTCAGGAATTCCCAGAAGTTCAGGTAGATACTTCTGAGAAAAACAGGAAGCAGAAGCATAAAGGACACTTCTTTGTAGTTAGACCGTTCTCTGAAATTCAGGAACAGACTTCTCCCAAGTTCAGAAGACAACTTCCCTTAAAGATCCGAAGGGGACTTCTTGGAAATTGAGGAACAAACTTCCAACAAATTTAAAAATATTTTTCAAGAAATTCAGGATCGAACTTTTCTTATAGTTTCTGGAAAATTTTCATCGCAGTTCAGAATCGGACTCATCTGAAGTTAAGACAGTAACTCAGTTCAGGAAAAAACTTATCAACTGTTTCCTGGAAGGTAAGGAGTTGGTTTTTCGATGTGAATGTACAAGAAAAAAGGAGCGACTCCCGAGCAGGAGGGAATAGCTGACTAATAAAATAAGCATACCACGTTGAGTTATCATCCTGTAATTTGGTATCAATTAGTTATTTAGAATTTCCTTGCAATAACTACTGAATACATCAGTGAGGTATATTACCTCATGTAGGTATTACTCAGGAATTTTGATACTTTAAAGTAACGTTTGTTCAAATATCGAAAAGCATAAAAATACCATTCATCACATTTGTTTGAATTTATTTGAGCTATGTTGCTTTAGTTTTTCTCGGCAATAATATGGACAAAGTTATACAGAGACTGCATTTCTGTTCCTGTTTATTTTAGTCAGCCTGCGTTATCACTTTACATCTTGCAATAAACTTGAAAGTTTCATTTTCATGTTTGATTACCATGCTTATACATTGTTCAACTGAGTTGTCAATTTTTACTATTCTGAATACATCCCTTTCATAATATTTGCATAAATTATCAAATAAAAACTCAACGACGAGCTCTTTTCCTACGAAGTATGGGTTATTTTGTTTATCACTTAAAATGTTTTCAATACTATAAAATATCCCATTTTTATATACCCAAGAATCATCGTATTTATAATTTTGGCATGTTGATGTCGTACAGAAATTGAGTCCGTTGAAATGAATTTTGTCAAGAATGCTGAATTCTGCGTCAACTATTCCATTTTCATATGTATGCTTGATAACACTGTAAATTTAACGGATGCATCCTCAGCAACAAAAGCAGCGAATCCATCGAATAAGCTAGATCCAGACAAGGTCAATTTCATCAAAGGTATGACTAAATTGATCTTAAGTTGAGCAATGCATTACAAGATTTTCTTTTCGCAGCAAGTCTATTACAGCGACGAGAGATACTTGAAGATGACTATGGAGTGGCAGCTGAACTGTCTAACAAGACAGTTCAACACATTAACACGTGTGCTGTCGAACAACCCGTCTATGAAATGCACCTTCTGAAACCGTCTACTACTCACATCAGTAGATTGTGGCGTGGCCAATGGAAATGATATTATTTTTTAACAAGGCAAAAGTTGATTTTTCAATCTGTTTTTAAATTTTTTGTACCGAAGTGCATTTTATTTTCAACCCAAACGTGTTTTTTTTTTAAATTTGATTTACAATATTAAAATTAGTTGATATACAATATTGAAATAAGCATCAAAATTAGTTTTGAGGGAAAAAATCACACCTTAATCAGACTAATCACTCATATTTTTTTCCGGACCGTTATTTTAAGAAAACGAAAAAAAACAATTTTTGTTTTAACAATGCGGTTTGATTGAAAATGAGAATTTGGGGGCAAAATATTAATCGGGATATAACTTTTTTTTACAAATACTTAAACGTGTTACTCGCTTGGTATTGAATACCTCTGAAATAGCAGGTTTTGTTATTCAAGCTATGATAAAAACTAATCATTGTTGAGGTATTGTAATACCTAATGCCATTATTAACTTGGTATTCGTAGAACATAGTTGAAGTATTATTTTTGGTATTTTACCTCTTAATCTGAGCTCATCGATACTTTACTGAGGTATCAAAGTATTCAGTATTACATCCCTGATTTAGGTATCATTGAGCCATTTTCGTCTGCTCGGGTACCCGAGCAGGACCGAATAACTTGATAACTGGCTTTGGTATTTAGGAGCTCAGATTAAGAGGTAAAATACCTGAGAATAATACCATAAAATTGTTCCCACAATGTTATGTCGAATACCAAATTGAGGTAAGACAATACCAAAATAGTACCTCTCAGGTATTCCCAGGTATCCAAAATAACAAGTTATGGTATTCGAGCGATATTTTGCTTGCAATTCTTAGGTATTTTGTTTAAGTATTTTACCTCTTAATCTGAGCTCTTCATACCAAGGCCAGTTATCAAGAACAAAATTAGGTATTCATATGTTATTGTCTCCTGCTCGGGTAGTACCTGAGCAGACGCAACTAACTTATGAATACCTAATTTTGATCTTGATAACTGGCCTTGTATTTAAGAGCTCAGATTAAGAGGTAAAATACATAAGCAAAATACTAAGAATTGCAAGCGAAATATCTCTCAAATAACTGAACTTGTTATTTCGGATACCTGGGAATACCTGAGAGGTACTATTTTGGTGTTGTTTTACCTCAATTTGGTATTCGCATAATATTATAGCGAACAATTTTATGGTATTATCTTTAGGTATTTTACCTCTTAATCTGAGCTACTAAATACCAAGGCCAGTTATCACGTAATTCACAGAAAATCACTGACGAACAGAAAAAGCAGTCTATACAAAAATCATTCATATGACCAAGATGATATTCATTGCTCATGACACCATAATAAATTATGCTAAAGACTATCTCCCAAACCGTTCACATCGTATTTTGAGTTAGGGCACATACCTTGTATGGAAATTACAATTCCTCGTTTGAGAAATTTAATCGGTAAGAAAACATCCCTGAAGTTTTGTAACTAATGGAGGGGCTACCTACCCAGCACTTATGAGACCCCTTCTACACTGCCTCAGGGTCGGCGTACGCGCTTGAAAACCGCGCTCAAGGGACGCCTAAACAACATTTGACCAACCCAAATCTACTGCAACTTTCCTCCAGGACTATTCCTGCCGAAGTGTTTGCCTTATGCCGCACTTTCCCACTTTCTCATGTTCTATCTCCAACCTCTCGCTTCCTTTTCCTTGGTCGGCTGTTGTTGGAGGTCAGTTGCTTCTCCACCACGCTTTCACGCACTTCGCACCGTAATCAGAAACAGCTCGTAAGTAAGCCGTAACTCGTAATCTTTAAGATGTCCGATTCTTTTTGCTTCTTCGCCTTCTTCTTGTCTTCCACTCTTCCACTGAGGCTTACACTTTCCTTTTCTTTTAATGTACTTCAGCACGACCTTTACAACTCGATCCTTTTTTATTGGAGGTACCTCTGACCAGATCACTAGCAACGATGGCTGTTTATATCCTCACTCCTCGAACCGATCGTTCAGCAGTTTTCTTCAAGCCGATTTCGCCCCATCATGGCCCTCTTCCACCATGGGTTTTCCACCCAATCTTCGGTGACATCTGGCGGTAAGTAGGTCAATTACTGTGGCGGCTGTGTTCTGACCAGTGGATGGTGGGGATTTACATTCGCTATTTAGGTTTATCTTGAGTCCTTTTAGTCACATTTGCTACGGAATGCTGGACTCGCAACTATTTCAAGAATCTCGGACAGACAGACACACCACTGGTTACAGTTTAGTAGAGAAGTATAAACAAATTTCAAGAAGTTTAGCAATATATCGAAAACGTTTTTAGGATTTTTCCAAAGTTCAGAAAATCTTTCAATTGTATGTATGTATGTGGTAGCCACCATCCTCTAGCCTTGATAGCTTGGATGCAGCTCCACTTAATAGCAGGATCAGATTGGGCCACCGATCTGAATTCGCACTATCGCTGTATGAAGGGCCAAAACGGAGGGGTGGACCTGTAAGCAAGAGACACTTACACGAAATCCACGGGAAATTAAGAATCTCCTTCCAACGATATGATCCAACAAATCGAATAACACAATTCGCAATACTCGTTAAGCTTTCTACAGGATGGCTTGTTACAGAAGGGTGCGCATCTCCCTGAAACTGTTGGAGTAGAACTCCTGCGCACCACACCTGAATCGGTAGGATAAGAAATGATACTGTTTGTTCCTCTCCCTAGACTCAGGCAGTCAATCAAACCATCGTCCAGTTTCAGCTTGAATGATACCCTGGTAGCTCCTCCCAACCCAGTATTTATTATATTTATATAAATATAGATGTAATGTAATAATAATATGTTGTAAATAAAACGTATTACGTAACTTC